>OX596200.1:3071921-3625336 GCA_951394215.1 Glyphodes perspectalis
GGGGTAAGTCAGCTATTCTCTGGGGCCTCTGGGGGTAATCATTAAGACAAAAAAACCCCGCGAAAAATTGCCTAAATAGCTATTTTAATATCTTAACACTGAAAAGTATAAAATAAATTCTTCCGACTGATTAGATGAAAGTATTAAACATTAACACGTATTTAAATATTTACAATAATCAGTTAGTTAAATAATCAGTTAGTTTTGGAGTCGAAATCGAGTCCAAAAATTCGAAAAATCCATTCGAATTGAGAACCTACTCCTTTTTTTTAAGTCGGTTAAAAAGGTTGGGAACCACTGGTCTTACGGACCCCGACTAAGCACGAAACATGACGCTAGGAGGATGATGATGAAGCTTCTTACCAGCGTTAAGTTTTATTATAAATTTTCTAAGGTATGTATGTACTGTTCTTCTTGTCTTCCTATGTTTTTCGTATGTATGATTATTTATTTGTTTATTATTTGCACTCTTACTATATAGTATTATTATTAATTTATTTAGTTTAACCACTCTTACACTAACCAGCCTATATTATGATTCCTTTCATTTATTTTAATTTTTATTTGTGTACCCGCGCAGCCTCTGGGTGACGGCTGAAAACCAGTGTTTTCGCCTTAGGCGGATGCCTACACTGAGCCATGACCCAATTCTTTCTGCAGCAGACATGCATTTTTATTTTTTATTGTATTATTAATTTGTTTGCTTTTTTTTTTTTTGTATTAATTGGTTTTTGTTTTTGTTTATAATTTTTGTGTGTAATGTGAATGTAATGTCAAATATGTGTGTTTGTTGTTTTAAAGAATAAACATCTATCTATCTATCTATCTACTGAGATTGCGCCAAAGTACCTCGTTGCGCATGCGGCTACATTGAGTGATTTTTACCTTATAGTCATAAAGGGTTAAGTTTTATGTTGTGCTTTTTACGTCCTACTTATAAGTAAAAATATGTATGGATGTTTGTTATACTTTCAAATAAAACGACTTAATTAAATGTAAACGCCCAAGGATCACAAAAGGTAATTTGGCATTACTGATAAATAATTACCATAAAGTTACCATACAATTACCATGATAATTTAAAGTTAATCGTTCGTTTAATATGTAATTTAAATAAAAAAAAACTTTATCAGCAGTTCGTTTTGAATGTTAATAATATTGACTGACTTTTTTTTGCAGTAAGTTGGCAACGAGCATGGCCAGTGTTGAAAGTTACATGAAGTCTGGGCTAGCGTTCGAAGACGCGTGGAATAAGACGTCGGTGCAGCTAGTGGCTGCAGCAGAGGTACGTTTGTTTTAAACCATATTTCTGACGAAATATTAGCAATAGGCTAGTTTGACAGGCCCGTTGGTTGAGTGGTCAGAGACCCTGGCCAAGAAATCAGGGGTCGCGGGTTCAAATCCCGCTAGGGGCAAATGTTTCGTGTGATACACATGGACATCTGTACTCGAGTCATTGTTTATAAAAACGTATATAAGTATGTTAATTCGTTCACCTAGTATCCATAGTACAAGCATAAGCTTAGCTTGGGACTAGGGAATTGGTGTGTCGGTCTGAAGGATTTATTATTATTATTATTTATTGTCGGATGTCTAAGTCATATAAAGAACACACCCGCCAAGTTCTACTATCAGCGGTTAGGCTGTGCCTTGATCCGTCAGTCAGTCATTCAGGACAAAGCATTTTATATGTATAGATAACCAGCGCCATGCGGAGCTTTGCGAGGGCTCGCGTAGTTATAGGTATTTTTTTTATGATTATAAATTAGAATTTTTATGACAGATAACACAGATGTGTTATAAATGATATGACATGAATTTAAATTCCTATGATAAGGCCCAAATCTGTAGGCGTGACAGTTTTTCAACCGACTTCAAAAAAGGAGGAGGTTCTCAATTCGACCGTATATATTTTTCAGTAAAGTGTACCACAAATATGCACAGGTTGTGGAATATTATTAGGACTCGCTCGCCCTAATATATTAGATTGAGTGTTTTTTTGTATAAAATAGGCTCCGAAACTACTGGAAATCGGTCCAGTAGTTTCGGAGCCAGAAAAAATATTTCACCAATGGAAAGTTACTTTATCATAGAGTAGCATAATATATTTAATCCCCGTATTCCTACGGGAACGGGAACTACGCGGGTCAAACCGCGGGGCGCTGCTAGTAATTTATAAATATCAATAGTAGTTTTTTTGGCTATTCTTACTTTCCAGGCGCATGGCCGGGCTGTTGTGCTGTCGGTGTTCAGCTCGGAGATGAAGCGGACGACCAAATCATTGTCCACCCCTGTGCAGAGGGTGTTGGGGCATCTAGTGGAGCTGTATGCTTGCTACTGGACCTTGGAGAGACTTGGTGACTATGTATTGGTAAGGGAATTTATTTAATTCATCATCTTCCTAGCGTTATGTCCCGCGCTTGGACGGGGTCCGCTTAGACCATGATTCAGGATGTAGCGAGTCTGGTAATTACATTGAAGCGACTGCCGATCTGACCTTCGTAACTCTAAGATAGGGGAACCAGACAATATTTGGATAATGGTTACAAATTCAAAGTTGTTTTGAATTTGCAGGTTTCATCACGATGTTTTCCCTCACCGCCGAGCTAGTGGTATAAATATGTACATAGATTTGAAAAATCTAGAGGTACATGCCAGGGTTTGAACCCGCACTCCTCGGTTAAGAGGCGCGTGTCCTTACCATTGAGCTACCACCGCTCTAGGGAATTTATTTAATTATATATGTATGTATAATTAAATAATTAAAGGAATTTATTTAATTATACATATTTGTATCATCACGTCCGTAATCACATTGAGCCAAATAAAACTGCTGGGTTAGATCGAAACATGTGAAAAAGTTGTCACAAGTGGCTGGCTCGTCGCCTTGTGTAGGCGTTGTATATCACACACACAAAACCCGATACACAATTAGTCGCCTTTTACGACTGCTAGGCAACGAACACAGTTGGAACATTCTTTTTAAGTCCCAGACAAACATAGGACATAATTAATATATACATAGTTATAAGTATATAAGAACAACATTCATACGATCATACCCACAATTCTCGGTACCGTTCCGGTAGAGTAGAAGGAACGATAAGCCCTTTAATCAATTTAGAAAAAAGTAAAATTAAGTTGGATTTGATGGACAATTGAAAAAAATTAAGCATTTGTCATTATAAGGATTATTTAATATACAATAACTAGAAAAGTATCTTCGAATCCTTAGGATATGTATTGAGATTACCGCAAAAGACATATTATAGTATAGTATTCCTAGTACCTACAACTAACAGGTCTGGTCAGTGTGTGTTTGGCTAAGTTTGTTTCTAAGTTTTTATCATAAGTGACATAGTAAAAGCTTATCTTTACATGCGCTAAAACTTACTAATGAGTACTTAAGTAACCATTGCAATTTATTATTGTTTTCCTTAACATTGAGAAGATTTTAATAAATGAAGAAATAAATTGCGTAATATTTTGAGTAACATTTTTTATTAGAATAATAATGTCCTCCTAACCGATGTCGCTTACGGCGGCCAATCTCAACGTGGATTAGCCAACTGCGCAGGATATAATTGTAGTGTCTAAAAAGGTTAGGTTGTTAAGGCGTCAAAATAAACAGACAGACAGCTACTCTTACTTAAATGCATTAATAAGGATATTTAATATTTATTTTCATATTTCTTACATTCATTATCCTTATCAGCTCATGAATAAGATTTGGGCTCCTGCTTAAGTATCAACAACCTTAAATTGAATACTAATTATATGTATTTAAAAATATTAGCTATGCATGTTCATTGGAAACCATTAGATAAACGTTAAAATTATGTTAAATAAATTATACATGTTAATGTATATCTACATATTATTATCTTGTCTACATTTGGTTTAAATTACCTTCAGTTGAGGAGCGTCGGAACAAAAACCGACAAGTCGCACACTATTATGAAGAATTATTAGAGTAAATAAATATTAGGACTCGCTTTAATAATTTATTAAAGCGAGTCATAATATTTATTTACTTACACAAATCTTCATAAAAGCGAAAAAAAAAATAACAAAAATAACGGCCTGTTTTCGTCTTGTCGGTCTTGATGCTCCTCAGTTGTATTTGCTTTTTTTTTAAAACGCGTCATAAAAATAAGAGTATGTGTAACGTAATATTTACACACTAACAAGAACGTTGACAGAGTAGTCCTTTGAGTTATTTTCATGTTTTTATAGCGAATTGATTCAATGATAAATAAATACAAATCTGACTACATCACATACATTGATCTGACTCCGAGGTAAGTAGCTTAAGCACTTGTGTTAGGATATCAGAATCAACAGTGGTATTACAAATATATACTGTTCTGTGTCTATTTAAATATTGGATATTAACACCCAGATACAGAACAAACACCAGTATTCCTCATACGAATGTTTGTCCTGAGTGGGGATTGAACCCACAACTCTTGGCGCATGGGCCAGGGTCACTTCCGAATCCGCCATCGGGCCAGTCAAACGTTCAAAAACGTTAAAAGAAGTTCAATGGTGTCCTATGCCTAATTTTTCTAAATGTTTAACGTATTTTTCTATTAATTCGTAAATAAATGGAAGAATAGTGGAAGGTTCTAGATCATTACCTCTATGACACGTAATTCGTACGGTTGAAATCTAACAGTTTGACGAGGCAATTTAATAGCTTTATAGTTAGATTTAAATTAGTGCTGCATACAGCTGGATCGCTTGATCCATTATTCTAATCCCTAGTAGTGATTAAAATCAAGCGGCATGGCACCAGCAACTAAAACTGTATTGGGACCAACTGGATTGCTGGATCAAGCATTGTAATCCCTGCCACCTAACAGTTACGCCTATTTACGCTTTTGTTAGTTAGGCCCTCAATCATCCAACCCAGCTCACTGTCCCATGTTGGTCTGGGACTTAACAAGAATATGCCAACTGTGGTTCTTGCCTAGCATGTCGTAAAAGGCAATTAATGGGATATCGGGTTTTGGGTGTGTGATTGTGTAGGCGACAGGTTAGTCGCTTGTCACTACTTTTTCACAATTTTCATTCTAACCCAGCAAGGCTTTATTTTTGGCTGAATGAAGTTTAGGTTTGAAACAAACACTTATAAATTGTCAATTCCACAAGAAAATCAACTAATAATGTGAATCTACCACCGGTTCGGAATGTTCCTTTTACCGAAAAGAAACCGGCAAGAAACTAGGTAGTTACTCATTTCAATAACATCTTTTACAAAGGTGTAAAGATCATATTTGCATTTGAACCATGTCATAAAATCGGTTTGTCAGACACCAAAATATAAAATAAAGATGTTTACTAAATTTAAGCATAAATTAACCTGCCAGAGCAGACTAGTCCCCCAAGGAGCCACCTGATCCTAAGGTTGACGTATGTGTCAACCATCGCTTCACTCAACCATATTTAAGGGAATGTAACGATCCGTCACATAACTCCACCACCCCAGCGACGTTATAGTGAGCATGACTATTCAAGCTTGGTGCGATAAAAAAATTAAATAAACAGATAATTGTATTCAACGAACCGTACTGAGTTATATAATTGAAATTATATAATAATACATTAATAAGAATAATTCATTATTTAATTTACAATATTACATGTCCACGACCTTTGTGAAAAATTTGTGACATTAATAAACTGACAATTAAAATTGGCAGTGCTAGCTAACTGGTTAGCCAAAGGTTCATATAAATAATCTTTAACTCTATAATAACCTATTTTCATGAGGAACTCTTTAATGTCCAGCTTAAACTTGTGCATAAGTTGGACAACCTTTTGTGGCAACATATTAAAAGATTTACTTAGCCTATCTGTTATTGTAATCAAATGATTACAATAACAGATCGATTAAATAATCGATTACTTTCTTTGGGCAAGGACCTCTACCTATGAAGTTGCTATAGGCTTCAAACGGTATAGTTTTTTTATGAAATGCATTAAAAAACACCCACAATCTTTAATCAACAAATTTTTGAAAACAACTTTTTTCAACGAGCTGCAGATTGACACGCCGTACCTACACATAGCATTTATAATTAAAATGCTCTTTCAAACTCGTAAACATTCAAACGTTAGATACTATATTTAGACCTATTATGTTGAACTTGACCTGGAGGTTAGATATTAAATATTCAATGCATCTGTATAACTGTTCGGATGGAAACCGTTGCTTTAGACAAGTGCTAATTATTAGGTATATCCTGGGAACACTTTGGTCCATTTGATAGATATTGCAAAAAGTTGCTAATGTTATTTATTAATGCAAATGTTTGCTAAAGAAATTTAACAGTTCATTCATAGGCCGTCTGGCGTGAATGAGATTATTATCGATTGTTGATACAAAGTTGAGAGTGGTGTAAGTTCAATGTTAAGGACACGAATCTCAAATGCGACGAGAGTTGGTTCAAATCAATTTTCAAATCTTAGTACGTCTTTCTTTATACATTAGCTTGGCGGTGAGGGTGATTGTGAGAAAACCTGAATAGTAAAATCATTATGAATGAAAACCATAATTAAATTTGGTTGCTCTTGTTAAGTTAGTTGGTACGTATTAGACTCGCTAAATCTGAGATTAAGTTCTAAACTGAACCCAACCCGAGTACGCTTAGGAACAGAACGTCAAACTAAGAATATTTTTATAGAAATAATTTAATTGATTATAATGATATTGTTCAGAACCGAATATGTTCCAATACTGATTTTTAAATCACCTCAAGCTAGATTACGATATTAATGTTAAAGCCCAAACTGTATGTATATGCTTCTTATCGGACATATGTAGGTGCAATAGAACATACCCAGCGATGCAGTAGGTACACCTGCCTACATATCTATAGATTAATATTCATGCAACTTTTTTGATAAGCGGTGTCAGATCCGCATTAACCTTAGCAAATGATATCATTCTGTTATTTAAGAGCAATTTCACATCTAACGGTATATTTTATTAGTCCGCCATCCTGTTCAATCCAGTTCAATAAATAATTTTATTTATGGTCTCGATAAAAGCGTCTTTCAAATTTACACTAATATTAAGTTTTCTACAAAAACTAATCCGTTTATAGGATGTTAAGGAGATTTACAAGCAAGGCAGTGATGTCAGCTTTTAGGTGATTCGATTTTACTAGAAGGCTTTTTATAAATGATGCCAAAATTTAATTTGGTTTATGTAAAGTTTTTTAAACATTTGATTGATTCCTTCAACAGCTAAAATTGATGAAACTTGTGCCTAGGTTCTATTTTTAGAACTCATGCAAATCCCAAGGCCTGTCATTAATATAATATTATTATATTATATTGCTTTATATATAAAAAGAGCGGTGGAAGCTCAATGGTAAGGACACGCGCCTCTTAACCGAGGAGTGCGGGTTCAAACCCATCACGTACCTCTGGATTTTTCAAATGTATGTACGTATTTATACGACTAGCTCGGCGGTGAGGGAAAACATCGTGATGAAACCTTTGGATTTGTAACCATGATCCAAAAATTGTCTAGTTCCCCTATCTTAGGGTTACGAAGGTCAGATCGGCAGTCGCTTAAATGTAATTACCAGACTCGCTAAATCCTGGATCATGGTCTAAGCGGACCCCGTCTAAAAACGGGACTTAACGCTAGGAAGATGATTGTTTTATATAAATAACTAACTAACTAACTAAACTTCACCTTTGTTTTATATAATAAATAAAAATCTCGTGTCACGGTGCTTGTGGTCGAACTCTTCCGAAACTCCGTATGTGGTAGGTATGAAAAATAGGTTTTAAAGTATTTTTCACCCTCCTACTTCCACCCCTTTATCTCGAGCTCAGGGTAGTACGAAGTATTCCGGGACAGCTAGTATTGGTAGAATAATGATCTTAACTGTCTTCAAATAAAATGTTTGCCTGTCTATTTTGCATGGACTCCAACGTTTTGGCTCTAAAAATAAAATTGGCTTCTTAATATTTCGAAAAAATCATAGATCTTTGTGACCCACTATAGTCTTTAACAATCTAGCAGGTTCATAATTTACTTTTAAATATTGTAGATATAAGATATAGATATAATCTTAATAATATGTACACCAATATCTATTAGAAAGATCAAATATTTGATTGTATTTTTAAGCATTGACGTCTTCTATCATCCCCTAAAAATCACAACAAATATTTAAAACCTTATTTTCAACCGACTTCAAAAAAAGTACTAAGTCATTGTTTAACGTGGCACCGACTTCGAATTTATAAGTATCAAAATATCTACGTATTACTTTGGCCTAAGTAAATTAATTTTTTTACTTTTATTAGGTTCGTTTTTGAAGTCTTTTTTTTTAATTATTAATCGTTAAAATATCTCAGACGTTGCCCTTTTTAACGCTTCCATCAATTCTCTTATGCTTACCTACTTGAACAACAATAATATTTATTTAATTTTTATTTATATAGGTAAACTGATTGTCTTCTAAGACTTAATATGGTAGTTGATATAATAATAAATAAATAAATAAATATCAGACTACATCACATACATTGATCTAACTCCGAGGTAAGTAGCTTAAGCACTTGTGTTAAGGATATCAGAATCAACAGTGTGTGTGTATTACAAATATATACTTAAATATTCGATATTAACACCCAGACACAGAACAAACACAAGTATTCATCATACAAATATTTGTCCTGGGTGGGGATCGAACCCACAACTCTTGGCGCATGGGGCAGGGTCACTACCGAATGCGCCATCGAGCTTGTCAAAATTTATTTATTTTTATATTTATCCTACTAATATTATAAATGCGACAGTTTATTTGGATGTTTGTTACTCTTTCGCGTAAAAACTACTGATGCTGAATGGATTTAAACTAAACTTTTGAATAATGTACCTTATACACCTGAATATAGGCTATGTTTATTGACGTACCACGCGAGCAAGGCCGCGGGCAGAAGCTAGTCAGCAATAATTTGATAAAGATATAACGTTTATCTTTAAACTTGCGAAAGTATGACGTCACAGTACTTATTTACAATCCAATTAAAATGCAACTCTTAAAAATAATTTCTATTTAATTTGTATATGGTGGACATTCCTCTTGTTAGTAAATAGAAAAAACTTAGTGCATACGTATTTCCAAATACTTTTTAGATGAATTTTTTTTTTAGAAATTAACAACATGATAATGAGCTTAAAGATCTTCAAAATAAAACCAGATATACTAATTTTATCACCATTTATGGTCTACACGAAAACGTTTATAAAACTTAGTTGTGACTATTAGTCATGCCTGAGTATAGCATTAATTATACTCTAAGATTGCACTTTCTACATCTTTATAGATATTAATCTGCATAATAATCTAGATAGACATAAAACGGTCAGATAAACCTAACTGTCCCGTGTCGGTCTTTTACTGCGGAAAAAGAATGCCCGAACTGTGTTCATCCTAGCCTAGCATGTCGTAAAAAGCGATCGGGTTTTGTGTGTGATTGTGTAGGCGACGAGCTAGCCACTTGTCTCTACTTTCTCACAATTTTCCATCTAACCCAGACCAGTTTTATTTTTGGGTGGATGCGGTTAAAGGGCCTTGCAGCCCCTTTGACTCTGTATACCTCTTCTGGGATTACGGCATGGTGTTATGTATTTATGTATGTACTAGCTGTGCCAGCGGTGTCACCCGCGTTTATGGCTAATATTATAAAGACTATTTCCGTCATACATGATTTCTATGTAACTTTAACCCTTAAAGCTGCACACGCGACGGAAGCTTTAAAAATGGAGTAACTTCTCCCGTTTTCCCAACATTTCCCTTCACTACTCTGCTCCTATTGATTGTAGCGTGATGAAAAGTATACTATAACCTGCCTAGGAGTATGAAGAATAATTGTACCAAGATTCGTTAAAATCCGTCAAGTAGTTTTTGTTTCTATAAGGAACATACAGACAGACAGACAAAAAAATTACTGATTGCATTTTTGGCATCAGTATCGATCACTAATTACCCCCTGATAGTTATTTTGAAAATATATTTCATGTACAGAATTGACCTTTCTACAGATTTATTATAAGTATAGATGTATCTATAAATCTAACTGTACATTAAACACGTGTAACACTGCGTACGAACTATAAAGGCAACTCAGTCCACTGCGCTGGGTGTGAAAAGTCAGTTTTGCAAAATGCGTTGGCGCATAACGCATTGCGTAGGATCGGAAGAAAGGGATAATGACACCATACACAAGTAATTCCTAGACAGAATTAAATTTAAGGACACATTGTTTAAAGTGATAATGTGTCCTTTAAATTTTATTCTGTTATTCATAATTCCTTAAATTTCGCACGTTTTGTTTTTTAATTGATTTGGAAACAATAATTCAGTCAATTGACTATGCTAAGCCGTCACACATCTCAGTATTTCTATACAAAATCTTACATTATGACAGCTCATAAAAATTATGTCAAATGATTTGCGGTGTCATCTACCCTAATTGTTCGATTATACCATAGATTTAGAATTTTTTGACTACGCATAAATCTATGGTTTATACATACAAGGCTCATTCAGAACCTTTATTTCATTTCGTCATAGAGCATATTTGAATAACGCAAATATATATATATGAATAACCCTCAGTATTAACGCAAATATTATATTTTTTGCTAAACGTAGCTACTCGTGCTTACCAAATATCTAAGCTGCTATGAACCTGAGAAGAAATTTCTAGACTTTCGTAATAACATAGTATTAAAACAAAATTTACTACGATGCCAGTATCATATGCAAATGTGTCGCAAAAAAACTCGTAATTTATATATCCTAGTGTCATAAATAAAATATTTATGTTTTCTTGAACATGGATTCACAAATTCGACACTGTTTATATTATTAACTGTTAAACTGTATATATTAAAATGTTAATATAATGAATTGCTTATAAAAGAGGCATAATTCATATAGTTTCGACAAGGAAACTTTATGACCCGTTCATAGGAATATGGAGATAAAATATAGCCTATGTTACTTCCAATTGTAAAACAATTTTTGAAATCGGCACAGTAGTTTTGGATTTCATTAATTACAATACTTTCATTATTATACACACACATAAAAATACAAATCTTTCTAACTAACTAACTAAACTTCACGCCACTCCCTAGCGGGATAGGCAGAGAGAACCGAACGCCATATGGCACGATCCTTACACACCTTACTTGCCTCTTCAACGTTCATAATCCTACAAGCTCTACGGTTTTTATGACTCCTAACATCACCTTCTGTTAATACACGACCAATCTGGTTGTGGTAGGTGAGCCTACATCCTTCCACTTTCGCATTGTAAATCTGTTTAGTCAATCTTTCGTCATCCATTCTTTCCACATATCCGAACCACCGGAGCATGCCTCTTCTGACCTTGACTCCGACGCTGTCCTACAGACCGACTCTCTTTCTTACATTATAATACAAATCTTTCCTGCTTATAATATTAGTAGGTATAGATTTAATTTTTAAATAACAGAAAGAGGCGGGTCGGGTTTTATATGATAGAGATCTGCAATACATCTTAGGTATCTAAACTGTTTGATAATAATCTAGTGGGCATCTGCGGCTAACGGTGCCTAATGTTTGGCGGCTGACATTCAACAGTAATAAAGTTCGTGTAAGACAGAAGCTAATGTATCGGCACCGATAGTATAATTATTAAGTTATTATGGGGATAATGGGCGTGATATTATGTATGTATATTATTATGTTTTAGAGTAAGAAAAGAAGTATGGTCTTCGGCTAGTCAAATAGAAAATGATCAGAAATAGTAATTCCTATTACAGTTTAGAATGTGAATGTTTAGAAAGAAAGAAAGAAAAATGTTTTTTAAGTAACACACATAATAATAATGTCCTTCTAACCGATATCGGTCACAGCGGCCAATCTCAACGAGGATTAGCCAACTGCGCAGGAGATATTATAGTGCACAAGTGTATGCGCAAACACAGGAGCACACTCTATACCTTCACTCTCATAGTCCGGTGAGACGGCAATTCGACATGACCGGAGAGAGGAAATACATATACACATAACAAATATTAAAATAGAAAGAAAGACTGGTCGAATTGGATGAAAGGCTGATCGAATTGGAATAAAATTTGGAATATAGCTTATTATTATTTTTTTTCAAAATTTGATTTGAATTGCAGCTATATTCTGCGATTAGCTGGCTTATTGCATGCATTAATTACGTATACGTATTACACAATTTTCCATCTAAACCAGCCCAGTTTTATTTTTTGAATGTAGTTAAAGGGGCTTGCTGTCACTTTGATTGCTTACCTGTTCGGGATGGCGGGCGTGATTTTATGTATGAAATTACTCATGGCATACTTTTCAACCTAGTAATTCCAGGACGTACGATCTCGTCTCTGTAATACCGAATTAATATGTTTTTCTAGAAAAAGTTACCTACGTCCTTTTTTGCCGTTTGATCTTTGGAGTACAAAATGTGTATTATCGCAATCAGACAAACGATTTGAGCATAACAGTCTGTCAGGTTCGCGTTTATCACATTTGTAATAATGACTTGCTGACGACTCGGACACAGTTTATTCGGACACAGTGTCCGAATTGACACTTTTTAATTTCAATATTTGTTTCACTGACGATTCGGACACCGATATAAATAGCTGTTTTGTACAGTCAGTTGGGAGAGAAAGGACCAGACTCTATGTAACGGAGTCTCACCTATATGTTTTACGATTACATTAACATAGCTATAAAAAGTGTTAATTTGTTGCTAAAAGATATAAATCTAATTAATATAAATGTGAAAGTAAGTAGAATTTGGATGGATGACGTCTATCTTTTGAATATTATTGGCATTTAGGTTAAAATTTTCAAAGCGTGAAGTCACGTCCACTCGTTAATAAAAGTAACCTCTTAACCGACGTCGGCAAATCTTTATAATTTTAGTAAGTATCAAATAAATAAATATCCGACGATATCACATACCAATGTATCTGACTCCGAGCTAACTAGCTCAAGCACTTGTTTTACGGATATCAGAATCAACAGTGGTATTACAAATATACACTTACATATAAAATATTAACACACAAACACAGAACAAACACAAGTATTCATCACACGAATGTTTGTCCTGAGTGGGGATCGAACCCACAACTCTTGGCGCATCGAGCAGGGTCACTACCAATTGCGCCATCGAGCCAGTCAAATTCTATAAACAACTTTAATTGTACTTGAAAATCATAATGTCGTCATCACTAGAAAAAAAATACCGCCATTTCACATAAAACATGTTTGGCACCAGACAAAAACGTACCGACACATAAATGACTTGTTTTTAATACCATCAACACTAGTACAATGAAACATTAACCCGATGACACTGATCTTGAATGGAAAACGACAAAAAATAGATCTCTGCATTAACTTACGGGTCAAATCGTAACATGAGGTCCTATTACTGTTACGGGTCAAGTCGAGACAAAAAGTCAGGGCCGGATCTACCATATGGCTTTTTGGGCTTCAGCCCAGGGCCCCGTGAATACAAGAGGCCTCCAACTAAGTCAAGTCAAAGTCAAAAATAGACGATAATGCGAAAAAATCCATAATTTTAATAAATTACACAGATCGTACGGTTTGCAGCCTTGCGAATCCTGCGATTAATCAAACATATTCAATTCATTTACCTAATTCAAGTCTACGTCTTATACTTTCAGTAATTAGGTGGGCCCCTAAGTAGTATTAGCCCAGGCCCCCTAAACTCAAGGTCCGGCCCTGCAAAAAGTAATGGCCTGTGTTGTTAACGCGGTCTGAGGATGGCTTATTTCTCTTAATACATAGACTAAAGTTATATTTAAGTAAGAGTTGTTGGTTGTTTGTTAACGATATAAAATAAGTGAACTGTTGAGTTGAGATAGATACTTTGTACTAGCTGTCAAAACATGAATGTTCATGTTTCCTGCTCACTAACTCGTGATGTCATTGGCCTTACTTCTCAATACTTACGATTACGATTACGACTTACGATTTATTGATTAGTAGAATTAAGATTTATTTTATGATTATGAAGTAGTAATTAGTATGCTTGCATGCTAGCAGTAATGATCGGCATTTCTCTTAAACTGCTAAAATTGAAAAACGGACAGTCAAAATAGAAACGTTTTAAATGTGTTAAAGGCTGTTTTTTACTTCTTCTAACAATAAGAGTATAACAGTCCACTTAAAAAAAATGACCGAAAAGTTCTCGATACAAGAATAGATTTCTCCGGTCCTCATATTTATCGATAATGATCAATATTGGACCGGTTCATGTAGTGTAAGTTAAGACACTGGAAGATTGCGATCTGTTCGCCGCTCTGCGGATAGAACAATGGGAGTAGGTCAAAAACTAGATTTTGGCTTCTCATAATTGCTGTTTGTGAACGTCTGTCGAGATCACAAATGTTCATTACTATTAGTATATGCCAGCCAGCCACATTTTTCGTTTCGTATTGTTGCAGATGATTAATCCGTTTTTAATTAATAAGGATGTTGACACCATTTATACTTAATTTTGAAATATTAATTCCATAACAGCAAGTATTGTAGTATGTTGTAAAACCTCATTTATTTTGAATTATATTGAGTCTAAGATTTTTAACCGACTTCAAAAAAAAGGAGGAGGTTCTCAATTCGACTGAATGTTTTTTTTTTTATTAAAAAAACTGCTTAATATAGTCAGTTGATTAGACAAACTAGTGATGTCCTAATCTGACAAGCCCATATAAAATCAATGAAGTAATTGCGTTTTGACAGTTTCTAAAAAGTATCTCAATTGACTTGCCAGTAAGATCCTTATTTACTAAGCCATTGTAAAATAATTTGGCTTTGCCATTTTTTTCGATCCTTAAATACACCACCTCAAATGAATTGTCCCATGTTGGTCAGGAATTCGAAAATAATGTACCAACTGAGTTTCATTGAATGATGTATTGAGAGTTGGGTTGGTGATTATGTAGGAGAGCTAGCCAATTGCTTTAGCAATTTTGAATCTAAACTTACTCAATTTCATTTTTGGTTGAATGTGGTCTAGAAAGCATATCGTTCCTTGGATTCCGTCTACTGGGCGTAATGTTCTGCATGGTATGTTTGTAAGTTCTTAACTTAGACCGTCTAAGTTCAGACCTTGTAAAAGATATTGACTTTGTTGTTTTTTTGATATCCTTAACATACACTAACTCAAAAGAACATATGCATGTGTGTACATATCTAACACCTTCCATATATTTTTTTGTTTTATCTGCAATTAGCTTAAATTATGAGCAAATGTTTTGAGTGCTTCTAATGTTACGTAGAGTGTGTTCTCCAGTGAGAACATCTACTCATTTTTTGTTCTACGGGAGAATAGCCTTTCTTTTTAGAAGTCGGTTTGTTAGCTTAGCAGCCAGTTCATTTGGGTGCTTTTCTAGCCTCCCCCTAAATTTTTCAATCCAACCGTCAACCTTACATATAGATCTGTAATTAAATGCCAAAATGTAAAAATATTCACACAACTACAAATTACAAATATAAAACACGGTATGTATTAAATTGGCAATTATATCTGACGGCATAAAAGCTAGCGGGTCTATAATAAAAACAATAGGTAATTAGATACGCGGAAACATGTTGTGTAAATTAGTTTTGTGTATCAACCTATCTTGAATGTGAGAGAGAAAGTGATGTCTGATTCGTTTCGAAAATAAATGTTGAAGAACCTACTTTTATTTTTTTTACGAGTGCCCAAGTAACCTGTCCTAAACAAATACAATCAATCAATCAATCAACTTCGTATGGGTTAATAACATGCGAGTATACTTTACTTTGAACTTCAATGTTATTTGTTTGATACCAAAATCACGAGTAAATTTAACAAATGAGGCAATGGAAAAGTTGAATTTGTCTATTGTATAGCCCACCTAAGGTTTACTAAATTAATTGTTCAAGAAATATTTTAACATAAGATGTCTTGTTGGCAGTGGTGGATTTACACTTAGGGGAAGTCGGGGCTAGTGCCCAGGGCGGCAAATTTTCTAGGGCGGCAAAATTTGGAAACTGAGAAAAAAGTTTCTTTACAATATATAATTAACTAATTCTTTTAAATAAACATTTTATCTTTCAAGGAATATAATTTATGCATTATGTATTAAATTAAAATTGTGTATACTATAATATAGGAAATTTAAGTGAAAACTATTCAAATAGCTTAATTAATTTATTTCCATAAAGGTTTGAAATAATAAAAGTTAATATTTTTATTTTCTGGAATTGATAAGTTGGAAATGATACTAACTAACTAACTAACTAAACTTCACGCCACTTCCCTAGCGGGGTAGGCAGAGAGAACCGAACGCCATATGGCACGATCCTTACACACCTCACTCGCCTCTTCAACATTCATAATCCTTTTCATACAAGCTCTACGATTTTTATGACTCCTAACATCACCTTCTTTTAATACACGACCAATCTGGTCGTGGTAGGTGAGCCTGGGCCTTCCGCGGCTCCTACATCCTTCCACATTCGCATTGTATATCTGTTTAGTCAATCTTTCGTCATCCATTCTTTCCACATGTCCGAACCACCGGAGCATGCCTCTTCTTACCTTGACTCCGACGCTGTCCTTCAGACCAACTCTCTTTCTTACATCATCATTCCGAACGCAGTCTGTGAGCGATACACCGCAGATTTTCCGCAGCGCACGCATCTCGACCGCGTTTATTCTACTTTCATGCTCTTTCTGCCATACCCAACTCTCGCTTCCATATGTTAGCGTAGGAATCAGCACCGCATTGTGTATGGCGAGCTGGGCCTTCTGGCTTAAGATTTTGCTGCCTAAAAGTTTTCCTAACGCTCCATTCACCCTATTCCCTGCATTCACTCTTCTTTCTATATCAGCGGAGTACCTTCCATCTCTACTAAATGCAGATCCTAGATATACAATTTCATTCACCTGTTCCAGCACTACATCGTCAACCGTTATCCTTGTATCCGTTCTGGTTTCATCTCTTTCAAACACCATAATCTTTGTTTTCTTCGCATTCAAATGTAAGCCTCTCTCCTTGCAATCATCTTTCAATGTTGTGACTAGTTGCTGCAGATCCGATGCCGACTCTGCTAGAAGTACGGCATCGTCCGCGTAAAGCAGGCAGTTCACAACCAGGTCACCCATACGCACTCCAACATTCATAGATCTAATCCTCTGGAGACAATGGTCGAGATATAGGATAAACAGCAGAGCAGACAGCACGCATCCTTGTCTGACACCAATATTGACGTCAAACCAGGGTGACAGGCTGCCCTCCACTTGCACGCATGCCGTACATCCCACATAGGTGGACTGCGCAGCACGAAGCAATGCTCCATCAATCCCATATCTCGGCAATATGTCCCAAAGGTCCTTTCGTACAACCCTGTCAAAGGCCTTCTCCATATCCACAAAACCGCAAAAAACCCTCTGACTTTTGGTCAGATGCTTCTCCACGATGTTGCGAAGAGAGAAAACTTGATCCGTGCATCCTCTACCATTCCGGAAACCTCCCTGTGCCTCCCACAACATTCCATCAGATTTCACCCTCATTCTCCTCTCAATAATCTTGCCATACACCTTTGCTGCTAAGCTGATCAAACTGATGGCTCTATGGCTGGCACAGTCCATACGTGACCCAGCACCCTTGTACAGAGGCACGATAACTGCCCGTCTCCAGTCCATTGGGACCTTTCCGTTTCTCCAGCATAGATTGCACAAGAACCAGAAAGCGTCCTGGACGCTGGACGATACCTTGTCTATTCCCGCGGCCTTTCCACTTTTCAGACTTCGTATCGACCATTCAATCTCATTCATAGTGATGTCTTCATCAGACGCTGGCACCACAGAATCAGACATAGCCTCACTCTCAGTGCCAACATCAGAGACATACTCATACATTCCTCCAAAATATTCACTCCACCGTTCTAACACCTCGTTCGGGTTTGCAAGAATGTCACCAGCTTTAGATTTAATCTTACTCATTCCGGATGCCGACGAATATCCCCGAGACCTCTTAACCTCCCTCCAAAAGAGCTTGGAATTAGCCCCGAAACTATTCGTCAGTCTCCTTTCTTCATTCATAGCTACTCTTTCACGCTTCTCTTTCACTAAAGCTTTGGTTTCACTCTTGCAATAACGGTATATTTCTTTCTTCATCTCAAGCATACTTTCATCCATTTGCAAAGATGAGACATAATCAAGCCAGGCCTTCTTCTTTCTCGCTACGGAGGCTTTGACCTCCTCATCCCACCATGCGTCACCTTTCATTGTTCTACGTCTCTTTGCGCATCCACATGCCTCTTTTGCACTGTCCACCATGCTCTCTTTCAAAATGTTCCAGCAATCATCAACATCTAAGCCAGAAAGACTCGCATTCGCAAGTCTTTCATTGACTAAGCCTACATACACACTCCTTACACTTTCATCTTCCAGTTTTTCATTCCTTATCCTTTCAGTGCCTCCGCATGGAGTACGCACTCGCCAGTGCCTCCACTTCTTGAAAAGCCCAGCAAACCGGCATACTACCAGGTAGTGGTCTGTTTCAAGAGTAGGGCCTCTGTAGGCTCTTGTATCCAATATACTATTGCGGAGGCGGCTATCGACTAAAATCAAATCAATCACACTTTTTTGGTCATTCCGTCTCCAAGTATACGTGTGAATATCCTTATGACGGAAAATAGTGTTTGCCACAAGGAGGTTCCGTTCCAAACATACTTCCAAGATTTGCTTACCAGCATCATTCACTCTCTTGTCTCCATATGGGCCAAGGATTGCTTCATAGTCAGATCGCTTGGTGCCAACCCAACCATTCAAATCTCCACACATCCTCTCATTTCCTTCAGTCAGGTCCAGAATTTCTCTAACAGACTCCCAGAACTCCTCTAGTTCTTGGGGACTGGCTGAGCTTACTGGCGCATAGCCTGCAACCAGAAAGACTCGCGTAATACCCAGTTTAATACGAACCCAGAGGAGTCTCGGGCCAACTAATCCATAGTCTTTCACACCAGAGACTAAACGAGAGGAAAGCACTACTCCAACTCCACCGCTGGCATGACAATTCTGTTCCACACCAGACCACAGAGCCATCATACCACCGGGAAGCTCATCTGCATCGCTGCCCTTCCGCTTAGTCTCTGTCAAGCACAGAACATCCAGGCGTCTCTCATTCATTACGTCAATCATCTCATACATCTTATCTTTCATTCCACCTCTTACATTCCACGTGCCTATACGGCACTCTGTTCTCCTCGTTCCGCAGTGTCCGGCGTGGCGTGAAGGGTGGCGGCCCCCTTCGCCGCACTCGCCACTTTTCGCACCGACGAGGGCTCGTCGGTGCGCGTCGCATCGGGGGAACGCCCTACCCCGCTCTGCGGAATTAGATCGGTCCAAGGTTGCAATCCGAGAGATCGGACTGGCAGGAGTCGCGACGAGCACGCCCTTGGCACATGACCCCCAAATGGAAATGATAAATTAAACATAATATATAATACATAATAAATTTTCTGCAATTAATTAGTTATTCTAATTTTTAAGAAATAGGATACTTATCAAAACTATTAAAATAAAATTTAAGTCATCGGGCGGCATTTTCTTCAGTGCCCCAGGGCGGCACAAATTTAAATCCGGCCCTGCTTGTTGGTCACTAAGAAAGTTGCGAATGTTAATTTATTTATAATACTAATCTTTGCCCGTGGCATCTCCCGCGTAAAATTCTATCTGCTACTGAGACTATCGTGCTTTGGGTGGAATCTATCCATTTTTCCGGGATGTATTTCTCCAGGTTCTCAGGGTTCGGTTAGGCGTGTCCATCAACGCTATCGGTTAAGTTTAAAGACCTAACAGACATAACAGAGGTACTTTTTAAACGACTTCAAAAAAAAAAAGCAGGAGGTTCTTAATTCAACTGATTTTTTCTAAGAAATGTAAGGATTGTTACAAAAGTAGTACTTACTTAAAATATTTTATTTACAGTACACGCCTATAACTCAGAGCGACGTGCAGTTCATCCAGCGGAAGTATGAAGACGTTCTTGAAGCGATCCGCCCTAATGCCGTCGGCTTGGTGGACGCCTTCGATTACAGGGATGAGGTGCGTATTCACAGCTCATTTTTTTCTTTATTTTCTAAAGAGCTTTTGCTTACAATGGCATGTCAAGTCCATCACACTCATCCTTATATTTATAAATGTTAAATAGAGAATTTCTATAGGGTGAATAGGATTTGTTTGGCATCTGTCTGGGTAGGAAAAGCTGGAAAAGTGGAGGGCAAAAGTCCAAAACGATGGTTAGACCAAATATCTGAACAGTACGATATATCGCTCTGCGATGCGTTGCACCAAGCAACGGACCGGCATCAATGAAAATAAAACGGAATCACGATCCTTCGTGACTCCGTTTTATTTTGGACACCGTCTGCTTAAATTGATCCCGAACGCATCGCAGACCGAGCAGTTCAGATATTTGGGCTTCGTTTCCCCATTGCTGAGAATAGCAACGGGGCAACGATTAAGAACTGTCGGGTAGGAAAAGCTTAATAAATTAGTAGCTTACAATGCAATTACCAATTTATCGACAGTTCCCAAACTTGAGAGATAGATTATAGTTATAAAGTATTCACATGCAAACTGAAGCTGTTAAGTTTAAGTATTATACTATATTAAATCATGCACAAGATTAACTTAGGTTAAATATGGATACCCAAACCTTGCAGTGGGATCAAAGAAGCTGAAGAAGAAGAAATGGATACCTACTAATACAATTATTTTATTAGGTTTAATGCCGGCTGTTCTGAATACGGAGATAGAAGTAGATAGGGGAATGTATTGGTATTGCATTAATTAAATCTTCAAATTTGAGCTCATTCCTTATGCCTAGTTGATTAAAGTGTTTTTCAAGTACTCAATACTATATTCTATTTTATTTGTTTTTTAGGTGTTAAATTCAACGCTAGGAGCATACGACGGCCGCGTGTATGAGAGGCTGATGGAGGAAGCCCTCAAAAGCCCTCTGAACCAGGAGCCTGTCAACGAATCCTTCCACAAGTATATCAAACCCTTCTTGCAGAGGGCTAAGCTTTGATTACATTGTACCTTATTAGAAACAATGATTTTACCAAATCATCACATTTTGTGTTCCAATTACGAATGGTTTTTTTCAGTTCTGTTACGAATAGTTAAAAAAAGAATGTACTAAGTATATTTGTAAGAAATAACGTCTACATTATTATTTGTGTGTTGTGTCAAAGTCCCTATTATTTTACATGTAACAAATGCAACTATTTAAAAATTAGTACTTTACCATAAAGCATAGCGGAATCGGAGGCTAAATGTATTTAAATTTTATTCATTCAATTCATTGATTATTTAGTTTTAATCGCCAATCGCTGATATTAATCTTTTGGGGCGTATGTACCGTGCAAAATTTATGTTGTATTTTATAACAGATGCAAAACACTTCTGTTTTTTTTATTAATGTATAGCGTGAGCATTACGCTATTAGCATAACTGGTTTTAACTTTAATAGCTTGAACGAACTTTATGTCTTTATTGGCTTAATTGTATTAGCACTAGGTGAGTGGTTTCCGTTTAAAGTTTAGTCTTTAAATACTTGAACATGTGTTATTTATTGGTGCTATATAATTACCTAACTTGTAATTGTAAATAGAATTAAGAACAATGCGGGTACTGGTTGAAATAATAAGAGTTAAGTAAACTTTATCTTTTTATTTTGTTATCCATAAATAAATAGTATTGAGCAATAAATTAGTTTAAATGCAGACTTCAAAATAAATGCAGTACTTAATAAATTATTAATAAATAAATAAAATCAGACTTTTGCAAATACATCAAGACAAGTTTTCGGCGTTCATCAGAAGTCGTCTTGGTGTGGTTGCTTTGATTTGTATTAATTAGTTCACGCGCTGTGAGCTTTGGCGTGAGCGGAGCCGAAACCAGAGGTGTTGGCAGCGGAGTTGGTGACCCTGAAGCCGGTGTTCACTCCCTGGATCTTGGCAGATGATGACGACTTGCCGAAACCGGAGCTCTGGGCGTCAGCCGCCGTCCTTGAACCACCGTAGAAGCCAGTGTTCTTGGCCAGACCGGCGTGGCCGCTAAGGTTGGCAGACGAGGAGGCGAGACCAGCGCCCTGGGTGTTGGCCACCGTCTTGGCAGATCCGTAACCAGTGTTGACGTCGGCATTGGCGTTGGCAGTTCCGTAGCTGGAACCCTGTGTGTTGGCGGTGGTCTTAGCCGAGCCGAAGTTAGAGCCCTGGATATTGGCAGCGGAGTTGGCCGATCCGTAGCCACCGTTCATGTTGGCGTTGGCGTTGGCTGAACCGAAACCGGCACCGTGGACATCAGCGCCGGACTGAGCGGAACCGAAGCCAGTGCCCTGGGTTTCAGCGTTGGACTTGACAGCGCCGTATCCGGAGTGAGTGTTGGCGTTAGCCTGGGCCTTGGCAGAGGGGGTGTCGTACGCGGTACCGAAGTGCCAGTGGATGTGCCTCTGGTTGGTGTTGGCGGAGGAGATGGCGATGGCTGAGTCAGCGGCACCGGTGTTAGCGGACGACTGGGCGGAGCCGTAGCCGGCGTTCATCTGGGTTTCGGCAGAGGAGCGGGTGGCGCCGGCGCTTCCTTGAGCCTTAGACGAGGCGGAGCCGAATCCAGCGCCCATTCCTTGGGTCCTGGCAGCAGTCACAGCAGAGCCGTAGCCGGTGTTGGCGTTGGAGGCGGCGCTTCCGAATCCAGAGCCATAGGTCTTAGCGTTGGTGGAGGTGATTCCGTAGCTGCCGGCGCCTCTCTGTGTTTGTGCGGAGGACTGGGCGGAGCCGGCGCCGTTCGAGTTGGCAGACGAGATAGAGGACTCAGAGTCACCGTTCAACATAGCAGACGATTGGGCGGAGAGAGGGCCGGAGGCGGGAATCTCATAGGCGATTTCAGCGGGCACCTCGAAGTTCTGGTGGTAAGAGATGACAGTCGCTGGAGCGGGGAGGGGAAAGTAGGCGCCGTTCTGGGCCTCGGCGACTGCCTTGGCGGAGCCGTAGACGGGCATTTCGGGGACATCGTAGGCCTCAGCCTGGGCCACGGCCTCGCCGGGGTAGACTTGGCCGAAGCCCTCGTTGCGGGCCAGGGGGGCTGCGTTCACGGTGCCGCTGCCGAAGGCCTGAGCGTTGTCGCCGTTGACCGTGGCGGAGCCCGACGCCTGGGTAAGGCCACCGACGGTGCGACTGTAGCCCTGGCCGATGGAGAAGCCGCGTCCATCACGGTAAAGTATACCTGATGGAACAATAAATAATGTCTTAATGAAAATTAAAAAAAAGGGATTATTGTTTCTTACAATCTACTTTTGTCGTAAAAGGTTGTAAAAGGACTATGGTGAAGCCAGTTGTCACTACTTTTTCTCAATTTTTCATCTATTTCAGCCCAGTTTTATTTTTGGCTAATTGTGCTTAAAGCGGCACGCTATCTCGTTGACTCTGCCTACCCATTCGGGGATTATGGGCGATGTTATGTATCTACAATATTTTTTATTCATAGGTCGATGCCTCTTTTAATAGAAATGCCTGTGTTATGCGACTAGGCTAGCTTAGGGTCTTTCACGGTAGGCAAAATCTTTTTCTAAGTCTTTTATGGGATATTGCTTGACATTTAGAGAGAAAAGCAAAAAGTTATATTTTAAATATTTTTAGGTTACTAATTACAAATTAAGTTTTATTCTAAATTGGAAATTATTTGAATTTTTCATAATATCTTCAAGAAAACTTACCGTTTATAAGGACTGGGCTGGAGTGGCACATCGCAAACAACGCGACCGCTACGGCGATCTTGGCTGCCATGTTTGTTTGTTGTTTATTGTTTGGGAGGACACAGCTGACTGGATAAAGTGAGAGCATTTCTCCGCGCTTATATACAACGTCTTTCTTCCACCACTCCCGCGCACGACTGACCCAAAAGCCGTGAACTTCACCTAGAAAAATATCGATCTGACGGACAGTCGTAAATTTAGTTGATAGATTACGGTAGATTAATGGAGTGACTTCTATCGCGAATTTTGGCAAATGATCTTCAACTGTTTGATTGCTTTTGGTGACGTCACGTGGCCGGTCGCAGCCCAGCGGGTGCGTTGACCTCTCTATGTGCAATATATCGATACATCGATTAGCCATTTAATATTCTCCTTGGCTCGGGTCGATACGATCGTTGACATTTTGATATATGTTTTCGTGGGAAATATCGGCCATTAGCGGAATTTCAGATTTAATTAAAGTAACTTGTATTGTAAATGTGCGTTAAGTGCCATTTTTATTGGTGTAGTTTCCGCAATGATTGGGCGAATTATGAAACAAAAAAGACATTTCCAATTTGATTATAAATAGTTAGCTTTCGAATAAAGCTGTCGCTAAGAGATGTATTCAATAAATTATGCATGCTACAATCAAATACTTCGTGTTTCTTAATAAGTTAATTTTATTGAACATCTAATGTCATTTAGATAAAATCTTAATTGGTGAAAATCAGTATATATCTTATTCGCAGGGACCGTTACATTTTGTAATGGGGTCCGATAATATTTCAATAAGAAAAATTGGAGATAAGTAGGTAAAATTTACAAAAGATACCATAGAAATATTGATATTAAAAATGATTTAATATTTTATAGGAAACTAGCCGTTGGCTGCGTTTTCGCCCTAGAAAAAATATATAGGCATAAATAAATACTTTTCATCATAAAATACTATTTTAAATTA
The DNA here is from genome assembly GCA_951394215.1 of Glyphodes perspectalis. Lineage (NCBI taxonomy): Eukaryota > Metazoa > Arthropoda > Insecta > Lepidoptera > Crambidae > Glyphodes > Glyphodes perspectalis. The sequence goes on from OX596200.1 coordinate 3,096,746, forward strand.
AGTATTTTTTATATTAGACAAAGTTATACATGTTGGTAATTTAAATTTGTCCATAAAACAATCTGTAATTGTTTTTTTATACAGTTATATTCCAAGTGCTATGATGTTCCGTTCCTAATCTGGTTCCGCTTCAACCGTGATCCTTGGTTTGGCGAGTCTGATAAATAAATATAACAATTCTTCAGACTGATACACCAATTCCCTAGTTCTAAACTAAGCTTATTAACTTGTGCTATGGATACTACGTGGCCGAATAGTCATACTTAAATACGTTTATAAACATCCATGACTCGAGTACAAATGTCCATGTTTATGAGACGAAACATTTGCCTGTAGCGGGATTCGAACCGGCGACCCTTGGTTTCGTGGCCAGGGTCTCTAAACACTCCAACTAACCAGACCAACGGGCCTTTTTCCCTAATAATTACATTGAAGCGACCACCTGACCTTAGTAGTTAGTAAGGCAGGAAAACCAGAATCGCATCATTGTTACAACTTTATAGTTGCTTGAATGTGAAGTTTTTCTTACGTAGCTTTCCCTCATCGCTAAGTTACTGGTATAAATACATACATAGATTTGAAATGATTTGATTAGTTAGTTAGATTTGAAAAAATACGTATGTATCAAGTACATTCCGCGGTTTGAAATAGCATCTCTCGCATAAGAGGTATATGTCCTAACCATCGTTCTATAATGACAGGCCCGTTGGTCGAGCGGTCAGAGACCCTGGCCACGAAACCAAGGGTCGCGAGTTCGAATCCCGCTAGGGGCAAATGTTTCGTGTGATGAACATGGACATTTGTACTCGAGTCATGGATGTTTATAAACGTATTTAATTATGTCTCTCCGTTCACCTAGTATTCGTAGCACAAGCTTATAAGCTTAGTTTGGAACTATGGAATTGGTGTGTTAGTCTGGAGAATTTATTTATTTATTTATAATTCTATTTACTTCACCAAGGTCGTCCTCTAGTAATTCATAAAATACTAGCTTCTGCCCGAGGCGTTGCTCGCGTGGTACATCGATGAAACATAGCTTATGTGTTATTATAATGTATAAGCTATACCTACTATTGGAAAGTTTCATTAAAATCCATGCGGTACTTTTTGCGCGAAAGAGCAACAAAAATCCACACATCCATCCATCCATCCATAGAAACTTTCGCATTTATAATATTAGTAAGATTAGATTTTTATACCCTTTAAAAACATATATGTAGATAACGCCAAAAACTACTAATCTAATGAAATCTTACATTTGAACGAGCAACTTTGTTTATATTAAGTACTAAAAGATTTTTTGTGTAAGATGTAATTCTGATGATAATATGCTAATTTCTTTAACCATCTCTTAATTATATCTCGTAGTTAAAATACGTAAATGGCTCGAATGGCACGGTTCTACCATATAAATAAATAAAATTCAGACTACATCACATATATTTATCTGACTCCGTGGTAAGTAGCTTAAGCACTTGTGTTACGGATATTAGAAACAACAGTGGTATTTTAAATATATACCTACTTAAATACTGAATATTAACTCCCAGACACAGAACAAACACAAGTATTCATCACACGAATATTTGTCCTGGGTGGGGATCGAACCCATAACTCTTGGCGCATAGGGCAGGATCACTACCGAATGCGCCATCGAGCTAGTCAAAAACATATGAATGTTAATTTATATGTCAGCAGCTGATCTTATAGTAAAAGGCTTTAGGACAATATAACTTTATGATAATAGATAAAATAAACTTATAATTGCTTTTTAGTATTTTTTATATTAGACATATAAAGCTTTATTCATACCGCGTTTTCTACAGAACTGAGGTTTCCTTCTTCGACGTTGATGAAAGATCATTATGGTCCTTATGGAATTAATAGTGATACTGCGATAAAACGCCATAAAGTTCATATTGCTAACTTTTATGTATTATTTACAAATATTGATTGTCAAACATTATATTTCTTATCTACCTACTCTATGTTTTTAAAGATACCTTAGACCCGAGCGATGACAGTTTCTACAACTATTTGTCCCTGTCGACTTCACGCTTCTTGCATTTGACGCAAAATCTAAAGTTCTAAACCATTACAGGTCTATCCAGACAAAATACTTAGATCGCTAAGATACGTTAGGTACTTAAGTCCTTGGGCATCCGACGCCTTACGACCGTGGGGTGTACAACTGTACAACATAGACCAACGCCGTGCGAGGTGAGCCGCGCCGTGCGGCAAGCGCACCTCCGGAGGAGCTGCCGCATAGTCCCGGAGATACCGGCTCCTCCGGAACTGGGCATCGGAAGGCCATATTGGGGTTTTCGTTAGTTCGAGTCCGACACACCGAGGCGGTGTTTCCTCAAGCAGAGTTTGAAGGCCCGTGGGAGATATCCCCAAAAAAAAAGTTACTTAAGTCGGATTTTACATATCATTATAAAACTATGGTTAGGACACGCACCTCTTAACACGAGTTCCTTGATTTTTTAAATCTATGTACGATTTTATACCACTAGCTAGGCGGTGAGAGAAAACATCGTGATAAAACCAACACATTCAAATAACTATGGATGGATGACTAACCGTGATCCAAAGTGTCTGGTTCCCTTATCAGGGTTACGAAGGAAATTCGTTTCATACTTTCTGAGTCCCGCACCAACATGCTTTTAGCTTTCGCTTTTGAGCATCAGCGCTCTCCGCAGACCGTAGATCAACCGCTGATCTAGACTAACAAGACAGCTACCCTGTCACCAAGCGTCGAAAGTGTAATGTATCTGCCAATTAAAAAACAATCTCCGATTAATTTCTAGTCCGTATCGATAACTTTCGCTGTCCTGCGAGTGGTCGGACTTTTTCTTTCTAATGTTCACGATCAAGTATCCGTCAGTGCTGGTAAGTAGAAACAATGGTGAGATTGTTTTGGGGCGCTTGGCAACCGGCCTCCGTCCGCTGAAGTGAACAGAGTAGTGTAGATTGAGAGATACCGAATGCTTTCTTGGTAGCTCAGTGGATGGATGCGAGCTTGCTAGGCGAGAGGCGTTCAAATTGAGGGTATGTGAATTTTTAGGTTCATTTGTTGCAGAAAAATGTTGCATTCCGCAATTGATAGTTAAATCAGGCAAGAATTAATTTGGAGGTTTTTTTTTGTATGGAAAAGTCGGATGAAGCGATGCATGATACTTACTAGGAATTTCGGTGAAGCACACAAAACATTTTTTTTGCACATTTTCTACCCCAAGACAATGATGAATAGAGGTTAGTAGTTACTAGTTAGTAGTTAATAAATAGAAACAAATTAATTTTGGCACTTGTCATTCCTTTTTTACATTTTTCCATCTAACCCAGCCTATTGTCCTATGTTGTTTTGGATTGTGTAGGCGACAGGCTAGCCACTTGTCACTACTTTTGCACAATTTTCCATCTAACCCAGCCAAGTTTTGTTTTTGACTGAATTTGGTTAAAGGGGTCTGCTGCCTCTATGACTCTGCCTACCCCTTCAGGGAATATGGGTGTGATGTTATGTAATTTTGGTAATTATTTACTTTATCCACAGTTAAAAGTTATTTGTTAACCAATTTGTTCTAGATGTTACAACGTTTTATCTGAAATCAATTATTACATTTATTAATTCACTTTTGCCTGCAAACTAGAGGATGTAGACTTTAATTTGTTGTAAAGGCTTTATAATGTTTCCTGCGGGATCTATGAATAAAGTTCTTTTTAAAAGTTCACAGTTTAGACGTATGAAATTTCATAGGAATGGATAATGTAATACGTCCTTGAAAACATAACAGAATAAATAAACAACGATAACAATTCGGAAGTGAGGGCCAATAACTTCCAAACCCTAGTCAAATCCTTGTATCATCAACATCGGAGATCGAAACCCGAGCCTTGCGCTTAACAAAGTCGGGACCATTATATTAAATTAAATTAAAATTAAATATCAGACTAAGTACATCACATACATTGATCTGACTCCGTGGTAAGTAGCTTAAGCACTTGAGTTAGGGATATCAGGATCAACATTGGTATTACAAATATAATATACTTAAATATTGTATATTAACACCCAGACATAGAACAAACACAAGTATTCATCACACGAATGTTTGTCCTGGGTGGGGATCGAACCCACAACTCTTGGCGCATGGAGCAGGGTCACTACCGAATGCGCCATCGAACCAGTCAAATATCTTATAATAGTAGCTTTTATTAAAGCCTGCTCATGTTTGGTCCGCGTTTGTTTGCAAAAACGTTCTGCAATCAACATTGCTCTGTGGAATATGCAAATACGGCAAAGGATCTGGCTGGACGGCTCGCCGTGTATAAAATGACATCGATTAATTACACACTCGTTCCGAATGGCGATCGCTGGAGAGACAGATGTTACAGTGTATTGATCAGTAACTTGCAGGCATTTCGATTTCGTTACTAATTTATATTGTTTGTAATGTTATAATATTTTTTCGATGAATGTCTAATAAGTTGTTCATTGACGTGAAAGACAACATATTGTTTAATGTATTAATTTTAGGTTTTACAGAGGTTTCAAGGTTAGGTTGGAAAATAAAACCAAAGTCAAAATGTCTTTTTTTATATAGGCCTCTAAACTTATAAATCGTCAAGTTATACAATAAAGAACAACGTAAATCTTTCAGAATGACGCTTGTACCGCAAAGAAACCAGTAAGAAATTTGGTAATTAGGCACCTATTACATAAACAAGTCTCACTCTAAATTAGTTTATTTAAATAAGGTATACGGTATCTGTAACCAACTCCTTCATTAAAATAAATAATTCGTTTCCGTTAGACATAGTATAAGAAACTTAGTAGAATCAAATTACTGTTTCTCATTGTATTATGTATTTTAATATAAATTACACTGATTTATTTGTTGCACTATTTAAATAAAAACCTGATTTATTAGCATAATTGATTTTTGAAAGTAGAAGATAGTTTGAACTGGGGGTCAAATGGATTGGAGAGATTTATCTGCGAGAGGAAATTCGAAATTGCGATTTTTTACGATGTTTTAACGCTAAGAATGGCTGCCGCTAGAAATAATAAAACCAACTTCCTTAGTCTGACGGTATAATATTTAGTATTTATTAATCTCTGTTGAGGATTTATAAGTGTTTGTCTAATATGAATAAACTGATTTATTTGTTTTATTTTAATAATATTTCTGTAGCTTAATAAGCTTGCTTGTCATGGTGCCTAATAAAAATATCTACGCTTCAAGAAAGATGATTTTTTTTCATAATAAAATTTTGTAAAAAGTTTATCACAGATAACTTTTTTGTTGTCTAATAACAATAAATTATGTGCAACTTAATAAAAAACGAAATAAATTAATCATATAATTTTAGTTAGTTATATGATTTGAAAAAAAAAATATCCGCCTAAGGACCAAGAGGTCCCGGGTTTAAATCCCGGGTCGGGCCAAAAATTTGTGGCTGGGTATTTCAATATCCAAATTACTCAGTAACAGCCCGGAGGCAGGAAGTTGGCGGTTTAATCACCCCCGTGCCTCGGAAAGCACGTTAAGCCGTTGGTCCTGCGCCTGACCTCTCTCCGGTCATGTCGAATTTCCGTCTCACCGGACTATGAGAGTGAAGGAATAAAGAGTGCACTTGTGTTAGCGCACACACTTGTGCACTATAATAATATCTCCTGCGCAGATGGCTAATCCTCGTTGAGATTGGCCGCCGTAACCGATATCGGTTAGGAGGACATTATTATTATATGATTTTAAATTTAAATAGAGTTTTACTTTATTTTTCAATTCCAGATAAAAAACTATACGTTTTTAATATAATATCTATTATCTTTGATCGGTATCTACGATATACATACATTTTAATAGCGAAAAGGTATTTATCATCTGATTGATATATCAGTCTTGTGCTAATTAGTTTGACCTTATAAATAATTCACCATATTAACGTCGGCTTATAAAGTCTTTTGTTTCTAAAACCGGTTCTTTAACGAAGAAAGTTTATGTTCACTTGGAGAGTTCAGCCTATTTTTAGCTATAATTAGTTTTTTAAATAAGGAATTATCTTTAAATGTGATAAAACAGCTATACTCAATGTGTGTTCCGCGGAACCCTGGGGTTCCGTGAAGCCTTTCTGGGGATTCCACGAAAATTGGTACTGATCATAAATATCATAACTCCTGGGGGAAAATCCGTTATCCCCCCCCCCCCCGCACTGCCGCCTGCGCTGTTCTAGGGTCCCGTCAAATACTCCGCTTCCTAAAAGGGTTCCATAGCATAAAAAGTTTGAGAAGCACTGTGATAAAACAAAGTCGCTGCTTCTGTCTGTACGCTCTTATATCTTAAACTACGCAAAGGATGTTAATGCGGTTTTCACCAATATATTAAAATGGTTTATATGTATAGTTTCATATTGTCTTGTGCTCACCGTGCGAAACCGAGGCGGGGCGCTAGTTAATAATAAAAAATAGAAGCAAAATACATTATAGTCACGGACTAGTAAAAAAAGAAGGACTCCGCGCGTTGACACGCAACTTACGTCACACATTGACATAATAAGTGCTCCCACTGACAGATATCCGATATCTGGTATCCATAAGTATCTCACTCACACATGCATAAACGTGGCTTCACGCTATCTTAGTATGACAGCGTGGAGTCCTTCTTTTTTACTAGTCAGCGATTATAGTGAAGTGACCGTAAAGGGGTGTATGCAGTTCGTTATATGATTATTACCCAATTCTCCTCAGACACTACATAGCAAGACACGGCAGCAAAGCGCCTTAGCCATATTCAGCCAAAAAATAAAACTGGACTGAGTTAGATGGAAAATTGTAATACTTAAGTGGCTAGCTACATCAACACAATCGATATACCATTAGTCGCCTTTTACGACATGCTAGGCACAAGAAACACAGTCGGCAAATTATTTTTAAGTCCCCGACCAAAATGAGACACTGCCTTGGAAACCGCCTACCCTTTTCGGGATCGCGGACGTTGAACGAAATGGAGGACAACTTAATATTTTTTTCTGCTAACCCGGCCTTAAATAATAGACGTCAAAATCCTCAAAATACTTAGTTATCAAGCGTAGTAAATAGCAAATCTAGATAGATCGTCTAAATCTGACCTGTCTAAATCCGCTAGATAATCAAAGAGAAAGTTCAGTTAGCTATAAGCAACGCAACTTGACTTACTGTACGTGCGTATTATAAGCTAAGTAAAATTAAGTTTATGCAAAGACATTTAAGGCAAGCAACAAATGGAAAATCGATATTGCTATATAATTCGAAATAATGAGGGTGTTTTGAATTAAAGCATCAGATAGATGGCGTAACTATGACGTACGGTCTTGACACCCTCAGAGGGACAGTGATAAGACCACGAGATTCCCTTGTGCGATCTGGCGGTTTTTGTATTTTTTAAAACCCTCATTAAATAGAAATAATAATTTGGAAGGTCGCCAATACTAGCCGAATACTTGTTTGTCGCTATTAGCTGTATTACAAAAACATCTACCTACTGCATCTGAAACTAGGTACAATATTTTAATCAATACAATATTTTTTAGGTCCAGGGAGCGCAATACAATATTATTGATAGGTTCTCATCTATTTTAATATTATAAAGAGGAAAGATTTGTATTTTTGTGTGTGTATGTTTGTAATGAATAAACTCAAAACTACTGTGCCAATTTTAAAAATTCTTTCACCATTGGAAAGCTACATTATCCGGAAGTAGCATAAGCATTTTATCCCCATATTCCTACAGGAACGGGAACTATGCGGGTGTCACCGCGGGGCGCTGCTAGTAATAAATGAACCTTGGTACACAAGTTCCAGGTGGGGCAGCTGCCCCACCTGGCCCCCCTTGCGTACTCCCAAGGCTATATCAATTTCAATTCAATTCAATTATTCAGTTTCGAGTAATTTTATCTCAACTTATCAAATAACATAATATATCATATATAACTCATTTAGTGTTAGTCACAATATGTACGTAAAAACACGATATCTAAACATGTTAAATTATTAACAAACGCCCCTCTTTTTTGCGTCCAGGATTATAAATATGGTTATTATTGGTGTATGGAGCCGCGGAACATGTATACTATTAATCTTCTAATGTTATTGTACTGTTGGCTTTTGATTAGTATGTTTTCGAAACCTTGACCAGTAAATACATTTTTTGCCTACAACAAAACTCAATACGTACGCTATTTTAAACCTTATACACACACGTGAACTGCTGTGTGTATATACTTGTCTTGCAGGTTTTAACGGCCTTCAATTGTATTTCATATTGGTATCCTATATCATAATAGTATTTTTTTTATAAGAATATTGTTACGTTACATACAAATGAAATGATTATGGTAGAAAAAAAGGCAAAAAGGTTTGACAGCGGTGGGATTCGAACCCACGCCCTTTCGGACTGGTGCCTAAAACCAGCGCCTTAGACCACTCGGCCACGCTGCCGTTGGCGAGGATAGCGAAATAGGCAATCAAATACACATGTTAAGAAAAACTGCGTCGTATATGTGTGACGTCATTTAATTTTTAAATTGGCGAGTTTGAACAATAGCGTTGACTAATTTTGGTCTGGTTACTCTATGATTTTATTTGTATGAGGCATTCCATTCTTTGGTTAATTAGGTGTTAAAGTCGAGACATACCTATAGAATCAATTACTCCTGTTACGTGTCTATTAGATTTTGGACTATTTTTTTCAACGACAATTAATCGATGCAAAATAGAGTGCTCATTCATACTTTTGCAAACAAATTAACACATTTATACTTAATGTTAAAATAATTGTTGATCTAACGGGTGTTCGTAAATATCAGGTCTTTATATTAATGGTAATTTCGTTAAGTCTGATGTCCATAATACAATGCAACAATTACTTAAAATTTTAAATTGGATTAATACATGTGATCTTTTTTTGATGTTTGTATTTATTTACGTATTTAATCTAACTAACTAAACTTCACGCCACTTCCCTAGCGGGGTAGGCGCAGAGAGAACCAAACGCCATATGGCACGATCCTTATTTTATATTATTTTTCTTAAATCCTATTAATGTTATAAATGCGAAAGTTTGTATGTATGGATGATTGTTTGTTACTTTTTCACATATAAACTACTGAATGGATTTTAATGAAACTTTAGAATAATATAGCTCATATACACCTGAATAACATATAGGCTATGTTTCAGCGGGTTTTCAGCGGGATAACTAATTTAATTTGTTATTGATAGTAACAAATTAAATTAGCTATCTCTTTGTAATCGTGCAACCGCCCGCTATTTCCCCCTCGAAAACCTTCAGCGCCCACTAGGGGGCGGCACTGCCCCCGCTGGGAACCTATGGCCCATAGGCTACGTGGCTGTTTACCATCAAGCCAGGTTTACGCTTGTCTAAAGTTATCTTTCACATTACAATCTTAATATTAAAACCACGGACTAATAAAAAAAGAAGGACTCCACGCTGTAATACTATAGCGTTGTTCTTATAAAAGCCTTCTTAAACCTTTTTGATATTTAGGCAAAATTCAGCTTCAGTTCATATTTACGAAGAACTCTTTATCTAAATATTAAGTAGGTAGTCAGTTAGGAGTCATAAAAATCGTAGAGCTTGATGAAAAGGATTATGAATGTTGAAGAGGCGAGTGAGATGTGTAAGGATCGTGACATATGGCGTTCGGTTCTCTCTGCCTACCCCGCTAGGGAAATGGCGTGAAGTTTAGTTAGTTAATTAGTTAGTTAGGTAGTCAGTTCAGTTCAGTTCAGGTGTCAGCTAATAAGACCAACTTTAGTGTTAAGATTTTGTATGGTTTTCCAAATAAGTATTATTTGTATTTGTAATTTTATAATCTTTTGCGAACTGATACTATAATATCTTTAGGATTATTTATTAATTTTTAATCATTTGACTGCGACTCTATAACACCCAATAAAAGACAGTAGTATTCGTAGTATAAGAAATCTCTTAGTAAATTTAATAAGGTTTCATTTTCATATCGACGTCGAAATAAAACGCAGCAATTTGTTCGTAATGACCTGTATATTTATCTAAGTGTAAAGGAGCATTATTTACAGGGTGGACACTCATTATGTATAATGCTTACACCTAATCCTTACAACGACGTTAGTACAAAATGTCCCAATTGTGAACGATATCTACATACCGATTGAGAAACATTTTTGACATTTTCAAATGTGTTCTGATAATTTTGGCCGGTGGTAATATTATGGAGCAATTTTCTTGTTGACAATGCAATTTTTTTTAATGCGCGCTCATTGACCACCGAGGAATAAAAAAGCTATGGTCCAATATTATAAGGTCCTTCTTTCCAATGTAAGAATCTGGTTGAATATAAAGAATGTCAATATAACTGTTTGAATTCTGTCGATAATACGTATTATTGGTACGTGTCAAAATTTAATGGTTTCTATTCAACATTACATAAGTCATCTTTTATATACTAAATTTCAATATTAAATAAATGATATTAATACATATCATTTTTACGTAAATCGCTTTCTCGTATTGAAAGCGAGTTTGTTTGTAAAATGAGATGGAAAAGGATTTATAGGAAAGCAACGTTAAGTATTATTATTAGAAAGGAACCCGCTTAAAATCGTTGCATTGACAAAAAGAAAATAGTTCTTTTTACTCTAGCATAATTTACGGCATTTATAGATATAGCATATTTCTGACAAAATATACATATGTCAACGTCAGCTAAGTAGTCAGTATTTAGTTATTCTAAGAGTCGTGCCCGCTCTGAATACAGTTTGATATTTACACTAAATGTAAAACAAATATGTCATGAGTTTATATAAGCTAATATCTGTATAAAAGTATTGTTCTATGGAAGTATTATTTAGCTTTTCCTATTTTATCGAATGAGGTTGCATTTATTGTAAATATCAAGTCGCAATCTTTGATTCAATATCTCTGGAAATCATAGCTCCTAATGTTACCGGTTATTTTGTCATGGAAACACGCACTTAAATTATGATTATCAAAATAAATATGGTTTAATTTCAGTAGGCATATGTTTTAATTAAAATTACAATTTATTTCCGTGCAAATATAAATTAATGCATCCATTTACATCAAAATAAAAAATGTTATTTTTAACACATAATAAAATAATGACAATGTCTGACTAAATAGATAATATGTGGATAACTTACTAAAGTAAAATGGGCATTTGTGGAAATAGAAGAAAGTTTAGACGCCACTACGCAACCGTTTTAAATGCATGTACATTATTGTGATATTATTTTATTAGTAATAACAGTTTCATTTTAAAATTCAATAGCTGTCGAGTCTTTTTAAAAACGCAACAAAATGATATGGCATTTAATTACATTTTTGTTCCGGTTTCACAATAAATTATGACTTAGACACACGCTTTCGCTTTAACGTGATAAAGAAGTCAAAATGCAAAATTTAGCACGCAAGTTAAAGTCATAAACATGATTAATTAGTAGGATAGCACAATTTTTATTTCGTAAGCACTATTTTTGTTATTTTATTGTTACTTTATTATTCAAAAAGACTCGTTCGAATTCACGGGAACAAATGAATCCGAAGCGGAAATTAACAATTAACAATGGTCTGCTAACTACATATTTGGTTACAAGACTTCACTGTATACGTTACCAGGTTAAAGTCTAAGAGATTTACAATTACAATGTACAACCTTAACACTATGAGCTACTGCTCACTACGACTAACTCAATTTTAACCGCGGATCCGATAGGAATGTATTTGGTACTTTTCTTTAGATTTTTCTTTGAATTTACTGCATTTCCATTTGAAAACTACTCAAAAAAAATATGCCGAAGATAAGGAGCTCCTCTGTGGAACGATAGATAACCTATAAGGTGGATATAAGTAGTATGTGTATAATTAAGTATTATAACCGTTATACATGCTTATACACACCACTTTTGACATACGCGGGTCTTTATCTCGCGGCAAAGTGGATACTCCCAAATACATGTATAAATATACTATATTATTTAATATAAACTATAACATGCCCTATTTATATTAATAATATGATTATATTGCTTATATAAACATAATAACTATAATGAAGCACTAAACGTAAATATGTATACAATAATAGATTATTATATTATTAGTACCTATATAAAAATGCAGTTAAATCAAAGAAAAACCGCAGCGAAGAGTATATTTCCAACGATTTAGTCTAATGTACTCTAATGCCATTTCCGATATATCTGTCTCGCCAAACATTTTTACATACAGTAATTATACAATAACGTACATCTAGATGTGTGTGTAAATACATATAATTGATTTATACTATGACATACGAGATTAATTGTGCAAGGTTAATATATTTATTAGTGTTTCCCGTTTATTATAAGGGATTGAACAGAATTTTGCAAAAATAGTATTCTTTAATTGATACTCGTATGTCGCTTTAGTAACATATGTTTTTTATTAATTCAAAATAAATATTAATTCTAATAACAAATGGAGTTATTGGTTTGTTAAATATGAATAGTTCAAAAACCCAGTCGAGGATTATGGAGAATAACATATAACGAATAATATTAAGACTTACTTAAAGTATTAAGCGATAACTATTAACATAGAAGATGGCACAAACAGTGTTGTTACGAGACAAACAAACGAAAATAATATAAAATATGTTTCGTTGCACAACCTAGACGTAAATCATTATAGCTAATCCTAAAAAAAGATGAGAAAAAAATTATATACCGAAGTAAATTAAAAGGTTAAACAAAATGTAACTTTCTAAACAATAAAATGATGTCAATTCCTCATTCAATTCATAGCCGAAAACGACAATATTACAATTGTCTTAAACAAAGTCAGAACATTGTTAAAAATAAATAAAATGTTAGTTAAAAAAAAAGAAAAGGTTAGTAGTAGATACAATAACACAAAGAATATTATTATTAGTTTAGTTTTTTAAAAAAATAAGAAATTGACATTGATACACCTAAAGGAACTAAAATAGACACACAATGTTAAAAAATTCAAAATTATAAATCACCTATTCAAAGACATTATTCAAATTATAAACGATATTTTCGTTGACATTTCTGAAGACAAATATTCAGTAATCATTTTTGTATAAATTCTACATCAAAATTTTAGAGACGATCTAAATATATATAAATATTTTAATATAATTATATTACATAGACAAATAATAGATATGGACGTGTCCATAGACCACTTTGAGATTTTTAAAGTTATATAGTTAGTCTAGGCGAAGAGAAACTATAGCAATATACAGTTAAAAAGCAGATGGCACATTCATTTTTACAAGAACCATAAGGACCGTTCATGCAGCATCAAATATGATTAAAACCAATGATATAATAACACTCAAACCACAATTGGTCGAAACATGAAGAAGTCAATTTAATTCAATACACTTAGACATCATTATTTCCATCATGAATCACAATCATTACACACCACATTATCTATTAAATTGGTCTGTGAAGTGATATAATTTATTTTGATTTATTTTCAATGCGTTGATTCCGTACTTCTTCAATCTCTTCGTTTAGACATTGTGTTTTGTACCAGGTCTGTACATATCGCAGTACAATCCGTACAGGTTTCTGTCAAATAATTTAAATATATAACAATAAATTATTTCTGTCGGTAGAATAGGATCTTACAGAACAATTAGCCACGTTAGGGAAAGTAATTTATAAATTATGCGGACGTTGCGTGCAACGGAATGCACGTGTCAATGAAATAAAATGGCGCGATATTTGACGGGGCAACCGTTTACAATATCAACATAGAAGAAAAGGAATGGTATTTTATCTTCGTGCGGAAAGGTGTAAACCAAAACGCGTACACACAGCTTATTAATCGAGGAATCGACACTTTTGTCATTAATTATTCGTTTAAAGCTATTTCGAATTTAGAATAGCATTATTAAGAGTACCTTTACTTTTTTTTTAATAACTAATTCTTTAACAGTTTTGCTAACTGATATATATTAGTCAATTAACAATACGTTAATAACGTACGAAAAACACAATCGCGTTGATCATGCCATTGCATACCAACTAACAGAAAAAAACTTTATTTTTTTGATTCGCATACTTAGAAATACATCTTCTCGCGATATATCTTATTTAATATTATTACCGAATGTATTGAAATATACAATTATATTCAAGAAATGTTTCTAATGTTTGTAAAGGTCAGTCATTCAAAATTGACCTATAAAAACCTTGAGCACACTTTAGAATTTCGTCGTGTTAACACGAATTATACAATCTGTCAATTCAGTTCAAAGATGGCGATCGACACCAAACTCAATTAACAGATGATCGAGTGACTACGGTACTGGTACTTTGATACTTAACACGTAGATAACTAAGTCCAAAATCGGTCAACGTTCTTATAAGTCAATCAGTTGGTCTCGCGAGCGTTACGATTGGTCGACAAGGCGTGCGTGCGTGCGTTCCGTTTCCCGCACGAAGAGACACCATTCCCTCTAGCATGTTGGTCGCGCTCAATAAACTCGTGGCATGGCTTGTTCTGTGTCGTCTCACGCGTAGAACTCGCGGTTATTATGGCCTTTCCCGTAAGAGGCAGCGGCGGGGCTCCTCTTGGGCTCGTCGAGGGCGTAGGAGCCCTCGTCCTTCTTGCGCATGCGGTACACTATGAACATCACTACGAGTATCGCGCATAGCAGCCCTACTACTGCGCCGCCGATCACCGCTGGAATCAGAAAAGCTAGGTGTTAATGTTAGATCAGATGTTCCAAACATACATAACATCACGCCTATAATCCCCGAAGAGGTAGGCAGAGTCAAAAGGCTTCAGGCCCCTTTAACTACATTCAGCTACAAATAAAACTAGGCTGGGTTAGATGGAAAATTGTGAAATAGTAGTGACGTCGCCTAAACCATCACATACCCAAAACCCCATATATCATTCCCCCATATATCAGTCGTCTTTTACGACATGCTAGGCATAAAACACAGTTGGCACATTCTTTTTAAGTCCTAGCTAGACCAACATGAGACCATACATGTGTGAAAAGACATTTTATTTTCGTATTGTGTGTTCTTAAATGAAAGTAACTGCACAGACCCGGGTATAACTTGTTATAGTCCATAGAGTACAATGGGGATTTGTATTTTCACAGGTTTATCTATATTTTCCTAAAGCTATCTCTGAGTGTGATGTGACATGCAATAAGTATTTAGATTTTTAACATTGCAAGTGATACAATTTTGATCAGTAGTTGCAGTCTCATTAGCTCCCTTGCATGGTGTCCCGTTTTTTACCATAATCCTTTAGATCCGGAGATTTAGAGAGAGTGGTGTTGTAGAGAGAGTGAGTAAAATTTATACAAAAAATATAATAACGTTTGCACGACAGCTTTCTGACCTCTGTGCTAAGCCAAATGCGCGCCAGCGATTCCATAATGAACTTCGCTACCGCTCGCATCGCGCCACCAATTTGTTTACTAAGAACTCATAGTGCGGAACTCGGAGTTAGTTTCCGATTTGTCTCGAATAAGTCTGTGGCGCGATACGAGCGTCAGCGAAGTTTGTTATGGAATCGCTAGCGCGCATTTGGCTAAGAACACTGGTATAATCCCCGCAGATTGCTAATGCGCTGGAACCTTGTCTAATTAACACCCATGTGACGTCACCCGCAATACTCGCTGGTCAGTTTTGCGAACGGTACTGAGTGTTCGATACGTCACGATTACGTCACCAATATGGCGGCCAGGCGCATTAGCAATCTGCGGGGATTATAACCCGTAATCAGGATAAGATGTCGTAATTGGTAATCACGATATTATTACATATTTATTTGAAACTTACACAGTCTGTTCCTCATCACCGATCTAGTGGCATTAAATCAGTACTCTCGTTCTCGAGTTTAAAGCAAGGCAATCCCACTTCTCAAAAGTGAGTGTGAGTGACCGGTGAGGTACGTGTTATCTCGGATTGGCGAGCCAACATTTAGAGGTTACAATAAAATAAGTTTTTCAAAAAATAATTAATCAAAATGATCAAACTTCCTGAGATGTCCTCAACTCCTCACAATCAACAGATACTAGTAATTTGTACCTACTTAAAATTTTATTTTCTTCCTTTATTTTTCACTAAGTGTTACATGTAATTTAGAATTAGTTTAAAGTTAAGTAACCAGTAATTTAACCATGCTGTGTACGCTATCTATAGATTACTGTCTAGTCATTTAAGTTATGTTACGTACTTATATGGAAATGTATATTGACTGTAATCTGTCTGCGTACCTATAATAAATAAATAAATAAATAAACTAGGTACGAGATTGATACAGTACATTGTCATCGAATCGTTTTAAAGCTAAGAAAAGAAGTAGGCAGAAGCGAAGAGTGATACAAACCGGCTAGTATGCCAGGTTGGGCGAAGAAGCTCGTGGCACGGTCCTCAGGCTTCGCGTTCATGATGAAGACGACGTTGTCTACCGGCCGCGACTCGGCGTTCACGTTGGAGCCTGCTGGCTCGTGGTCCTGGAAGCAGAAGACGGTGGTCTTAGTCCCAAAGGTATTAAAGTATAAAATTTACGTAGATTTACTTGGTCAGAAGTTGGTGGTCGTAGTGACAAAGTCATAAATTTCCATATGCCGCTAATTTACATGATTCTGGAATAAAAAGTAAATGGTCTAACTTAGAAGGCGAAATGGAGCCAATCATTAAGGTGATAAGACACCGTGTCACAGTTAGGCCATCTGATGGCTTATCCTTTACTATTATGACGATCTCTGCTAGACTGCGCTGAACCTTAAATTTATTTTTATTGAAATATAAGGAATGAAATCTGAGGATACTGCAACTACCTAAACTCATAGTTTATGACACAAAAAAATATGGCCAAAGAGGTATACAGTTTTGTTGATATTCCCACTAATTGATGGCTAACATTGTAATTGACTTTAAACCAGCAATCTTACTTGTAAACACAATAGCACTCTTATTACTCATCCATTATTTATCCAATGACCGATTTCGGATTAACCATAATACCTAGGGTAAAACATATTATGACTTCCCGCATGAATACATGCGGGAAGTCATGAGTTTATTATGATACCCGTGTTTGGCAATACTAAATAAAATGTTGCTAGTTTGATAACTAAGCGTAATCGTCACTGGTTTCCTGTTAACATGTATGATTTAGAATACAATTTGAATATTATGAATATTTGTAGCTATATTATTTCAATTATGTTTACGATTGTTTGTATTTGAATTAAATTAGACTAGTTATTAACTTTTTTAACTCTTAAAATCACTATCTTCCTAGTGTTATGCAGCGTGCTTAGTCGGGAACCGCTTAGACGATCATCCAGGATTTAGCGAGTAAAAATGTATTTTTTCGGGCTAAGCATCGGTTACTTACAAAATATCGATTTATTGAATAAATCGAGCAAAAATATAATTTCAATTTGCTCATCTCATTTCTTGTGGGTCTTATGCGAGATGGTGAATAAGATACGTGCTAGAGCTGTACAAATATTTCCACTTTCGACAAAATTTCGGATTTATTAAGAGACTTCATGTTATACCCTGTCCTACCATCCCAATACCTCAGACATGTGCTAAAAGAATCTCCACCCAATCACAGAACTACAAACAAACACGTTTCGAGTATTTATTACTTGGCGTATCAAGAATCACTAAAATATAATGTAACAGTATACTCACAATGTCAGGATTGATGTCCTCCCCAGAGATGCTGATGTCAGTCTCCGGGCGCGAGGGTGTATCTTCCCTCGCGCCACCACCAGTCGCGTCTGGCACCCCTTCACTCGTTTTCGAAATGCGAGCTGAAACATTTCGTCAAGCAATGTCAGACACGATCCCAAAAAGGACAGGCTTTATCGACAAAATTCCACTTTCATTATCAGATCTAGTCATTTAAAAGCAATAACACTTTCGAAGTTAATGTTAGTAACCATTATTGTTGACAACCAAAGTACAAAAGGCGTTTAGTTACTTGTAGGTGTTAAGATAAATTAGTCGGAATATTAAGTCTTAAGATAATGTTACTTAGTGTTAAAGAATTAGTGTTCAATTTTCATTCAGGGCGTCGATGATGATTGCGTTTCGGAATCCAGTTAGAAACATGTAACAAGAATTAGAAATAGATTAGAAAT
This sequence comes from Glyphodes perspectalis, assembly GCA_951394215.1. NCBI lineage: Eukaryota > Metazoa > Arthropoda > Insecta > Lepidoptera > Crambidae > Glyphodes > Glyphodes perspectalis. The sequence goes on from OX596200.1 coordinate 3,114,959, forward strand.
TCAATGACGAAGACTTTGGGCTTCTTGGACTTGGATTGGAAAGGGAACAGCAGAACGACAAAAAGAAAAACATGAAATATTTAAGTAATGAAAGAATTCTATAAAATAATAACAAGAAATACAAATGGTTCAATTATGAAGGCTGTTAGGCGAGATTTATGAGATGATAGATCTAATACTAGGGCTATATTACCTCAAGACATGCGTAAAACTAAAACATGGTATACAGAAAGAAGTACAATGGTAGAACTCGAAGTTGTATTGATTGATGACGAATGAAGTCATGCAGAAGTATTGATAAATAATAATACACCGCAGTATGTTAACAGATGATTGATTAGCCACACTTCTATAATACTTACCAATTTCCCTCGATAGCGGTACAGTTAAAATCCAAAAGTTGTCAATTAAGAGTGAATCGTCTTTAATTTAAAACAAACGTTTGCTTAATGATTTGTTTCAACAAACAACCAGTGTCCTACTTGTTTATGAGGAAACTGGCGAATGTGAACAAACGGACAATATTAATGCTGTTAATACAGAGATAATGAGAAAAAAATTAATTCAAGGCTGCGAAGCGCTAGTGTGTCATCCTATTGTTATCAGGCCGCTGTTAATTATGCAATTATTATTTTAGCAGCATTGTTGACACGGCATGTCTAAACTTAGTACTTACATTCTCACTTGTACATTTTCTGATAAAAAAAGGTATAGTAATTTTGTTGGTTAACTAACGATAATATGTTGCTAATAATTGGGAACGAGAAGTCAATTTTATTTTCATCAATATAAGACAAAAAAAAATAATCAAAAATAAAATTTTACAAAGTATAATTTTTTATTATGTATTATTGATGTCGATTTATACTTTTATAAAGAATAAGTACATTAAAAATTTTTCGTTAAACAAAAAATATTTTCTGTGCAAAGTCAACTTCTCGTTCCAGAACATAAAAAAAATACAGCAAATTAAACTGGCATGCTTCAGCCACTACTCACGAATAATTATATCGAAGTCTGCTGGGGTGGGCGGGTCAGTTTTCTGAGTTTCCTTCGGGAACGAAACCTCTGTTTGTTCGGAATTGCTCCCAAGATCGAAGGTCTCTTCCGAGGAAGAGTCGGGTTCTGGTATGGAGGGTTTGACGGATATAATGATGGGGGCTGCTGTGGTGGTTGTGGTGGTACTGGTCGATCGCGCATAGTCTTCGTCATCCGTGTCTCCGTCCGGGGCGTCACCTGAGCCTCCCCTGCCGTCTTCGTCGTCGGGCCCTGGCCCGGGGCCCCAGCCGGATCCGGAGCTCTCGTCCGGGGCTAGCCCTGACCCATCATCGTCGATGTACACATTGTCCACGGACAATGGACCGTCGTTCTGCGCGTGGGCAGCGTCTTCTGTCGATGTGGCGATGGAGAACGAGACGCCGTCCTGGAAAATACAGAATGGAAATGTTACTTAACAATTTATAATATAATTAACATCGTCAAGGATTGCATTACCGCTTCACAAGTTACAGCTACGAGTAAAGTGGATTAGTAAATGCATTAAAACACCTTCTGTTCTAAGTTTCTGAAATGTTTTGAGTTTGATATAATGATAACTACATATACGTGAACGAGTTGTAATTTATATTAAAACACTAAAATTTTACTAACATGTCAAATTGTCTATCATTAAACAAATTGTTTTAAGAAAAAATATTTGAGTAATAAGTTAAATTGGGAACAAAACGTCATTGTGATATCACCTAAAGCACATGTGTATTTTAACCAAATGTGTACAAGGAAATATTAAATTTTACTATAATATGGTTCCAAATTCCTATTAAGATATCAACCGCAAAGTCGCAAAAAGTAGACACAAAGCTCGCTTCTATTGAATTCTAAATGTAACACGTCATCAAAACGATTAACAGGTCATGAGAACATCTGACCTATTTCTGGAAGATTCGCCGACTATGAATGGGGCTTGCTCAATAACACTGACAGCTGACGAGGTTTTTAAGCACTTCGTCTAGGAAACAGACGGCGTTTGAGAGAAAAATGATTCGCTATTGTCTTATCAACAAACAAAACGGGACTAAGACGCGGATACATGAAAAAACCATAAATCTCGTTTTCATCGACGTCACCATGAATGGCCACTATGAATGGGTCGTGATACGTGGCGGTCACTCACCTCGGGTTCTGTTGGTACACTCACGGATTGATTGTATTAGGCCTGATTGCGGTTGAATTATTTATAATTTTTTTACTTGAGGCTCCGGCGGTGGTTGCCGCGGTTAGCGTAAGTTGTAGTGGCGGTGCGGCGATCGATACCCTCCGGTCGGGAGTCTCCACCCTCCGGGAGTGCGGCGCGTTCCCGAAAGCCTCCGACAGATGGAGGGATAGAGCGGGGTCGGAGGGTTGGGGAGGTTCGCGATTTTCAGCTGTTTCATGCTCGTTCGCTTTGCCACCGGCAGATGTCATTTTGGCACAGAAATTTTATAAAAATTTCAAGGATAATTATTTATAAAAAAAAATTGTGTGTATAAAAATAATAAATCATAAGCCGTGGTAGCTCAATGGTAAGGACACGCGCCTCTTAACCGAGGAGTGCGGGTTCGAACCCGGGCACGTCCTCCTCTGGATTGGACCTCTGGATTTTTCAAATCTATGTACGTATTTATACCACTAGCTCGACGGTAAGGGAAAACATCGTGATGAAACCTGCAAATTCAAATAACTTTGGATTTGTAACCATGATCCCAAAATTGTTTGGTTCCCCTATCTTAGGGATACGAAGGTCAGATCGGCAGTCGCTTCAATGTAATTACCAGACTCGCTAAATCCTGGATCATGGTCTAAGCGGACCCTGTCTGAGCACGGGACATAACGCTAGGAAGATGAAAAATAATAAATCAAATTCATGTTACAAAAGTTAATGTTGTCAATATTTATTTAAGCATAAAATATGTTATTTTCGAATTGTGTTACATATACACTTATAATATGTTGAATATTACTAATCTACGAACCCAGATCAAGGCATCCAGGTTAGCCGACAGCAAACGTTTCCTGATTAATCCTCAATAGTAATATACCATTCAATCTTTTAAACTTTATTTTTGTATCTAATTTAAGTAGAATCTAAGTTAAGTAAGTTCTACTCCTGCTTTCTGATTGACTGTAATCCTAGATTTACAGATTGCTTATTAAATTGAAAAGTCCGCGCTCAACTAGCGGAATACATCCGTCGAACGTCCGTATCAATATTAACATTTCCATTAATGCCGCAGATATCCGGAAGATGAATTGCTTCGTTATGCAAACGACTCATTGGCCGTTGCAGTTTTCGTGTAACATAATTATTCCTGGCCGACCTCGGGGTAGACCGTAAGCGCGCAGTTTAATCCGGATTTTGTGCATTTTTCGGCTCATCCGTGTATTTCATCCGAATTTGGTGTTCAGCCATTCCGGATAATCCGGGGCGCGCCGGGAGGGGGGTAATGAGAAATATTATTTATTGTTCCGGGATAATGCGCCTCCGTACTGACCGTATTTTCCGGCTTTATTACGCTTTAACCCTGTACGCGTATAATGTTTTCCGCTGGTTTTATTTCGGCTTAAGCTGTGTTTAAATAGTTGTTTCGGCGGGACGTATGTTTTTGTGTACAACAGGCTTTGTAGTCGGCTTGTTATTTACGACAGGGTTTATTTTAGGGACTGTTAATGTATGTATGTATAGTACGGACAGTAATTCATCTGCTTTGCATCCGTTTGTACTGTTCCATACAATGTCACGGTTAGATATAATAGGTATATAGAATTTTGGTATTTTGGGCATAAGTAGGTACTATGGAAGTAGGTTACAGACAGATACTTTAATGGTATATATGGTATGTATATACATGCTAATGAATTTCAATATGTCAGAAAACATTTCAAATAAATATGTTTTTTTTTTAATCAACAGGAAAACATCGCAAGGACAGCTCCATATACAAATAATAACATAGAATGAATCCGAGACCTAATTTGCTTAGTTCCTACATTTAAGAATAGGGTTGTTAACTAGCATGTCAAATAAGATACTTTTTAAAAACTGTCAAAATATATATCTTATATATGCCTACAGAAAAGTCCGTGATGGCTATGTCTATATGTTAGATATGATGTATGGATATGTCTATATGTTAAAGATAACTTTAGAAAAAATAAATGTCCCGTGCGAAGCCGGGGCGTGCCGCTATTTGAATACAAAAGAAATCCAAACCGGGATGAAATGTACACCCGCTTATTAATTAAATCTTTTTCGCTAGCATTGTTAGGACAGATATATTTAAAAATATTTGCATAGGATCTTGTTGTATCATAAAAGACCTTTCCGGTTTTCTGTAACAAGAACATCTTTATCATACTTAAACATTATTCTATAGTTATGTTTGTCGCTATGATATTAGCCGTTATTGAGAATATTTGCTTATACACATTTCAAAATGTTTTACTTTCTTGATTCTGAATTCAAAAATAATTTATTCCATTCTACCTTATATTAAAGCAAATAAAGCTATATGTACACGTTAAGCAAAGTATACAAACTTTTTAATTTCTGTTCCTAAAAAACGAACCTCTCATGAAAAGGTAACAAAGAAATGAGAGATGGGAATGTAATAATATAATAATTAGTACCCGTATATTTACGGACGTATATAAACACCGCTTATGTATACGAACCAGCGTGAGTGAGACCTTTTAAGGGAGGGAATGTATACCGTAATATGGTTTAAATTATACACCTGTTTACGTAAGTTGATTAGGTGAGTCGAATACGCGGATTTTGTGTCAGCTCGGATATTATTGGACTTGTTGCCAAATGTGTAAACATGATAGCGGGCCCTTGTAATAAATCTATTTATTTCATAACTAGCAATAGGCTAGTTTACTTAAAAAAAAATATAGTCCATTATTGAGATTACAAAAAAATATTGCTCACGTATTTTTTCTTTTGATCAGCAAACCAAAAGTGATGAAGATACAGCTCGTTAAAGTTTCGCGTGACGTCACTAGGTGCGTAAAGTTTTACCGTCCAAGTTACATAAAGCGCCCCATAGATTTGTTTTTTTTTTTTGAGTATTATAAGCAAAAAGTACCTATTTTTTAGCTAATCTAATTTTTAAGTAAACTAGCCTAATGTTCGCGGCTTTGACGTGAAATTCTCTCTATTACAGAGACTCTATTGGATCGATAATTTTTTTCCTGATACAAATTAGTCTATGTCTTTTCCCCGGGTTGAAGGTTTAGACGTGTGAAATTTTATTCTGTTTAGTAGTTTAGGCGTAAAGATGTAACAGACAGTCACATAAACAGATAGTTATAGTAACTTTCACATCTAATATATAAATAAGGATTGTGCAAATAAAATATTTTGTTACTATTTCGCATCGTTTTACTAACCATTATGAAAATACTTCAATACGAATCCAAATAAACAACCATGACTCGAGCATAAATCTATATTTTCTTCTTTTTCTTTTTCGACCAATAAGATTCATCTTAACAACACACCTTCACATATCTTGCCTTCTAGCTTCCAGTATACTGTCAGTATACTGTCTTTCTGAAGCTTTAGTATTCTATATCCTATAATATGAGTTGCACGAACGATTAATAGTTCCAAATTAATCCACCTGCCGTGCTCCACAATTATCGGCGCTCGGGGAGCGATCCTGTCGCTAGACTTGGGACGTCTCCCGATCAGTTCCTTAATGACGTCATTAATTCGTACAGGGAATCCGCGATCTACTCCAATGGGATAATGGAAAAACTGGATAGGTTGATCATTTCTCTTGTGCCGACCAACGGTTAAGGTGGAGATTGGCAGCTGTCGATTATGATGTGGCGTGGTATTTATAAGTAAGTTTGTAAGTTTGTAAGTCTGTACTTTTCTGCGATTTTTCGGGTTATGAAATTTATTTATGTGCTGACCTGGGGATATTAAAGTTACATTATTTATTTATTACCGCATTGGTTAGATTTTTTCGGACAGGACCTACAATCCTATTGGAAAAAAATATCTTCTGAACTAGCCTGCTAGTATATATATTATAGATATAGGCTCAAAGATCATAGTACTCAGAACACTTGTATATTACTCTCCTTTCATAAAAAATGGAAATTCACACCACGTGTGAAACTTTTTTACATTCCTACAGCCTTTGCCTGCGGTTTCGTCCGTGTATTCGTAAACCGAACACGTGGAATACGTGCCGAGGGATTTATCAATTTGACTGGCATAAAAACGAGCTTATGTTACTTCTGGATAGTTATAATGACAGTGGAAGAATATTTCAAATCGGTAGGTACAATAGCGTTTGAGCCACTTCATTACAATCATCTTCCTAGCGTTATGTCCCGTGTTTAGGCGGGGTCCGCTTAGACCATGATCCAGGATTTAGCGAGTCTGGTAATTACATTGAAGCGACTGCTGATCTGACCTTCGTAACCCTAAGATAGGCGAAACAGACAATTTTTTTGGATCATGGTTACAAATCCAAAGTTGTTTGAATTTGCAGGTAGGTATAAATATGTAGGTACATAGAATTGAAAAATCCAGAGGTACGTGCCCGGGTTTGAACCCGCACTCCTCGGTTAAGAGGCGCGTGTCCTTACCATTGAGCTACCACCGCTCTCATTCACCGCTCAGCTACTTCATTACAAATAAACATAATAATACAAATGTATTTTGTGCGATATCATTTAAAAGCCATGGAAAATTCCAGTATTATTTTTGCTTCGTCAGAAGTTGGAATAAACACCAACCGTAAAACATTTCTGCATTTCTGCCATCAAAATTCCTATTCTCCAGACTCCTAAGGCCCTTTCCAGAATACAAATTGGTCTGGAAACGAGGATTATTGCCGGAAGGAAGGCAGGTAAGTGATTAATATCAAACAATTAGTAGTAATTTCTGCTTGGGAATGTTGGGGCAATTGTATTGGGGAAGGAAATTATGAGAGGCACATGTTTTGAGATTTTATTTTGTAGTAGATCTATTTCTATTTGAAATTATGTTGTATTGCACGGAAATTAAAGTTATGTATATTTAAGTCTAAAAGGGAAGAGAATATATTAGAGCAGAGCTGAATTTGAACTTTAATGTACAGGTAGGTGGTAATTTTGTTTCGTTTTATTATTATTATTAAGGACAACGGTCTATTCTGTCTTTTTACACAAATCGGATACCAGATCTGCTTCTTAAGTTAATTGAGAGTAACTTAAGCATCTTCATCATCATTGTCTTCCTAACCTTATGTTTAATTTCTATCTGGGCCTACTTGGGCGCTATGATTCTAGATTTAGTGAATCCGGTTTCCGATGTCACCAATCTCGAAACCTGTAGTAGCTTGGATAGAAGAACCAAACAAGTGGATCCTGATTACATGTTCATAGTTATTTGAATGTGCACATTGCAGGTTTCGTCACGATTACACACGGGCGTCTCAAACATGTGCCAACGCGGTTTCCTCCCAAAGGAACAAGAAAAAGCAGTTCCTAAACTACTTTCCTTCCAAGAAAGTTCAATATAGACTAGTCCACAACACAAAATAAGCCTCCGAAAAACAATTTCCATACGTAATAACAAAGCAGATTATCACATCGCGAAAACACACGAGCAATTTGCCGCGCGAGTACGCAGTGCCGTCTCGAACCGAAAGATAAGCCTATTGATTTAGCGGCTGAGTACATAAGTACTAGCTATCTGGCGGAGGGAATCTCCAAAATTAAACCGGCAATATAAATATAAAGTGGGCCGCTAGGTCCCGGGCTGACTGTGGAGTGACTCGGAAGGTAAATAAGGTTGTTGCATTATGGAACGTTTTAAGCGCTTGCATTTTTGTTCTATTTTTGAATGTCGCGCCGAAACTGCATGTCAAGTGCTAGCTGAAAATAGACTGAAATAATAAAAATAAAAATATTTGCCCATACATTTTAAATTTCTATAGTTAAAACTGAGGAATTAATAAACTTAAACTCTTATTATTCTTCTTCTTATCTTAAAGTTTCAGACTTGTTAAGTGTAGATTTTTTAATTTCAAAGAATCTATTTTACATCACACACAAAACGGCTAATATTTGGCGCATATAAGTATATAGTTTATTTAAAACCTCAGCGTAGGTTTTGTCAAAAACATAACTTTTTATTCTAATAACAAATGGTTCCTTTAGCAAGAAACGAACAGAAGACCACGCACCGAAATCGCGAGTGCCTACACCTACACACATAAATACTTAAAAACGTTGCCACCCCTCAAAACGTGCGCCATCTGGCAACACCACACATAAGCCGAAACTGGCGGTTGTTTTCATTACTTATTATAAGTAAAACACGATTTAGAGCGCGGCCGGCGCCTCGCGAACCGGCTCAAAAGTTAAACAAAGCTCTTTGTAACCTTTAAATATGCGATGAATTTTGAAGTGAGCGCGAAAGGAGACTGCTTAAAATGTACAAAGTTTAATGGAAATCCGACGCGCTAAGGGAATATTAAGGGGATAATGTGTTCACGACATCACAGGCCATTGTGCGGCCCTCCAGTCAATCACACGTCGCCTCGGTCCACGAGATGGGCCTTTATGCTAACTAAGTGTCGATCGTGTAACTTAATATCTGTATACTGCTGATGGGGGATTGAAATTGATGATTAACTATTCTATCCTATATAATATTATGAGGTCGTGGACGGATGAACAGCTATCGATGCTATCCTGTGTAATATCGAGAGATTGAAAATGGATTAACGAACATAGGTCCTATGTAATATCAACTGTTGTTTTAAGTGGAGGGCAAGATAAGATAAGAGTTTTGCATGCACTTAGGTAAATTAGTAACTTAGTGTACTTACATTAATTGGGGGACAAGACGTCGCAATATATCACTTATTCCTAATTTTAATATTACTTAGACAATATTCTCACTTTTTCATGCTTAAATTCATCAACACCAATCGATTATCATGGGATTTCGTATTTACGCCAGAGATCAGGAGAATTTGGGATTGATGCTCCAAAAAAGGAGGGATTGAAAAAATATATTAATGCAAGCGAAGCCGCAAGAAAAAAACAATATAAATATAGGACTAATATTAAAAACTACACCATACATTGCTGCGTATAGATAAAGAAACAATGCTCTCCCCTTTGTCAGCACGCAACCAAAGCCGTAGGCTAGCGATACAAATTAGGCTTTGCCCAAAATGCGGGTTCATGCGGGTTCATGTGGATCTTTCCAATTGTCTTTCGCCCTTTAAAACTAACTAACTAACTAACTAACTAAACTAACTAACTAACTAAACTTCACGCCACTTCCCTAGCGGGGTAGGCAGAGAGAACCGAACGCCATATGGCACGATCCTTACACACCTCACTCGCCTCTTCAACATTCATAATCCTTTTCATACAAGCTCTACGATTTTTATGACTCCTAACATCACCTTCTTTTAATACACGACCAATCTGGTCGTGGTAGGTGAGCCTGGGCCTTCCGCGGCTCCTACATCCTTCCACATTCGCATTGTATATCTGTTTAGTCAATCTTTCGTCATCCATTCTTTCCACATGTCCGAACCACCGGAGCATGCCTCTTCTTACCTTGACTCCGACGCTGTCCTTCAGACCAACTCTCTTTCTTACATCATCATTCCGAACGCAGTCTGTGGGCGATACACCGCAGATTTTCCGCAGCGCACGCATCTCGACCGCGTTTATTCTACTTTCATGCTCTTTCTGCCATACCCAACTCTCGCTTCCATATGTTAGCGTAGGAATCAGCACCGCATTGTGTATGGCGAGCTGGGCCTTCTGGCTTAAGATTTTGCTGCCTAAAAGTTTTCCTAACGCTCCATTCACCCTATTCCCTGCATTCACTCTTCTTTCTATAAAAGGCCCTTTAAAAGGTATCAGATATTCTGTTATTATTCAACAAATACAAAGAATTGTTCAAAGACTTTTACTTTTGACTTTACTCTTGACTTGTTATTCATTTTTGGAAGCCAGGACTTTTAACATACAAAAAGTATACTTAATTGTTTTTTCTTAAACATTTTTTTATGTAAAATGCTGAGGAGGATGTTTTGAAATGTTGTTAATGGAAAGAGTCCCCATGAAGGTTTTACGTTCAAAATTCCATTGTAATACATATCTCTTAAATCGGTTGGCAACGCGGGGCCTGCGACAGATTTGTAAATGAAAGTCTTAAAGTAATTAAATTTAAAACAAGAAATTATTTATTTCAGTCAAAAATTGTCCATATATTTCACAAACAACACCAATTTGTACACTTATTTACACAACATACCTATACACCAAAATAAATTTATATATTTTTTATTAATACATATTAATTGGTCTTTAAATACTTCGCAGTCTTTATTTTATATAAGTTTTTGTTTTCCCGTCATTTTGTTTTCATTGTTCCCTTTTTAAAATCACTTATAGTACCTACCTACAATAGATAGCTAGGTGCCTTTTTCTATTTCTTGTACTATGTGACCTTTTTTTTTTACTGGGTGACCTGGGCAACCAGATGCCAGACGGATCTTAGATGATCTGGGTGCCCGGGTCATCTAGGGGCGGCGCAGTACGCTTTTATTTTTCATACCTTCCAGTCAGAGTCCATAATCCGTTTGAATCAACTAACTGAAAAGTAGAGAGAAAAAAAAACTTTTTCAAATCCCCGTTAAGGGTCATGCTCCACCTGCCTGTGTCTTGCGATCCAATTTAAATCCCAAACGAGATCGAATTAAAACGATTCGAGTGTCGTTTGATTGGTCCCGTCGAGGTGGCACGTGACCAGTCAACATCGACCCCTTGTTTGCTAAGGCAGCGCGGTTTTTTCTATCGTCGATGAGCGGTCGGGCGGCTCAAATTATAACAGCGGCCCTGTTGGGTCAGGCGTTCTGTTACGTGCATGTAACTACAGAACTGGTCCAAGTCATGAGAAAATATTTTCCTAGAAAAATTTAAACTATTTAAAGAGTTTAAATATAATTTAAATTTCTTGCGTGATTTGGATATTTGGATCCATATCAGCATTATAATAGCATTGATTGATGTTTTCTTATATCGATGATGGCAAGTCATAATATTTATGTAATCCAAGCATCCATCCGTAAAATTATCCACAGATTTAGTGCAATAATATGGTCTATAGTCAGTATAGTGTATTGAAGGATCCGAGTGCTGGGTTAAATAAAGCGGCTCCACGTTGGGCGCCAATTGAACTAAGAGCGATCCGTACTACGACGCATTTACTCTTATCTTGCTTCATTATACTATTTGACTAAATGACTAAATCAGTCTAGGTCTTTATAGTCGCTTGTTCATTGCGCCAAGCCCCATTTCCCGCCTATTCTATGGCGATAGTTACGGACGTCCCGGTCTAACCTAGATGGCCCCGCAGAGATGGAACGTGTTATTAAATGTTGCCTGTTTAGAAATGTCGCATTGTATTAAGATCTACGATCGTATCAGTTGATGTGATAGTGTTGCCACGTCTAATTAGATTGCTTAAGGCAAACCAATTATCCAACAAAAATTGTACCACAGTGTCGCATGTCGACAGCATTTTTTCTGGCAGAATACTTTCAGCCCAATTGTTGCTATAGTATGATAATGCTTATAAACAGACCTATCTAGTTTAAATCTTATAAATCTGTATGGCAGTTATATAGGATTTGAAATAAATTTGATGACTAAAGGGCGTAACTTATCTTCCTGACATGTATATTACCAATCAATCTGACTTGATATCTTTCAATCCAGTATTTTATAACTAACCACTTCTGCGTGTAGTTAATTCTTATCTATATTAGTACAATGTATTAATATTAGGCTTATCTTCAGCGTGTAGCGTATCAGTTCATTCACACGGCTTAAAATAAAGGAGCCCCGCGTTGGGCGCCAAATTAAATAGAACTTGGCATGCTGTTGCGTCGGTGCTTCTACTACTGCTCTGAGGTCGCTTCGTTGTTTTGCGCTGATCTCAATCGTTCTAGTCTGGAATACACTTCTAATCCTGATGTGCGCTCGTATCTTGCGCCAAACCCCACTTCCCGTCTATTCTCCGCCGCTAGTTAGCGGACGTCCCGGTCTGACCTACATGGCCCCGCAGAGATGGAACGTGTTATTGAATGTTGCCGGTTTGGACATGTCGTATCTTTTTGGCGTCTATTTCGAGTGGTATAACGAAGCTCAATCTTCCGGTTGGCGTTTTGTTATAATTAGAGGATATAAAAAATAGCAGAGTATTATACAAGAAGAAAGTACTGTAATACTAATTATGCGACTCATTGAGATTATGTATAAATAAACATGAAATAAGTTTCATTGTCCCAATAATGATAGCAATTTTTATGATAGTTGTAAGTAACATTTATATCGTAATCATCGATATAGCATTTACCTATTATTAACGATTTTTATAACAATTCAAACACTTATTGCATATTGTAAGAACATTAGTTTATAAATCTTTAGAAAGACCAATATGGTCAGACCTCATAGTTTCTATTGTGACTTTGTAATATAAGTAGAACGGGTAGATATAGTTAGGTACTTACACTTCGCAAATTTTCCCAAAATTATATTTAAGTAAAAAAATATATGCAGCCAAATTGGTTTAGCCGTTCTCAAATTTAGCGCTTAGCAACAGCGATTTATTTTTATAAATCCACTTTTTATCACCTCTGCGCCGTACTTTGACCAATTCAAAATTCCAGTGAACTATTAATCAATGTATTAATACCAAAATTCTCCATACTAAGCCCCTTATCTTGGCGAGCCTACCCATACGCTGTAATCTTTATTGGCGGCACGCAAGTCACATTACGAACAGCTCCCCTGGGCGCTGATAACGGTAAATTAGGAGAAAACTTAGCGAGGGCAAGGCCATGTTGGGCAGGGTAATGTCCCACGCCAGCTTACCCTCATTATCGTAATCCAGGGAGGACAGGGTAGAGGCTCTGGAACCGGGAGGTTTGGTAAACTACTTTAGGGGAGGTTGTTGAAACATTTTAAAATACATTTGTTTAATTAGAACTATGCAGTAATTGGGGACAGTTAGGTTTCCCTTAGGATTCGGTATGAAATGGTCAGGAGTAGCACTTGTCTGATTTTGTAGCATAGTTTAAAAAGTTTAATAAGATGAGCTCAAGAAAAAGCTCAGATTAGGACCTAAAAATGCCTTTTTCTTTCATAGTGCACGTTGATCACTTATTATGAAAGTTAAATGAAGATAAGGGGTTTCCAGAATTTCTTTAGATTACGAATATGATGATTAGATTAGGAGTTATTCCCTGTTATTAGCACATAAATTGTTGACGTAACAACCGCGCGGCGAACATTAGAAGGCGATAATCGAACGTCAACTAAAAACAAACTTTCTTTCCAACCCCGAGAGTTAACTGGCGCCAACCTTTTATTCCGGAAAATTGCACATCTTTCCGAACGCGTCGCCGACCGGGAACTTGCCAACAATTTATTATTTCTAAAGAAAAGATGACATCGCGCAACAAAGCCCGTAACGTGTGCGGCTTGCAGCTAACGCGTCTCTTAGCGCGTTTTAGAACATTCTATTGGGACACATATACAATGTATCTGGCCCTTTTGTTAAGATTTTGTCCAGAAAATATGTAATCTCTCCTTTTTATATGTTACATGAATTTTAAAGGTTTCTAAACGAAATACGGCAAAGCTATTAATACTCAAAACACAAGACAATCAATGTATTCAGTTTTATGCCATGCATTTTATTTATTCATGTAAATATATGCTTAATGTAACAACACACACATTAAGCAATTATAGTACTTCACTACATATATGCAGTTGAATGGAATTAGTTTCTTCCATTTCATGGCCAATACAGACAGCCCGTTAAAAACTTAATTTTAAATGAAACTTCTTTTTATCTGAATGCTAATTTCCATCCAGCTAAAAAGCGGCCAATATATTTGTCTGTTTGTGTACGGGCCGTACTGTATGGCGTTCAATTACTCTGCTAGAGAAATGGCGAAAAGCTAGTTAGTTTTATTTATATTCGGCATTAGGATATTTAATTACAGGCAGTGGGTTCCTCCATTTTATTCTTCGTAACATTTTGACAATGTTACTATGCTATGCTTATATAAAAATAGCAACCCGCCCTAATGATCTGATAGCACATAATCGCATACGATGGAGGTATTTAATATAAATTCCTCACGGTTGCTCGCCGGCGGTCGTTAGGCGCGTAATTGCCTCCTCCCGCCAATTAGAGCGCAGCATCTCCGCGAGGCTCAAAAAACGCTTATAGCGTTATCAGGAGCAATTGTGCCAGGTTTATGAGACGCCCGAAACATTGTCCGCCGGGAGCGAATGATAGCGCGGACTGCAGGTGCCACGGTGAAGCGTTTTAGTGCGTTAAAGACTGGTCGTTCACTTTTAAGATTGTATGAAGTACGGTGGAGGTGGCGAACTGTCGCTCTTAAATTCATGGTCTATACTGAGTTGTCGAAAATAGATGTTAATACGTTTGGTGTAGTTTTTTCAAGCAATGTTATGGTTTTTCATATAATCTATTGTTATGTTAATAGACAAACACTTTAGTGTTGGCGATATTCAAAAGTTACTGTTTACAAATGGCTGCTTAGCTAAAACTTTCAGTTAGAATCGCTGCGTATTCTCGCAGCTCAAAAACGCTTATAGCGTTATCGGAAGCAATTGTGTCAGATTTATGAGGCGGTCAAAAACATTGTCCGTCGGGAGCAAATTATATTGCGGACTGCAGGTTTATGAAACATTTTCGTGTGTTAAATACTGGTCATTTATTTTTAGGGCAGCTATAACACGATGGGGGTTGGGAATAAGGAAGATGAGACTATATACAGGTAACTCCAAGATAAAAATTGTTTAAAATAATAATTTATACCAATTCAATGAAATATTTACTTACATGTCAAAATATGCTTAAAGCATGTAGAGAGAAGAATGGGGCCAAACAGTAGGTATGTAGATTTAGGCAGTGGTAAGTTCTATACGATTGGACATAACATTTTTTGACTTGTTTGTAACATTATAAATGTAAGAAAGCTTATGAAGCCACTTTGCCGTCCATCCGTATTACTCAATATGAAATCTTTTTTTTTTCGTAAATCCTTCCTTTTAATATTGAGGAAAATGAAGCAAGGAGGGATAATGTTATTGTAGTGTACAAGAATCAGACAGATGAATTCATAAAAAAACACCCTGAGTAAATAAGGAAAGACGATTTAGAATATACCATGTCACATATGAATCTTATCTTGCAAATAAAACCACCGCACGCTTTCGAACAATTTGAATGAAACCTTCTCCGAAAATTCAAATAGCTTTATAGTTTCACAAAGGGATCACAGTGCACTGCAGGAAATTTCGTTCAAGGTCCGCTGGCTCCTTGAAAGACACCCGAAAAGTGGAGGAAAACAAACCTATTCAGAGAGCTGTCGGGTTTCGCGCAGCGAGAGGGATGGGGCATTACGACGGAGCGGGACAGGAGACACAATAACAATAAACGCGTCGAGGCGACTACGTACCGCGTTCCGCTCGGCCTGGCGCCCAACGTGGGGCCACTTTATTTAAACCTGACACTTGAATTATTTGGTACAGTTCAACGCAGCAGTGACGAATAAGTTTAGTTAATAGTTTGACCTGGGAAGTGTCACGTACATTTATACATTGTATTCAATTTTATTATAAAGTTAGAAAGTCGGGGCTATTGTTATTGTTAGTACAATTGACATATGATCGAAAATATTAAGTAATATTTGTGGTGTTGTGTAACCAAAACAAAAACTTACCTACTTGTTTCAGTTCAGATTGAAAGTTCTTTGATAAAATAAATTATATATTTATAAAATTATTGAATGTATAGTCTAAAAAAATGGTATCCAGAAATTGGAAACTCCTGAATCAAAAAGATTTCGCAAAAGTTCATTACAAAAGAGAAAACATTAAACTTGTATCAGAAAAAGCAATAAAACAATTTACCCAATGTACAAGCCCGAAAGATAAAGAATATTCGTACTTTGAACAATTCAGAGAAATCCGGACGCCAAGTAATAAAGTAAGTGGATAGCGCTTAGATCGGGATTATTTGCTTGGAACAAGTCATAAAAGAAGAAACTTGAATAAAACGAACACAACTTAGGATTTCTTAATTTTTTTCAGGCTGATCACAATTTCTGTTTTAAAAAGGACGTTCATTTGGTCTTGACGATGTTGTAAAACAAAAGTGAGAAAGAGACAAACTGAATAAAAAGCCATCAGAGCAAAATAAACTTACTTTGGTTGTAATTAAGTGTATATTAACCCGCTTGTATGCGGCTTGATGATTTAAAATAGATGGGATTTGGAATCGACAAGAATCACAAGCTACATTACTTCATATGCATAATAACGATGTTGTTATTTAAGAAATCGTTTGAATCGTGTTTTTTAAGTATTTTTTAGTTACCTAATTTCAAATTTTTGAGTTTCTGTTTTGTCAAAACTTTGTTTTTTAATCTTCGAATGACGTATAGCCAAAACTTAAATACGGACTTGGGATCTATAACACACATATAACTCCTAAAACTAATGAGTATTATTTGAGGGTTTTCCATCAACCCAAAATCATTAACACATCAAACATTATAAACCGGTGACTAAAACAAGAAGATACTTGTGAAGTTACCAGACTTGTTTAGAGAGGTCTAAATTGTAACTGAGACTTTCAATACTAGATGAAATAACTAACCTCCTGTCCCAAATACGTACTTAGTTTCAAATGTTATAATCTATTAACTAGTCCCAGGACACACAGTAGAGCACACAAAAGGGCAACTCGCAAAGTTGGCGCAAGGTAAATATGCGAGGACTATTTGAAGGATCAAGAACAAGAGGGCACGGTTCATTTAACATCTCAATGCTCGTTATAGTAAAGAAGAATGGCAGTAAGGTACGAGCACCTTAGTCATATCAAATGAAGGCAAAAGTGTAGATACATTTTTGTATCAACACCTTCTATAATGCGTTAAAATTTCAATAATAGAGCTAATCCCAGGAACTTTTATTTATTACTAGTGGTGCCAGCGGTGTCACCCGCGTTTATGGTTAATATTATAAAGACTATTTCCGTCATACATGATTTTTATGTAACTTTAACCATTAAGGCTACACACGCGACGGAAGCTTAAAAAATGGAGTAACTTCTCCCGTTTTCCCAACATTTCCCTTCACTACTCTGCTCCTATTGATTGTAGCGTGATGAAAAGTATACTATAACCTGCCCAAGAGTATGAAGAATAATTGTACCAAGTTTCGTTAAAATCCGTCGAGTAGTTTTTGTTTCTATAAGGAACATACAGACAGACAGACAGACAGACAGACAGACAGACAGACAGACAGACAAAAATTTTACTGATTGCATTTTGCCATCAGTATCGATCACTAATCACCCCCTGATAGTTATTTAGAAAATATATTTCATGTACAGAATTGACCTCTCTACAGATTTATTATAAGTATAGATAATAACTATTGATAGATTAGCAAATAAGTAAAACGTGGCAAATTAAGCAGACGAAATCATGTGACCGCCATATCTTACTATAATAGGTGCCATTAGTTCTCATTTGTAATTCGATTTAAATTAATTAATGTAATTCAATTATTGTAATTGGCATCAGCCGTTTAATTTAAATTAAAAAAAAAATAAATAAAAAATAACAATAACGTGCTTTAATTACTATCACTTGAAACTGGGTTTAGGTAGACGCATTCATTAAAGTAAATAGAAAGAAATGAAATATCAGACTACATAATTGATCTGACTCCAAGCTAAAGCACTTGTGTTATGGATATCAGAATCGACAGTGGTAGTACAAATATTTACTAAAATGTTGGATATTAATATCCAGATACAGAACAGACACAAGTATTCATCATACGAATGTTTGTCCTGGATGGAGATTGAACCCTCAACTCTTGGCGCATAGGGCAGGGTCACTATCAAGTGCGCCATCGAGTCAGTCCATTAAACAAACATTAACATAAAATTCATTGCCTATTTAAATTTTATTGTTAGACTAAGAATGTGCAAATATTTTTGTGGTGACCGTACCTAACGCGGGTAAGCGCTGTAATAGAGGCGACGTCGCGGCCGGGTGTGACGTTGCCAACCGTATTCCTGGTCCCGATACAGTTTAGTGAAATTTATCACGGTTATTTCCACACCTCTGAATGGCACAATAAAAGTCGATTTGAACCGATTCGTTCTACTTAACCGACGATTGCATGAGACATTCACTGTACATATTTATGTGGTTAAGTGTAGATTTGTCTCATATTAGTTTTAAGTTTTGTTGAGTTTGTAAGAGTATGTACCAATTACGTCCCTTGCTAAGCATATTGTTAATGGTTTCTTGGGTACTAGCTACTGTCCGTGGGTTCACATGCATGGTGCATCCATAGAATATAGCATATGTGTTATTCCAGTCTATAATCTATCTCTATGCCAAATTTTATCCCTTCAGTTATTATGGCGTGAAAGAGCAACATACATTCCGTACATCCATCCTCACAAATCTGATTGTGTACGCGATAAGCTACCCATATGTCATTGTATTTTCATCTAACCCATCCAAGTTTAATGTATTAAATGTATGTGTATTATCTATTTTTTCACATATCACTATATTTTACAGCATTGATAAACTATATATACAGGTATTTAAAGAGAAAAAAGAAATACCTATGTACATATTTACGGAAAAGGGGGGTTGTCCGTCACGCTGATCAAGGTGCCCAGAATACTGGCAGTGTTGCTCCTTTTAATAGCCAGTCTGGCTTGGCGAGGTAGCTTCCAGCATTCCGGTCGCCAGAAATTTGAATCAAGCGGGCGGACAGTGCCGAGGGCAGAGTATTTGGTTAGCTTTCGAGGTTCTGCTGACGCTGCTGCTGCCCCCACGCACTCAGAAGAGGTGTGGATGTGGGAAGGTGCCAAAGTGTCAACGCAGGTCGCATCCTAGACTAAAGTTTTGCCTTTACTCTACGGGATAGCGTCATACCGTCGGGCCTTTTCCGTCATTACGGTACAGGCCTAGGGGTTCCAGGACAGCTGGGTTCCTGGAAGAAGTAAAGGCTCGGCGCAAGATGTCATTTACACTGACGAGGGATGCGCCCTGCGCTTTGGGCACAAGACAGGCCAAGAAACCCGACACACTCACATGTATTAATTTTATAAATCTACATACTGTAGATTTATAAAATCATAGCGTGATTTCAAATACCTTTAAACAATATTTTGTGATTAAACGAAATTTTGAGTTTAGATTAAAGTAAGCAGTATAATATAAGCAGCATAATAACATATGTCAGACTTATCTCGCTGTTATTAATCATACTGTGCCAGCCCGATATGTGCTTGACTTCACTTGCCCTTTAGCGATGCACGTTTTTGGGTCACATATTCCATCGTTCTATTTACACAACTATACATACACACTCTACTAATATTATAAAAAATGTGTATGTTTTCATTCAAATACGCAAAAAAGACTGAATATGTTTGAAATGAAATTTAGTACTTCGATAGTTTATGACCTGAATAACCTGAATAATATTTATTACATATTCTATCCTTCCTTCTTCATACTTCAGTGTAGTCAGTTAGTTTTCGGTTAGTAGTACCAAAACCACGTGACCAAGAAAGGATAGATCTTGAACCAGAAGCGTAGAAAGTGTGGTACTACTGTCTGACCCACAATATTTTGCATTAACCATTTGGGAAAAAATAACACAGTGACAATTTATAAAAAGCTTATACTTTGTCACATGTATGAATGATGGATCGATCGTCACATACCAGTTCATAATATCAAGGATAATAAAATTTTACAATCATCACAAGCAGCTGTAAAATCGGATTTTTGTCAGCGAAATTAGACGTCGCAAGGCGGCATTTGGGCCCAATGGCCCGGCAAATGCTCCGGCCAACGGCAAATTGGGTCAACTCGATGTCGTGCCGGGCTTTCACAGCATTACGACTACTTTGATTCGATTTTTCCTTTAGCACTTTTATAAGTGTTGGGAGTTTCGGCTCCTTAGATTCGGGCAACATTCGTGTTGCCTCTGCGCTATCTGTGTAATATTTGAAAAAAAAAAGTACCATGTTGGCTTGGCACTCAAAAATAATGTGCCAACTGTCGTGTTCTAAAATATCGTAAAAGGTGACTAATGGATTTTTGGGTTTTGGGTTTTTGATTACATAGGCGACAAATCCGACACTTGTTCCTAATTGACTGAATGTTATTTAGGAAACCTGATCTTTAGACTCTTTGGGTTGTAGGCGTAATGGCAATGCATAACCCAAATTAATAGGACCTGCAAACACAACCATTAAGAACGGATTAAAGGCTGTTGATAGAAGTTTTGTTTAAGTTGAGAGCGGCTTTAGAGGCGTCAATCTCTTTTTGTGATATATAAAACGCGGCAAACCACTAGTTTTGTTTTTAAACATTATTAACATTATGAATGAGGTTAGTCAATGTTCCAGATAGTGAACCAAGAACAAGTCAGTTCACGAAATAATAGTTTCAGACGCCTCTGTCCAGAAGCAGGACCGTGCAATCCTTATTGGTATTGGACAGGCCCGTTCGTCGAGTGGTCAGACACCCTGGCCATAAAACCGGGAGTCGCGGGTTGGAATCCCGCTAGGGGCAAATGTTTCGTTTGATAAACATGGACATTTAATTTTATACTTAAGTCATGGATGTTTATAAACGTATTTAAGTATCTATCAGTTAACCTAGTATCCATAGGACAAGCTTTTAGCTTATTTAGGGGCTAGGGAATTCATCATCTATGGAATACTTATGTATGTTTGACTAGCTCGATGGCGCATTCGGTAGTGACCTTGCCCCATGCGCCAAGAGTTGTGGGTTCGATCCCCACCCAGGACAAACGTCCGCATGATGAATACTTGTGTTTGTTCTGTGTCTGGGTTAACACCCAGATTTATATATCCAATATTTAAGTATATATTTGTAATACCACTGTTGATTCTGACATACGTAACACAAGTGTTTAAGCTACTTATCTCGGAGTCAGATCTATGTATGTGATGTAGTTGGATATTTATTTATATATATATATATTTTTATATATGTGGCTTGAGCCTTGTGTTAAGCTCATGTGCTAACACACCACACCTACTTCGCTCTAGATTTTCTTTATTATATAGTCACTGTAACACGACAGAAAAAAAAAATAAACAAGCCACGTTTATACCTTAAAATTGATACCTACAACCTTGACTCGGAAATGGAAAAGCAAAATCCACTTTCAAAATACTTCTCCCCACTTGAAACAAGACAATTACATTAGTAAAAGATTAGGCATTTCCGCTCCTCGGGAATTACAGAATATCGTTTCTGAACAATTCACTTTTTCAATAAAACATAATTATGAGGAGTGTCTTTAGGAGATAAAAAGTCCGTTTTAAAAGCTGTCTCTCGAGAAGCCCGGCGGGCCGGAAAAATAATTTATTCCACGTTCAGTAGGGAAAATTAAAACTGAGATATTTCCCGTTTCTGTTATCTCGTTTGAATACCGTTTTTGTTGTCATAATAATTCCCTTTTCTGCTCCGATATTTCTGTTTCCCTGTTAATTGTAACTGATGTAGATCTCTTGACGTCAAAATACAGATGTTATATAATAATAATAATAATTTCTTCAGACTGTCTGGTATCTCCACTATGGCTGGTATTTTTTATAAGGTTGTAAACCTTTGCCTCCCACACGGTATGCCGTGTGGGAGGCAAAGGTTTGAAGGAGGATGGAGATATATCTCCATCTTCTTCACTTATGTTATTTCTCTTATGCGTGAGAGTTGTTAATCGTTGACCATTATATTCTTTCCCTACACGCAGAATGTATGTTTGACACGTTAATTTTGGTCAGCCGTCGCTATCCATACAGCTCAATGACGACTGATTTATCCGTCAAAGGATTGTGTGAATGATTACAATCAACACATAATTATATGTATATGTAAATCTATACTTATAATAAATCTGTAGAGGTCAATTCTGTACATGAATATATTTTTAAAATAACTATCAGGGGGTGATTAGTGATCGATACTGATGCCAAAAATGCAATCAGTAAAATTTTTGCCTGTCTGTCTGTCTATCTGTCTTTCTGTATGTTCCTTATAGAAACAAAAACTACTCGACGGATTTTAACGAAACTTGGTACAATTAATTATTCTTCATACTCCTGGGCAGGTTATAGTATACTTTTCGTCACGCTACAATCAATAGGAGCAGAGTAGTGAAGGGAAATGTTGGGAAAACGGGAGAAGTTACTCCATTTTTTAAGCTTCCGTCGCGTGTGCAGCCTTAATGGTTAAAGTTCCATAGAAATCATGTATGACGGAAATAGTCTTTATAATATTAACCATAAACGCGGGTGACACCGCTGGCACAGCTAGTTATATATAAAGCTAAATCCTACTAATATTATAAATGCGAAATTTTGTATGTATGAATGAATGTTTGTTACTCTTTCACAAAAATACTACTGAATGAATTTTAATAAACTTTAGAATAATATAGCTCATACACCCGAATAACATGTAGACTATGTTTCATCGATGTACCATCCGAGCGAAGCCGCGGGCAGAATATATATGATAATATATGTAAATGAAATAAGAGTGATCCCATTTCATATCAACATTAACACATTCATTTCTTTTTTGGTCATCTCTCTAAGTCTCTTCCTGTCTATGCACACTTATCACTCTCTTCGCCACACATCCTTCCTCTATGCTTCATCCTGCCTCATCACACACGCTTACCGAGACCCTAGTTTATTTTCTGTCGCTAGTACCATTTTCATACACCCTCTTATATATACTTTTCTTATTGTGTCAATCCGCGTGACTCCACACATCCATCTTAACATTCTCATCCTTTTTTTGCTTAGGATTTATATCCAGAATAATGTCGAAACATAAATCAAACGTGAATAGCAAATTATATCGGAAAATCTAGCTACCATCTTAGTAACAACGTCCTTATGTAATAACTTCTATATGGCCGATACATAGCCAATCTTCAAACAATTTACTGTCTGCCATCTCTCAGCTATTCAAGAGGTAGTTCGCACAAATGTGTTTGCGCAAAGACGATTATAAATTATGCACTATCATATACAGCCTCTTGGAAAGAATCCAGATGAATTTGTTATACGGCTCCGCTGAGTGGCTGAGGAAAAAATTGGCCCAGTGCGTTGCGACTACGCATCATAGTGGGGGGTTCTGAAGTATATTTGTGTGGTCAATTTGGTTAACCTTAATTTATTGGTAGCGCATATAGCGTTATATATATATAGTATAGTATTTAGTAAAATCAAAACTTATTATTTTTAAGGTTTTTCTTGAAATTTCTAATAATATCATCTTTAACATTTTTTATTTTCATAAGTAGCTCCAATGTAATTATTACGTTTACGGGATAAATACTCGTAATGCTCAGAAAATTTAAGTCACCTGAGAGTTCGGATGCATCTTATTTAACTACGGAACCCTGTTAGACTATTTATGAAGACAGAATCAAATTATAAGGTTTCCGTTTCCGCCATTCCTTTACGGGACCCCAGACGTTACGCCCAAAGAGGGCGGGTCCGTTTAACTGTTTCAAAGGGTAGGTGTGCACTTAATGTGAGTTTAAAGAGTTAAATTCTCATAACTCATGAGCGGTTTTGTTCAGTAAGAACATCTGGGTTTGAGAGCGTATGGGGGAATTGTAAAATTACAGTGTGTAACTCGTTTTAAGAGCTGGTAGAAAGCTTTTTAAGTTTTAGTTTAGGTGTCTGATCAAAAATATGAGAAAAATTCCAAAGAAGTTGGAAGATCCGGTTTGGAATGGAAATTATTACCGCGGAAGAAAGAATGCTGATGATGATGATAATCTGATGTGTGAATGTACTGTAGTTAAAGTGGCAATGGGAGAGATATAGCTCGTCGTAAATAATGCTGGGGTAATTCGGGTTGAGTTGAGATTCCGTGCATCTTTGTAGAGCTGACAAGTTAATCAGAAAACCCTATTAACCCTATGATTTTATGTAGCTATTTAATTCGATGACGTGTTTTTTTAACAAGGGCCTCTCTTTATTCGAAGAAAGAAATCGGTTATATTTAAATTTTCACCATACAACCACAACCACAACCCAGTAATTTGGTTACAGTCTTAACCACCAAGAAAATTACATTACTAATGCCAGCAGAAAACACTGCCAACCATTTACATCTGCTAACAAAAACAATACCAAACTCGTTACCGTAACTCGGAGTGCAAGTTAAAAAAAACAAAAAAGTACTCCGGCGATTGTTTCAAACTTACACCCGACGCATAGAATAGGAGCACCGCAACGGTTTTGATTTACGGCTAAAAGATTGCGTTATAAATCACGGGCCGACACCCTGCGTCGGAAAAAATACAGTGAAAATACACGGGACCGCGCCACCGAAGCTATTAATTAATCCGTCTAATTAAAATATATTGTCGTGGTGGGGGAATGCGATCGTCGTGATGAAGCGGGCACTTGATGTAACCGGGAAAGCTCTCTCTTGGACATTTTGAGGACGTGTGTACCTACTTGCGAGTAAACCAACCAATCATCGCTACACCCTTGACGTGCTCTAAGGATAATTACGATTCGTTGGCTAGACGAAGACATGTATGACTGCTCGTTGGTCTCCCGGGTTCAAATCCCGGGTAGGGCCAACATTTGTGGCTGGGTACTTCAGTATTGAAATTACTCAGTAACAGTCCGGAGGCAGGAAATTGGCGGTTAAATCACCCCCGTGCCTCGGAAAGCAAGTTAAGCCGTTGGTCCTGCGCCTGACCTCCCTCCGGTAATGTCGAATTGCTTTCTCACGGGACTATGACAGTGAATGAATAGAGAATGCACCTGTGTTTGCGCACACACTTGTGCACTATAATATTATTTCCTGCGCAGTTGGCTAATGCTCGTTGAGATTGGCCGCCGTTGCCGATATCGGTTAAGAGGACATTATTATTATTATTATGAGTCCTATAAAAATATATACCTTTTGAGTTTAGCTTAAAAAAAATAAACTGTAATATAGTCTGATAGGCCGCTTAGTTTAATGTTTAGAGATACTAGAGGCCGCAGTTCGAATACCGTTTAGGGAAAATGTCGTGAAATGTGAATTACTATTCTTATCAATGTTCAAATTTAACCGTTGTCTAGTATCTGTCAATAACACGAGCAAGTTAGCCACGGGGCTAAAACGTTCCCCTCGTTAAAAATAAAAAGATAAAGAGACAAGGACTCGCATAATAAGTTATGCAATATACCAATAAGTCCGTGACAGACTGTTGCAATCTGTGATACTCCTTGGTGTATCTTAGAATTGAACTTGTCCAATTCATTTAAAATCGCCGTCCAAAGCCGGCCCTGATAATTCTTACAAAAACGACTCTAATACAGTTACAGCAAATAGAAAAGAACGTCCCTCCCCTAGCAGTGTATAAGGAAACGCGATACAAAATCCGAATCTCCGCGCTCGCAATCTCACAATTACGTGATAAAATTGAGAGCTTTTTTACTCAGTCAAATTCGTTTCACTTAAGCCCCCGAATCTCCTTGGGACCGCTGGGAGCACGTCGTCCTTTAATAGACATTATAATATATCTCCCCAAATCAGACCCTGTCTCATTCCGCCTAATAAGGTGTCCCTAGATTTACAATTTGAGATGAGAGTTGGGAAGTTTTGGAATCAATTAGATGGCAATGGTATATGGCCTAAGAGCGGAGGTAGCTCAGTGGTCAGGACTCCGAAACAGATTTAACAGGCGTTAGTTCAAGTACGGATACTATCTTTGGATTTTTGTAATTTATGTATAGTCACGAGCAAAAATATGTATAAATTGTTACATTTTCATAAATATCTTAACTTTTACATTATAGAAATACGTGAACAACAATTTCTTTTAAATTACCTAAGCATCAAACTGTGTCAAAACTAGGTAAACATTTGTTTCAAATTAATGGCATGGAGTGGTAGAAGTTTTTGAAAATTTAACAATGTATACATATTATTGCTCGTGACTGTACCTACCAATTTAGACTCTTTACTCGATGGTGAGGGAAAACATTGCGAGTAAACCTGTACTTACATTCTAAAATTACCCAACTAAACTTAATTGGGTAACCGCGATTCAGGTCTGGTTTCCTAAGTTACAGTTGAGTCTGCGACAATTGTATATTTATTATTTTTTAACTTACGAAAGTAAAACGTTGGCGAAAATTTTTCCTGATAATCACTCGCCCTGAAAAAGGTTGAACAACTCTATCCTGAGGAATAGGAACACTAGATTATAAACTTTAGTATGCATTTTAAGTGGTCGCTATCTATCTTAAAAAAGACGAGATTTCTATTTGTTTTAAAGCAAAACTGGTTGCTATTTTATAAAGAATATACAGGATTTTTACTCAAAATTGCTTCAACATTAC
Organism: Glyphodes perspectalis; assembly: GCA_951394215.1. Classification (NCBI taxonomy): domain Eukaryota; kingdom Metazoa; phylum Arthropoda; class Insecta; order Lepidoptera; family Crambidae; genus Glyphodes; species Glyphodes perspectalis. Next base: position 3,141,534 of record OX596200.1, read on the forward strand.
AGCGTATTACCTGTAACAAAAATAATACATTTATTAAAATACAAGACATTTTATATGAACAAGCGCCTACATCAATGTCAAAATCCATACAAAGGCATCGATGTACCTACTCATGTAGCTTATTAAAGTAGGTATTATTAATATATAATAATCGAATAATCCTGGTTTATATAATAACAAAATAATGGAAAACATTTTTGAATAATTTAGTTCTGTATTAAAAATATTTTCATAACATTTTATAAAATCATCTCTTTAAAAATATTTGGGTATTCATTTTCCAATGGAATTTTCAAGGAAAATATTTTAGCGACGAAAAGACGTTTAGTTATATTGTAATCATAACACGGGTCATAGTAGGCCTTTGTGAGAAACAAATTACGCTTAACGATAATGATTCTGGGAAATCACGAAGCGACGCGAAATGCCGGACGACGTTAAAGGTTGTCATCGCAGATTTTTATTTAGATATCGTTAATTAACGTATATTATTTCGTGTATCGTTAAGTAATGTGTTTATCGTTAAGTTAGTATGTACATAAATATGACGTATCTATATGGAACATTAAATATAAATATTATTTTATATATACGTATCATCCCACTCACAATACCATTTAGCTAAACATGGAGTTAGGTTAGACGTAAAACTGTGAAAAGAGAGGCTAATACGTCGGTTACATAATAAATTGAGAGACAATTTTTTACAATAACTCTAATATTTTAAAGTTTGATAAAAACTTGAACAACTATAAATCATTAAAATAACATACATAAATCTATTGTCAAATTATCTTATACGGCGAAAGCATTTTGCGCAAAATATTTTCAAGATTCACTTGGTAATTACACGAAATTATTAATCGCTAGTAATTAGAACAGGGGCCTAAAAAAGCCGCATTCGAGGCTAGACGACTTGAAACCAGATAAGCCTAGCCAGTAAATAGTGTCGTGGGCTGCACAGCATCGACCACCGCCGCGCGAGGTGGGCCGCGTAGCGCGGCACGCGCATCACCGGAGGAGCTGTCGTATAGTCCCGACAGTGGGGATACAGGCTCCTCCGGGACTGCGCCGCTGGAGGCCACGTTGGGGTTAGCCAGTAAATAGTTGACCGCGCAACTAGAAAGCGATTGGTATGTTTACGACGTTGCAACGACAGCGCAGACGCTACGAGTATACGTCTTTATTATAGTCTGGCTAGAACGAGATCGCTTTACGGCGCTAGAATTTTATTATGATCTCTGAGATAAACTCTAACTGCTTTATTAAAAAGGGAAGTGTCTCTAGATTTTTCTATTTCCTTGGTTCCATTCTTCTTCACAATTATTATCTTTAATATAAAAAAGAATCGCTGAATGTGTTGCTAAGCGCAAATCTTGAGAACAGCTGAAGCGATTTTGCTAATTATTTTTTAGTTGTGTTTGTTATTGTCAGGTGATGGTTCTTATGAAAGAAAAAAATAAACAAGTTGCGCAGAAAATTATAAGAAATGGGTATTGAAATCCGAGAACGGGGCGTTACGAAGTGCGCAGGGTCAGCTATCAATATATATAAAAATCAATGCCACTTTTCGTTGTAATTTTATAACTCAAGAACGGGCTCACCTATCCAAACCAAATGTTTAGGCTTTGTTCGGACTATTTAGTAGATGGTTTATGTGAAGTTTGCACAAAATCGATAGAGCGGTTCTTCATTTATCACTTTATACGTAGCGAAGCACGTACCGGGACGCTAGTATCTTCATAATTATTGTCAAAAAAGGACCGTCCTCTGCTACGATTATGAGAATTGACATAAGAGGATGCAAATATCAATTTGTATATTGGTAGCTTTTTAACTCACTCATATAAAATTCGTATCTTTTCTACAGTAATTACACATTTTCGAAACAGCAAATCGTCTTAATACTTTTAAGTAGGCAGATAATTGGATTGAAAATGTTAGTATGTAGAAATATTTCTAGAACTCTAAGATATCTTCAATCTATATTTGTACGTTAAGAGTTGCTTTGTGTTATGTCTTTGAGTTGTTGATGTTAATATAATTTACGTTAATATAATTATCAAAGAAAACTTTACTGAAATACATGAGAAAAATCATACCAAATAGCTTATTAACTTAACATCACGCCTATAATCCCCGAAGGGGTAGGCAGAGTCAAAGGGGCAGCATGCCCTTCAACCACATTCAGCCATAAATAAAGCCGGGCTGGGTTAGATAGAAAATTGTGACAAAGCAGTGACAAGTGGCTAACCGGTCGCCTACACAATCACACACCCAAAACCCGATATACCATTAGTCGCCTTTTACGACATGCTAGGGAAGAACCACAGTTGGCATATTCTTTTTAAGTCCCAGACCAACACGGGACAGTGGGCTGGGTTGGATGGAAAGCTGTGAAAAAGGAGTGACAAGTGGCTAGCTCGTCGCCTACTTAGATACATACCCAAAAGCCCGTAAACCGTTAGTCGCCTTTTACGACATGCTAGGCAAGAACCACAGTTGGCACATTCTTTTTTTTTTGTCCCAGATCAACATGGGCCAAGTCCCAGACCAACATGGGACAAATTATAGCTTATTATGAGAAAAAAATACACATAATGTATATTTTATGAAGCTTAAATTAGTTTCGCAATAAACAGCAGACAGCGGGATAATTTTTTTTGTAGGGCAAACCAATAAGAAGTACTCGTACTATATTTAACATATAGCGAATAGATATTAGTCTAAGGCACTGGTTTCTTGGAACGTGGGAAGGTAATTTTCGATATGCCTAGCATAATGAGCTTTAGTCTGTTTGCTAGAAGCGTTAGCATATTAAATATTTAAGAGTAATAAATATTTATAAAATAATATATATATATATATATATATTTTATAAAATAATATATAATAACTAATCAGTAACTTCAATATACATACATACATAACATCACGCCCGTAATCCCCTAAGAGGTAGGCAGAGTCAAAAAAACAGCAAGTTCCTTTAATCACAATAAGCTAAAAATAAAACTGGGCTGGGTTAGATGGAAAATTGTGAAAAAGTAGTGACAAGTGGCTAGCTCGTCGCCTACACAATCACATACCCAAATCCGATACACCATTAGTTGCTTTTTACGACATGCTAGGCAAAGAGCACAGTTGGCGTATTCTTTTTAAGTCCCAGACTAACATGGGACAAGTCGTATATAAAAGGGTCTAAAATGGCTGTTAGTCAGAGAGCTGTCTAACGGTAAATTTCGCCGAAAACATCGAATAAAAAATATATACGGTCGAATTAAGAACCTACTCCTTTTTTGAAGTCGGTTGAAAACACAAAGCCACGGGTCAGTTCATAATATTAAAAAATAATAAAATATTAAATAATAAGTTGTACACCACTTCGACCAGTACTATTCGTAAAAAAATATTAAAATATTATTTTCAATAGAGGCGTTATATTAAAATTTTTACAAAAATAAAAACCGACTTCAAAAAGCCCCGCAAAAAATGTTTATGAAAAAAACACAAGTAAGAACCTGCCTTAATAGCTATGTAAATGTCCAAACACTAAAAAGTATAAAATAAATTCTTCCGACTGCTTCGATGAAAGTATTAATCTTTAACACGTATTTAAATATTTACAACAATCAGTTAGTTTTGGAGTCGGTGCCTCAGTGTGAAAATAAAAAAAGAACTCTAAAAATCGTCTTACAATTCTCGAAGATATCAATATTTAAAGAATCATAAACGAATTCCTAATCGTTAATGAGTTGTACCTTCCATCATCAGCTCACAAACATAAGATGATAAGCATCATGCGTAAATACTTGAACAATCTTAGAAAATATCTAAAACACATTATATGTGCTTATAAAATTTGAGGGTTTCCCTCGATTTTCCTGGGATCCCTTCGTCAAATCCTGACTTGGTGGCAATGGGACCAACTCGGGAGTAAACCCTTTCGATTAAAAAAAAAATTTGGAAATCGGTTAACAATTCACGGAGATATCGAGTAACATACATACAAAAAAAAAAATCAGTCTAATTGAGAACCTCCTCCTTTTTTTTTGAAGTCGGTTAAAAAGTATCAAACGTTCCTAATTTGATCACGAAAAAGTTTAGTATTTTTAAGTAAAGTTTCAATATATGATGAAACGTCGGTCAAATAAATAAAAACTCGGCTAGATAAGGTAAGGATAGATAAGTCATCATCATGTATTTAATTATAACATAGTTATTGGCATCGTATCATTGTCATGTCTTTATTATTACATAGTCATGGTTGCATTATAATATTCAGATCGTGGCCACCCGGGCTACGCGGAAACAATAAAAGAGACGGCAAACTCGGAACACGATTTCGTTGAATTTATTTCGGAACTTTTATGAAGATGATTTCGGTAACGACCGCGAATTTCAGGTTATGATCATTTTAAATTACTTCCAAAGAGGAATTTAAGACGCCATATTTTTATAGGTTCTGTTTGTTTGGAAGGATTGTGTATATTAACCTAACAGGGTTTCTTGAGAAAAAGTTTGAGTTGAACAGCGCTTTGATTGCGGTGATTTGTTTTGTCTTTCGGCATCTGTTTTAGTATTTTATTCGCATTTTATGCTGTTTCTCGCATATAATTAAATTAATCTAATAACTAGGACCCATCTACAAAAAAAAAAATTCTTGGATGTTTCTCGATCAGCCGCTAAACAGGATTCAATGCGAGGACACGTTACCTACGTTACTTTGTTACTTCGTTACCTTTTGAAATCCCGTTTACACCAGATGAGTGTGTAGTTTGAAGCTTGCTACGATCACAAAGAAGGCTGCGTCCCACCGATGCGACATTTGTATCATCACATCGCGTTGCATTCTCAATATATGACCGTAAACCCCTAATTACGGCCCTTATTATTTCCGTTCGTCCCACCACGCTTTGTCCTACCAGTAGCAGAAACGGGAATTTTATAAGTAATAAGTTTCAAGGTCGTGTGACCGGGTTCACTGAGTGCTGCAATATGTCATGCTCTCGATGCGCCACTTACGCTTGTATCGTCACGTCACGTCACATCACATCGCGTTGCATTCTCAATATATGACCGAAATAAATTTGAACCGGCGCAGCGCAGCTGGTAGATGAAGTGCCGCAATATGTCATATTTTCACTGCGGCACGCGACCTGCGTTACTGACACTTATATCGATCGTCATTACATGAAATCGCGTTGCATTTGGTGTGTTTAGATTACGGCATGCACTTCTTGCCAAGACTCCCTAAAGTTAACAACATAGAATACAGAAAAAAATATAAACATAGGGTTATAGGGTTAGCAAATGAGGAACCGCTTCCCATCAGGTGGTACGGAGTAGTAGTAAGTGGTGCGGCTTCGGCCGCATTTTTGATTGTATATAACAAATCTTAATGTATGATCGAAGTAAATATAAATATAAATATCTGACGACATCACATACATTGATCCGACTCTGAGGTAAGTAGCTTAAGCACTTGTGTTACGGATATCAGAAACAACAGTGGTATTACAAATATATACTTTAATATTGGATATTAACACCCAGACACAGAACAAACACAAGTATTCATCATACGAATGTTTGTCCTGGGTGGGGAACGAAACCATAACTCTTGGCGCATGTGGCAGCGTCACTCCCGAATGCGCCATCGAGCCAGTCAATGCCAGTAAGTTTGAAGGTCATGCAGGTCATGCAGCGCGGTATCGCAGCTGGTAGATGGAGTGCCGCAATATGTCACCTCTCGATGCGGCACACTGCCTGAGCCATCGATGTTTATATCTTTCACTGGTGCTTTATTTTCATTTTCAAACGTAAAACAACTTGTTTTTTTTTATTTTAGGAGAATCAATGATGTTTCCGCAGACGATATTTTGGTCAGTTGGGAGGTTTAAATAGAAGTAGGTTCCATTTTTATTCCGGCAATTTCCGGTTACAAAAGTACTAACATTCTGATGATCAGCCAAAAATAATATAAAAATTTACTTTTCTCAACTCTAAAACGTTATAGCCAAAAATAAAGCCAAGAGATGCAGAATTTCTTTAAGAATGAAAATCTAAAATTTTCAGTCGTAAATTCAAACGTTACCACACTGAGCGGTTAGCACACTTTAGACAGCAGTCTCACTATAAAACCGGACTTTATTTCGGAACCTTACTAACAAACCGACCTACGCTAGTTAATGCATACAAATGCATGCAATAACGTCACATTGCATCCCTACGTTTACAGTTAATTTAACTGCACAGCATGCGCCTGCAAATCAATCTTGTGATTGTTTGCGCGTCCCATCGCCGCTTCCAATTATATCTCGACACGCGGCTGCACCGATGCACCCGATCGCAAACACTGCACATTGCATCAATTGCGACAAGCGGGATTCCGATAATAGTCAGCCGTACGAGGTGATGTTGGGTTAAGATATGTGACGTCTGGTCTTGCGAAGTTAACCGTTGAGATATGAATAAGATGCTTGTTCAAGAAATAAACGCAGTGAGAAATAAAAAATCATGCATCAAGACTTGCTTTCAGTTTAGTTATATTTGCGCGTTGAAGTGTCAAATGACATTTGTGATAGCATCTCTAGCGGAACACAGAAAAAAAAAGTTCCGAAAAGGAAATATAACTAACTAACTAATCTTCACGCCACTTCCCTAGCGGGGTAGGCAGAGCGAACCGAACGCCATATGGCAAATATATTAAGTATTTATATATTGATTTGGACAACAAACTAGATAACAATCAATTTAATATTAAATAATAACAATAAATAAATAAATTCTCAGACTGACACACCAATTCCCTAGTTTTAAACTAAGCTTATGCTTGTACTATGGATACTAGGTAAACGGATAGACATATTTAAATACGTTTTATAAACATCCATGACTCGAGTACAAATGTCGCATGTTCATCACACGAAACATTTGCCCCTAGCGGGATTTGAACCCGCGACCCTTGGTTTTGTGGCCAGGGTCTCTGACCACTCGATCCTATCAAAAAGTAAGTCAGTATTAAACATGTTGTAACATAAGTTCACAGCCAAATTGATACCCTTGAGTATATTGTACAGGCTTATCATCATTTATATTTAATTTGTATGCGAGACTAGAACAGATCACATGTTGATATTGCCAGCTGATTTCCAAAGACATCAGTAGAATGACACACAAAACTCAGCAGAAACAGAAATATAAGTAATTGCAATCTAGACTAGAGCAAATATATCATTTCTGATAATGCACAAAACTACATCCCCGTCCCCATCAGGCTAGCAGAAACGTTCAATGAACCTCGCATGTGCTCGTAAAATCGTAGTACAGCCAGCAAACAAATAAGTGTGTCCCACTGACACGCTTCCCGTAAGGCATCCCTTTATTGCTCAGCTGTCCCCACGTGGTTGAATGTTCCTCCCATGCCCATAAATAAAATTCCCAGGATATTTCCATGGGCTGCTATATTGGAGCCCTGATTATTTGGGACTCCTTCCTTGAAGGGTGCAGGTTATTATTCAGTATATGTGCAAATATACTTTAAATATATGATGTCATGAAATAGCACGCCCACTGCACGCCGTTTCTACGCAATACCTTATTAAAATTGAAACGTTGAGTATTTTCAACCGACTTCAAAAAAAGGAGGAGGTTCTTAATTTGACCGTATATAATATGTTTTAAGAAAACAACTTTTTATCAAATAAGTTGCAGAGGAGAGTATTCAGTACAAGGAACAAGTATAAAGAGGAGTTGTGTTGTAATATATATTTTCTATGAAACAATGGGTATCATTTACAGGGGGTGAAGGGGTATTGTTTGTCTCTCTCTCTCCTTTATCTCCATCTACTAAAAGCACATCTACTAGTTTCGTATAGTATGCTAATACTTGCACTAGTTGTCAGTAAGTGTATGGTGTAATAAGAACGTACTCAGAATTTACCTATAGGTATATCTTAATTTTTTTTAGATACAAACAATCTTATTACAAGTTTTCTCTATTCAAATATAATTTTTTGTAATTAAATAATTCTGTTTACCGAATAGATAAATGACTGATGTATTTCAAATACAAAATTCCCTATAAGGCTTGTCAGAATAGTTCTTAAGATTAATATTTTAAGAAAAATATATAAATTTTCTCTACTGTCATTCTCGTTTGACAATCGGCCAGAAATGCATAATAAAATAGGTTTGTACCGGATAAAATCAGAAGTTTAGTATAAAAAGTATTATTCTTTGATAAAAAAAATCGAAACTAACTAATAGTTGTATTCTAATAAAGGTCTTGGCATTTGACGTTTTCCTGGTACGCTATGACCCATAAAACAACATAAAACACAGATTGCAATAAAATTTGGTAGGTTCGCCTGAATCTTGAGATCTTAGAAGGTTCCCTTTATCCCGGAAAAAATTATAGATCCCACAGGATACTAGATATAGCCTCTTTAACAGACCAAATTCAACGCAAGTGGAGCCAAGGGCAAAAAGTCAGTCATACTAATATTTTATTGTTAAACAAACAATCAAATCTATAGGAGTTTCGCCTATACAGAGGAGAGATTTCTATACAGACGAAACTCCTATACAGACGAAACTCCGAAACTACCGAGCTGATTTGGGAAATTCTTCCATCAATGGAAATCCACTTTATCAGCGAGTAACAAAGGCAATAGTTTTCCCCGTATTCCCACGGAAAAGAAAACTAGGCGGGTGAAACCGCGAGGCGCTGTTAGTTATAAACATTTTACCCCCAATACATACAATGACCGGTGGGACATTGTAGTTAGGGGCCATCCATAAAGTACGTCACACGTAAAGGGGGACGGAGGGGGTCTACGATGTGTGACATGGTGTGACAAGGGGTGGGAGGGGTCCTAAGTTTCGTGACATCACGTTTCGAAATTTAATCATCTTCCTAGCGTTATGTCCCGTGTTTAGACGAGGTCCGCTTAGACCATGAGCCAGGATTTAGCGAGTCTGGTAATTACATTGAAGCGACTGCCGATCTGACCTTCGTAACCCTAAGATAGGGGAACCAGACAATTTTTGGATCATGGTTACAAATCCAAAGTTGTTTGAATTTGCAGGTTTCATCACGATGTTTTCCTTCACCGTGGAGCTAGTGGTATAAATACGTACATAGATTTGAAAAAATCCAGAGGTACGTGCCCGGGTTTGAACCCGCACTCCTCGGTTAAGAGGCGCGTGTCCTTACCATTGAGCTACCATCGCTACCGTACGTTTCGAAATTTAATATATCATAATAATTTGCAATTTCTGGATGTAAAATTGCAAAACATGTGATGTCACACTCTAGGGAGGGGGGAGTCCCAAAAATGTGATCAGCTGCGACAAGGACGGGGGGAATCAAAAATCATGAAATTCGTGTGTCGTACTTTATGGATGGCCCCTTATTGGGGGCCTCATAGGCGTATGGGGTTAAGTGCGAGTAACGTACGCCCAACTAAGTAACTAATATTTTACCTTTGACTTATCTACAGGAAAATATGAAGACTTACATGTTATGGTTGTTGTTAGTTGTGTAGTATCTTAGTGTTTTGTTACTGGGCCATCGATTAGGCGAGTTAAGCTCGGCGTATCTTGTTAACTAACTTTCCACTTAGCTCGGTACTTTGACTTCGATACTTTTGTACGAGGATGTAATTTTATGGTGGTAGGCATCCGTATTTTGTATTGATCTTGGATACTTGAGTACTGAGTAGGTACTATTAGTAAGTTTATAATAAAAATAAATTATATATAAGAGACTCCATCTTACTTTAAAATAAATTTTGTTTAGGGAATTTTTTGCAACTTGGACTTTACCTACCCCTTCGGGAATTGCGATCGTGATTTACCATAACACTCGCAATCCCCGAAGGAGATCTTATATATCTTATATATACCATCACTGATAGTATATATAAAATATTGTGTAAGATTAAGACATTACAATCTTCATAATTTGAATAAAATGAATAAGTCCAGAATAACAAAACAACTCATGAGCAAGACGAGTCAAAATTAGACCTTATACCAAAACCTACTTTTGCACTAATCCTGATAATTATATGTAATCTGGTTTGGACCTTAACATGAAAAGAACCAAAACAAAGCACAGCCCAGCTGCTCCAAAACGACCATCTGCTCCCCCCAATACGGTAAAAACAATTCCGAGATCAAAACAGGACGAGATAGCCGGCCGCTCCTTCCTGCCCGATGTTATTCCAATGATTTATCCCCCCCGCGTAATGCCTCGGAACGCGTCTAAGCACTGCCATTAGCAAAAAACACTGTAATTTATCAACAAAGGCATCTACGGAACGTCGCCGAATTCTCTTAAGTCCCAGCTCCATTATTGTTCCGCGGAAATTCGCATAATCCGCCTCTTTTTTCGAAAATATGCCTTCGAAAATATGCCTTCTCGCGCGCCGTCGGCGATCGCTCCGCCGGTTTTGAGTTGGATGTAGCCAGTTATCCGATAAAGTCGAAGGGCGAAGGTGAATCGGGCTTAAGGTTATGTGAGGTGACACTTTTTGTCTCAAAATGGTATTGGAGAAATTACTATAAGTCTAAACACGGAACTGGGTAATATGGAATTTATTTTCTTTTTTTATTCAAAATGTTGGGTTCTTTTTTAATAATTGTAAAGAAAACATTCAAATCATGCAATATCTGTGAAAGCTTTTACATTATAATATTTGTAAACTTTTACGGAGACAAAGGTATAAGGTATAAATTTATATAAAATGGGCCTATCATTTCTGACATTACTATATTACTCGTAGAAGGTATTTCAGGTTTAATAAAACTTTTCTATTACTAGGCCTATAAACTATTCTATTAAATGCCTATTTACTAATATTTTCTTAACCAATTAGAAAATCAGTAAAACTTAATAATCAAAATCAGAGTTAGTTAATTGTAACATCACCCAAACATCAAGTTTATTAGCTATTACCCGTGCTTTCTTGTTGTTCCTGAATAAGTAGGCTTAATTATACCGATATTGTAAGAGAAAATTGAATTCCACCGTACTTGAACCGGGGAGAAACTCGCGAACTCGTATAAACATAAATTAAAATTAATTTATTACCAAGAGAGGCTGATTTTAGTGAGAGGAAATTAGTGCGTGCTCGGATGTGGTGTAGCATAATTAACTAGTCGTGCTAATTAAGAATGCGGTTTGGCATTTGTTTGTACATTGTATTTAATATATGAGATTCTTTTGAGATTGAGCGGTGGTAGCCCGATGGTAAGGACACGAGCCTTTTAATCGAGTGGTGCGGGTTCAAACCTGGGCAAGTACCTCTGGATTTTTAAAATCTTTGTACGTATTTATACTACTAGCTCGGCGGTGAGGGAAAACATCGTGTTGAAACTTGCACATTCCAACGGATGTGTAACCATGATCCAACATTGTCTGGTTCCTCTATATTAGGGTAACGAAAGTCAGATCGGCAGTCGCTTTAACGTAATTATCAGGCTCGCTAAATCCTGGATTATAGTCCAAACGGACCATAGCTAAGCACAAGATATGGTATGAGATTCTTTTGAATTATGCCTATGTAGGGTTTTGTGACCTTCCGTTAGTTAAGATTTGGTGGGTGAACGCATACACATCGATCTATTTTAATACTATTTGTCTATTATATAAGGGACTTTTGTATATAAAATTGTGTTATCTCGCATTTTTAATAAATCGCTGTAAAGTGACGTAGAATATATTTTATTAACTATCTCGTTTTTTAACCTTACATTCTGCGTCATAACTTGGAAGGCTTATTTTAAGTACACTTCAAACGTGAAGTCTCTTTCTCAATCTTTATTTGCTAAAAATCACTTCTCTTTTTTCTACAAGATTAACATATTGATCTTAAATTAAAAAAACATCAACATCCTTATAACATCAAATACTATCGACATCAAATAAATCTCCAGTATATTTCAAAAGCTTTCTAACTAATCCTCATATATCAGAGCTTTAAAAACAAGCTTTCAGTAGCTTTCGACGCAAGAACTTCGCGTCCATTCCCAGGTGGCGCGACTCCATTTTCCGGTCTCCGTTCCGAGGAGACACCTTGCCTTGGCACCTTCTTCGAGATTTAGTTATCTGGTTTCAATAGCAATAAGCGGCTTTAGAATAACGGGTTTGTTTTGTATTTTTAAGGAGGAACTTTTGATTTTACGTGGAATCTACGCACATGGAATTGGGTTCCTGCGTCTGGTGTATTAGTTTTCAAGGTTCAGTTATTAATAAGGTCTTATACGTATTTATCTTACTAGAAAATGGGTAAGAAGTATATAGAAGTATTTTGACAAGCTCAATAGCGCATTTGGTAGTGACTCTGCCCCATGCGCCAAGAGTTGTGGGTTCGATCACCCAGGACAAACATTCAGTGTGATGAATACTTGTGTCTGGGTGTTAATATATAATACTCAAGTAGATATTTGTATTACCGCTGTTGTTTCTAATATCCGTAACACAAGTGAGGGAGTCAGATCAATATATGTGATGTTGTGGAATATTTATATTATATACGCTATAATCTTCGGAATAAGAATAGAATATCAGTCATGTGACCAATTTTTGTTTCAGATCCCACTACAATTTTCGTATAGGAAATATATTTTATTTGAAAAAGGCATATTATACATTATTTATTATAGATATATCATATTTTCTAAATAAATCTCAATTACACCAAAAGTAGTAATAACTAATTCTTAAGGGGTCGCTTTGTAAATAAATCAGGGCTACTTAAAGCTGGTCCGCGGCTGAACAACACACATGTAAATCTAAAATATTTCTGCGATAATTCTAAAAATTTATCCAGAATTAAGCGGTGGGCAGATTAATATCTCCCTTTAGGCTGTAATCTCGAAAACCTCAAAGGTTCCCAGTTCTTTAATATCCCCGCAAACATCTCAGGCATCTTACTGTGTATCTGTTTACCCCAGCCTCCCCAATACCTTTATAATGGGAGTGCTTTGAGTGAGAGGGACGCCGGCATCCCCCGTCTCTATGGTGGACTTTGCAGGATGAGAGTGGCTCGGACGACAATAGAAGGAATTTGAATAAAATAATAGTTTGGAAATAGTCTGCCACGTGGCAGCAAAGCAGGTGACAGGGTTGGCACTAATTTTTCCTCTTTGATAAATAAAGAAGGTATATCTTCCTGTAGGCGCGTTAAATAATCTTGTTTAATAGCATTTTCGGCGTTGGATTCAGTTATAACAACAGGAATAAAACTACAGTTAATTAAAAATTATAACATATTCAATTAAGTAATAAAAGCGTTTAAAGCGGTTCGCTAAAAGCGGTTAGTGCACTTGTAAGTCTCTCTATGTCCATTTCATATAAAATGAGTTCCGTGACACTTTGAATTTGACGGTTATAGTTATGAATCCGTATGACAGCCATTCGATTTTTTTTTATTAAAATGAAAATTATTTCAAACTATGATTTATTTTTATATTAATATTGGTATTCTCACGTAAATAATATAATATGAATGTCTTAAGCGCACGCGATTGCAAGACTCGGAATCATCCAAATAAGGATGTTTTGTTTTTGTTTGTGCCTTATGGGACACTTCTATAATGTCACTTGGTTAAAATATATGCTTGAAATATATTTAGTAAAATATCCTAACTCGATGACAAGATGCTGGCCATATCGATTAATGATGTGACGTGAATAGTAGTGCCAATGTCTCTCTCAATGAGTAAACTTTCCGATTCCCGCAGTATGCAATTCATACGATATTTTTTATAAATTTAAATTAGTAATCAATTTAAGAAGAAAATGTATAAATCGTGTTAACATTAAATAAATTGCCATTATTAATTATTTTCTACTACATTACTAGCGTATAAAGTTAAATATGTTTGAAATAGAATATTTTTATTCGTAGAAAGTCGATGCATGAAAAGATAGATAGATAGATAGATAGATATTTATTCTTTAAAACAACAAACACACATATTTGACATTACATTCACATTACACACAAAAATTATAAACAAAAACAAAAACCAATTAATACAAAAAAAAATAAGCAAACAAATTAATAATACATAAAAAAAAAAAAAAAAAAGATGCATGTCTGCTGCAGAAAGAATTGGGTCATGGCTCAGTGTAGGCATCCGCCAAAGGCGAAAACACTGGTTTTCAGCCGTCACCCAGAGGCTGCGCGGGTACACAAATAAAAAATTAAAATAAAAGAAAAGAATCATCATTAAGGTTAGTGTAAGAGTGGTTAAACTAAATAAATTAATAATAATACTATATAGTGAGAGTGCAAATAATAAACAAATAAATAATCATACATACGAAAAACATAGGAAGACAAGAATAACAGGAGAAAATAATTGAAAATAATAATAGTAATTACAGACGAGAGACCGATACATGTTTAACCAGTGAGGGACAACAACCGAAATTCAGCGAACGACTTCGGAATGTGTAATTTTTGTACTTCAAGTAGGTGGTGTTTTAATTTATTTTTAAAAGTGAATTTGGAAGATACTTTTCTTAACGGGGGTGGAATGTCATTCCAACATTTCGTTGCACTAAAACGGAAGCTGCCCCTGAAGGCTACAGAGCGGTGTTTACCAGTAGCCAAGTGTGAGCGGACGCTTCTGGTACCATATCGCTCATGGAATGGTGAGAATTTAATTTTCTGGAAGAGATAGTCTGGTTCTTTGAATTTTAACACGTCAAACAGGAGGCACGCTAGATGTAGTTGCGTTCTGGCTTCGATTTTGAGCATAGAAGCTTCATTCAAGTAAGGTGTGATATGGCTGCGGGGCGGTATTGTATAACAAAATCTGCAACAGGCATTCTGCACACGTTGCAATAATCTTTTTGTTCTCGACAGCAACCGTGGGCCAAACACGATGTCACCATAATTGAGCCTAGAGAGAATTAGGCTCTCACAAAGTATTACACGCGATTTAGTGGTCAGAAGATTACGTATTTTGTATAATACGCTAAGACGATACATGCAACTCTGAACCAGACCCAATATATGGGACTCGAAACGCAAGTGACTATCGAAAATAACGCCCAGGTTCCGTGCTTCATCCACGCGCTCCACGGCCTCACCTAAGATACGAACCACTGGGTTCGTTTCGAGTATATTTCGAACCTGAAACGGCGATCCAACAACTAAAAATTTGGACTTGATCGGGTACAGAAGAAGAGCATTGTTGCTAGACCATTCCGCAATTCTGCTGAGATCTTCATTAATTTTTTCAATTGCAAATGGTATTTTATCCGGTGTATCTGAAATATACATTTGTACATCGTCAGCATAAAGATGAAATTTGCAATGTTTGATAACCCTGACTAAATCAGCACTGTAGAGAATGAATAGAAGTGGCCCGAGAATGGAGCCCTGTGGCACACCCCGTGTTACTAATTCTTTATCTGAGTAGCTGTATCTGCCGTCGTCACCGACAAGTCTTACAGTTTGCATACGGTTCGTAAGATATTGACAGTACAAAAAGAAGTATTGACACCTATCATGATTCCAGCATCTTACGTGAAACGGACTATAGTTTATCGAAGACTACTGTAAATAAATAATTTATTTGCCCCACAAATGACAAATACGGAACAGCATTATTTTATATTTTTTTTTATATTCCTGTGAAAAATAAATAAAAAAATACACGTAAATAGAAAAAACACTACAGCATTTCAAGAGTATGTATGTAGCTCGGCACCTGAATGTCATGCGATGCTGCAGCGACAAATATAACGACGCATAAACACTAGTATTTAAATGGCACCAGGTGGCAGCCCTACCTATGAAAGGGTTGGGACAATAGCCCTTTATAGCGAAGTTTCGCTAAGGTCACATTATTTGATGGCATCCGGATGCTTCCGCACTTTAATGCCCGTAGCACAAATAACACTAGTACCTAACGTTATCAGAAACGCTCGTAGCGTCAGAAAAGACGACCTGAGTAGAAAGGTGAGAAATGAAATGAAACAGCGTTTAGTTGTGTTGGTATTATTGACGTTATGAGAGTTTGACCTTTTGTAAGAAATCTATCAAATGCAGCGTTTCTTGATGCGAGGCTCACAGAACTCTACTGGGCCAGTCAGAAGAATTCTAAGGTACTACGAAGAGAAATAAAAGATTTTTAAATATTTTTATTTTAAATATGTGGCTCATAACGAAAGATTCTGAAACCCTAATTTATTATACAACCTTATTTTTAGTACCTATATACAAAACCTGAACAATGTTTGTACAGAATTGTTAATAGAATAGATTGTTATATTTTTTGTAGCATGTTATGTTTTGACAAAATATATTAACAAAACTAGAATGTGAAGCAAGGAATAGCCGCAAAAAAATTGTTCAAATCAAATTTTTGAAAGAGGCATTCCTATAGTACAGAAAAATAAATAATTCACAGTCTTTCATATATTCATACCTAACTGCGAAGAGGTTGACATATAAGTGAGAAATGAGAACATTGAGTTCGCCTGTTAAAATAACTATTGTACCGTTATATGTCTGAGATTTCTTCACGCGAATACATTTACATCTTTGAGAAATCTGATTTATAGGTATAGATCGTAGGTCATATTTCTGCTTCGCAAATTAAAATCTTCGTATCATTTTTTACGAATACGACGTTAAATTTCGAGCACAGACAAGACAAATGGCTGTCTCTCTCTTTTTTTATTGTTAGGTTGGTGACATCTATAGATTCCACCTACTACGGCACATGACAGAGACTATTGACTACTTGAATAAGTGTGTCAACAGATGACACAATGCGCTGATGATATTGGTCAAATATAGCTGAGTAGCTGAGTATAGTCAGCCGTTTTGTTAGCATTCGACAAGTTTCGATGCAGCATCCTGGATTATTGTATCCAGGGTGGTGCATCGGAGCTTGCTCTCAGAGTACACACATCTAGCTCGTAGGAAGTATTTCTAGTCTTTAGACGCCTGCAATCCCAAAAGGGTAGGCAGAGTCCATTAAGCAAGGTGGAAGTTCCTTAGACTACATTTTCAAAATTAAAATTAAGTTGGGGTAGATAGAAAATTATTGAAAGATTATTGAAAGAAATAAATTATTGACAAGTGCCAATCTCTTCGTCTACAGAATCACAAAACCAAACACGTAATACACCTTTTTTTTATTTATTTAGCCATTTAAATCCCACTGCTGGGCAAAGGCCTCCTCCTGTCACCGCCACTCCTATCTGCACTGTGCCACTTCTTACTACTTAGGCAAGAAATATATACACCATTAGTCGCCTTTAAAACATGTTAAGCAAGAAACAAGATGGTTCATTCTTTTTGATTTCCAGACCAACATCGATTGAAAATGTTATATTCAAAACATCTGCTTACTTCCCTTTCTACATAATATATTAGCATCACAGAAGCTGTCATTTCAATTGTTTGCCACACAAGTCCTCGACCGGGTAAAAATAAGGTCCCGATTTCATTCAGGGAGTTCACTCGAAAGGGTTATAGTAACGACGAACCTTTTTCAGTTGCTCACTGGACCCGCCAATACATTTAATGCGTGCTTTCTTTACCGTACCTTTGAAGGTAAGTGGGGATAAACTTGACGTTCTTACAACTTGCGTTTTGATTTGATCGAATTGAAGTCAGTTCTGAGTGACTTGGAAAATGAAATCAGTGGGAAGTGAAGGAAATTGGTGAAAAATAAGAAAGAAAGAAAAAGAAAAAAATAATTCTTCAGAAAATGTGGATAGATATATTTTATATAATAGAAAGTATGGGTATTATACATGTTGAAATGGTCACCACTCAGCTTATGTCGTGACATCAGAGATGCCATGACGCTGGTATTCTGTGGCACCAGTAAGGCGCGACTTACACTTATTGACTGAAACTTATTAACAAAAAAACCTAACAAATAAATATGCGACGAAATCAATGGAACAGATATGCCAGGTATATGCATTTGAGAGATATTTTACAAGTAATTTTACAAGATAGTGATAAAGAATCTACTGCGTGCCCTAATTCGAACTAAGACATTTTATAAATGAGGCCCTTACTATTATAGAACTATCAACGTTTGAAAACCTCACAATGAGAGGCATGTTCTTCCTATTGAACTACCATCTATCTTTTTTGACCCCGTGGTACTATGGTTTAGACTTAACGTCGAACGCAAACCTCGATTCTCGGATTCCTATTTCCATATTCCAGACTGGCCCGTTGGCCGAGTGGTCAGAGACCCTGGCCACGAAACCAAGGGTCGCAGGTTCGAATCCCGCTAGGGGCAAATGTTTCGTGTGATGAACATGGACATTTGTACTCGAGTCATGGATGTTTATAAACGTATTTAAGTATGTTTATCCGTTCGCCTAGTATCCATAGTACAAGCATAAGCTTAGTTTGGAACTAGGGAATTGGTGTGTCAGTCTGGAGAATTTATTTATTTATTTATTTATATTAAAAGTAACTTCAACATACTTACTTTGGAATTAGGCAATAAGTTATAACATGTCTTATATGTATTATTTATTAACATTAAGATGAATGAGTTATATACTCCGTCATATTGTCACCCTCGCGACTCGCGACGTTCTCGTCATGACCCTGACCGCTTGTCTGATTTATTTCGCGCATAAACAGTTAACAGTCTAAATTATTTACGTGTGTCACTATGTGACTCGCTATTTGTTTCTGGTGTGCAGGTGTGTGTCATTTGTTCTCTTAATTATGGAGTTAGCCTTCCGAGGCTGGTGCAAGAGAGGAGAAAAAGCGACTTTTTGAAAAGTATTTTTTTTTTTCAGGAATTCAAATTCAAATTCAAAATGTTTATGTAGGCCTTAAAAAAAGCACTTATAAATCGTCAATTTTACAAAATCTTTAGAGCAATGTGAATCTACCACCGTTTCGTAATGCTGATTCTACCGAGAAGAAACCGGCAAGAAACTTAGTAGTTACTATTTTCAGCGTCAAAATATACAGGAGTAATATACACTTTTTTAATGTTCTAAACCAAATCATACAATCAACGACTGTAGGAGATGACATAATATGATTACAATAAAAGTGTAAGATTAACCAGAATACAGTCAGGGTCAGTACATTTGAAAGAGTTGATTAATATTTGGTAAAAAAAATGTTTAGAATTCCGTTTTTACAGCGAAATTATTGCCGAGAAAACACAAGGAACAGAAAACACAAAACACAAGGAGGCAGAAGGAACTCTGACTAGTATAATTGAGTTTGGTTGTTCTGGCTACTGGTTTTAACCCGATAGGTTCCGGTTTAAGTAACTAAGTACCTTGGCTGGCATTACGACTAGATATAAATAAAAAACATATTAATATGTACATACAAATCGGTATGCATTTCAGGGTTGTCACGCAGTTCTAGGTAAAATCGAAATTAGTGACAGAAATACCCATTAATCCCCACTCTTTATTAACCATGTTGTGGGAACGGTGGGAATCACTATAGATCCATAACCTCACCAGACGGGGCCTATGCTGGCCAAGGCCTAGTCGTCACACTGATTCCATAGCGCCATCTCTATCAGAAACTAAACCCTCCTACACAAACCAATCCGCTATCTCTCCCAATTAAGGCAAACAATCCGAGATATCCCTGTAATTTACTCCGCGCCGCCTAAGTGAAGGCTGTATAGCGTGATCACGTCAAACGTAAACACTTCGCTAAATTGTCTCTCACTCGCATCTCCTTAACCTGTTAATATGCTGTAATGGGGGTATATTAAGTCATTCGAGCTTGAATTATCGCTCTGAAAGTCTGTTTGTAATTCTTGGGGAACTATTCACGGAAGCTAATTTGCTGTCTGATTGACTGGATGATAGATTTTGGCCGTGACTTTATCTGCGTGGAATTTGCTTTAGTTGCTATAAATTTATAAGCTATTTATACGATATGTATTTGTTTGACTAATAGGCAAGATGAATAAAATATTCGGTTTAGTCCGTCAGTTAGATTATAAAAAAATATTGAACATGTATTTTTTTTATTTTTTTTTTCATTCATCTCACAATGGAAACATATGTGTGTTGCTTCACTAATACATGAATAAATAACGGGGTGAATACTGCCCCCGTCAACCCTTCCCCGAGGGTTGTACCGGCCTTTCCCAGTCGCCCTAACGCACTTACCCGATATCAATACTTATCCAATGGGTTTGATTTACGACCGTGTACTGATGACATATTGTACCTAGTGTATTATATTGTACATTTTGACTGAATAAGGTTTGAGGAGCTTAATGCTCTTTAAACTATGTCCTACTACGTACTACTATATAATGCTCTTTTAACTATAACTCTTTAACCGGATTTGTAGATAATAAAGTAAAAAATAAATATCATCATGTCCGCTTGGCAGTCACAGGGGCTGCAAGGCTGTCCGCGAGATACTTAAATGGTAAGTAAGTTGTAAGTTTCTTTTATGTAACCCTACAATGCACACTTAGTGAGCAAATAAATGTCTGATTTGATTTGGCTCGTTGCCTACACAATCTCATATCCAACACACACACGGTTAGAAGGTTTCTATGACATGCTAGACAAGGAACACAGATGGCACATTCTTTTCAAGTCCCAGACAGGCATGGGACCTTGGTAGATTACAGGTGTGATTTTTTACTTTTTCTTCTTACTGACACACCAATTCCCTATTCCCAAACTGAGCTTGCGCTTGTGCTATGGATATAATGTGAACGGGTAGACATACTTAAATATATTTATAAACATCCATGATTCGAGTACAAATCGAGCTAGTGGTATAAATACGTACATAGATTTGGAAAATCCGGAGGTAAGTGCCCGGGTTAGAACCCGCACTCTTCGGTTAAGAGGCGCGTGTCCTTACGATTGAGCTACCACCGCCCTCAAACAGATGATGATTAATTTAAACTTTCTTAGAAAGGGGAAATCAATACGATCATGCTTCGTATGTACGTAGCAGTTTCATTAAGCCCTATCAGACGAAAGCTGTTCTCCAATGAAAATAACTAGTCATAGTATTTGAAGCCCCATTAGTTCCCACACTTTCCTTGCCTTTCAGCATCCTTTACCTTTTAAATCTCCAACAGACTCTTCATCTCATCATATACTTTAAAGCTGATGGTAAAGGAACAGCATTAAACACTGCTATGTTTCGCTCGAGTTAAAAATGGCGACTTAAATCTAATCCCATTTATACTTTAAGCAGCTATATTACCCAGCGCGAAATTAAAATCCTGGAGATATATTCGTGTCGTTTGTCGCGTACTCAGGTGTGAAGGTATTACCTTGATGGGGGACGTGGAGATATGAAACTACGAGTACTTCTCTCTTCCTTTGCAAGAGAAGCAGTTAAGAAAGCTGTATGAAAAGTCTCGTGTATTCCACTATCCCTATTATATTATTATATAATATATTTATTATATTATACTATTATAGTCCTATGGTGGTCTAGGACTTGGCCCATGTTGATCTGGGACAAAAAAAAAAGAATATGTCAACTGTGGTTCTTGCCTAGCATGTCGTAAAAGGCGACTAATGGTTTACGGGCTTTTGGGTATGTGACAAAGTAGGCAACGAGCTAGCCCCTTGTCACTCCTTTTTCACAGCTTTTCATCCAACCCAGCCCACTATCCCATATTGGTCTGGGACTTAAAAAGAATATGCCAACTGTGGTTCTTGCCTAGCATGTCGTAAAAGGCGACTAATGGTATATCGGGTTTTAGGTGTGTGATTGTGTTGGTGACAGGTTAGCCGCTTGTCACTGCTTTGTCACAATTTTCCATCTAATCCAGCCCGGCTTTATTTTTGACTGAATGTGGTTGTAGGGGCATGCTGCCCCTTTGACTCTGCCTACCCCTTCGGGGATTATGGGCGTGATGTAATGTATGTATGTATTATGTATGTACTATTATATTACTACTACTAAGCCTAATAGTTAGGTACTTATATTATTGGCAACGTGTGATGTCTATGGTGTTTAAAATGTCCATAGGTGACTGTTTATCATTAGACGGGCAGAATGCTTGTTAGAAACACTTAAACGTATAATTAACTCTTGGCGTCTGCTATACCTATTAGCTTCTACGTCGCGATTATTCATCTAGAGGATTTTCGTCAAAATAAAACAGCAGAGGTTTTGTCTTTTCAATATGGTAGAAGACCAATCGACCAAAATTTATTGTTTGCTGACAAGTTACGTAAGGCAATACGTTATCAAATATAAGTCATCTTCCTAGCGTTATGTCCCGTGTTAGACGGGGCCCGCTTAGACCATGATCCAGGATGTAGCGAGTCTGGTAATTACATTGAAGCGACTGCCGATCTGACCTCCGTAACCCTAAGATAGGAGACCAGACAATTTTTGGATCATGGTTACAAATCCAAAGTTGTTTGAATTTGCAGGTTTCATCACGATTTTTTCCTTCACCGTCGAGCTAGTGGTATAAATACGTACATAGATTTGAAAAATCCAAAGGTACGTGCCCGGGTTTGAACCCGCACTCCTCGGTTAAGAGGCGCGTGTCCTTACCATTGAATTACCACCACGTTATCAGATATAAGTACATTTAACGATACCCCAGAAACCTACACTTTATCACTGTTCAACTAATAGGCAAGTAAACGTTACAGTCAAATGAGAGAGCCTAAGACAAATCTCTTTTAATTTGCAAGCGTCGGCGTTCATACTGCCCGCCCTATAATTGCTATATAGGTATCTTAATTACTTCAAATGTCCAGCTTTAGCGGTCCCAAACTAACTTGGGTAATTAGTTGGGGGTCGGATGCCCTTGCAAATAAAGCGGCAAGTCGTGCCCGGCTTGTATTATAGGTTTGAAGTGGAGATCTTCTAATTCCCATGGCAAGAAGCTCTTGTGGCAAACAATAGGCTCATTTATAATGGTTAGTCAAATCACTTCTTGTTGTTTTTAGTATAACATTTAGTAAATAAATAATAAATAAATATCAGACTACCAGAATCAATAGTGGTATTACAAATATATACTTAAATATTAGATATTAATACACAGACACAGAACAAATACAAGTATTCATCACACGAATGTTTGTCCTGGGTGGGGATCGAACCGAAAACTTTTGACGCATGGGGCAGGGTCACTACCGATTGTGCCATCGAACCAATTGATGGTGCATTCGTTAAGTATATTGATACATGCATTGAGGTTAAGGTCAGTGGGAAAAGATACCTCTTGGCAAGTGGTTGGTGTTGGTGAAAATTCAATGATGACTTAGGCTTTTGAAATCTAAGTACGCATTACAATTTGTATGTACGTAGCATAACGCGTTGATGGAGTATAGAATGGATTTTTGGTGAAATTTCGTGGAGAAATCGACAGATTCAAATAACAGTAACAATATTCCCTTACATCAAAGGGTTTTATAACTAGACTTGCTAAACCCAGAATCATTGTCCAAGCATCTAACAGAACATAACCCTAAGAAGATGATGACATAATTTAAGATTCTGAATTGCCATGGCTCACAGTATTGGTACAGCCATATTTAAAACCGTCACGACTTGGCTAACAAATTACTGTGCCCTTGCAAATATAGCGACAAGTCGTAGTCCGTTTATATTATTCACGGGGGTTTGGGCTTATGTACCTACGTAAATACTGAGTTTGAGACTAAAGCTGAATAGGACTCGACTATAAAGCATTTGGACGTATTCGCCTCGTTATTAATCAAGATGTGGTTGCAATAAGACTGGCATAGAAACTGTAGTTAAGTACAGCTTGGCTTTTGTATCGGGAGGAACATTTGTTAGTGTTTAATTAGAGCCTTGTATAAAGTATGGAACTCAAAAGACACTGGGGTATGGAAGCCATAAAAATTCACCATAAGTTTTAAAGCAGGCCATGTGCCGACTTTTTCTTTTTCTAAAGAGTAAAAATGTGGCTTATGTCACTCGCAATATGATTGGAAATGGCTCATTCATCAAAATCGTTAAGGCATCTAGGTGGTAGGTACTACAGAGCATACGTAAATACATAGACAGTATAAAATTAAATTATTACAGAGCGGTCTCGCGCCTCTTAATCGAGGAGTGCGGGTTCAAACCCGGGCATGTACCTCTGGATTTTTCAAATCTATGTACGTATTTATACCACTAGCTTGACGGTGAAGGAAAACATCGTGATGAAACCTGCGAATTCAAACAACTTTGGATTTGTAACCATGATCCAAAAATTGTCTGGTTCCCCTATTTTAGGGTTACGAAGGTCAGACCGGCAGTCGCTTCAATGTAATTACCAGACTCGCTTAATCCTGGATCATGGTCTAAGCGGACCCCGTCCAAGCACGGGACATAACGCTAGGAAGATGACGATAGACAGTATAAAATTATTACCCATTTTGTCGATAAAACGGGATAGTTTGATAAAGTATCTATAATAAGGGATATTAACGTTCCTTTGTTGAAGCTACGTGTACAGTTTTGTATTATACGCTTTCAGTATTCTTTCTTCATTACCTCTATAGAGTATCATCTATCACGCTCCCTAACCCAGATTTATTGCCGATGTAAGTAATAACGGCTTGCATCGGCCCAGTATTTAAGGCCCTACAAATAGCAGAATTATTAAGGGTACGATGAATTTCCGGACTAATCCCCACGGTCCTGGGTAGACCCCATATTACCTGCTCGAGCACACTTTGAAAATGGTTGTATTATCGGCCACTACGAACGGGGGGATCAAAATATTTTAGTCGGTGTCTGAAAATTCAGTCGGTCGCTTAGCTCATAGCGAGGAGTGAAAGTGTTGCTTCTACGAGTAATCTTTAGGAGCATATGTCTTTGGGTTTACAAAATCTAAATATTTTGCGCGTTACATATTATTTTCACTAGTTTAACGGTGAAGGAAAACATTGTTAGGAAACCTGCATGTTTAGATAACTGTAGATCCGTAAGTGTAATACGATTTGTCTGGTTTCCTTTAGGTTAAAAAGAATAGTACTTCATTATGATAACCAAACTCGCAAAATCTTTGATAAAGA
This sequence comes from Glyphodes perspectalis, assembly GCA_951394215.1. Taxonomy (NCBI): domain Eukaryota; kingdom Metazoa; phylum Arthropoda; class Insecta; order Lepidoptera; family Crambidae; genus Glyphodes; species Glyphodes perspectalis. Next base: position 3,166,564 of record OX596200.1, read on the forward strand.
GGGAAATAATAGTTTGTAATTTAATATAGTATCAAAATTATTAAGTATCTACCCAAATAACCATGATAATATTTTTTTTCAGCTTCGTTATATTCAGTCAGGTATAAAGAGGAAATCTTAGAAGTTGGAAAGAAAATAGATTAATGAAACAATAAATCTATATAAAACTTATACCTAATAAATCACGATTACGTGAGTCAATCTATAATTATATCAGTATGTGATCTTCCTAAGAAAGGAAACATAATTGGTAAAAAGAAAGAAAACTATTGGGTTATCTCGCGAACGACTAGGTAAGGAAAACTTTGCAATTTAGTTAACCCCATTGCTTTGGGGGTATTTCCCAGGGTTACGTTTAATTAAAAAGAAAAAGGATAATCGTATTGTCTCTTTCGGCAGAAGTCCCTATTAACGGACAAAGGCAACAAAGTAAGAAGGAAGTAATCCGATCCATATCTCGCTAACCATTTGCTGTACCTTATTACGGATGTACAACATACACACACAGATAAGGAAAGAATGTAATTATTTCACGGAAACGCGAAAACGTGATGTAGTATTTCGCCTACTAATATCAGTGTAGGAATCTTGTTCTTTCGGTTAGTTATGGCCGCTTTGTATCCTAGATTTGCCATCCTAGATTTAGGGACCCTCATTAAGCGACTGTTTTTTCTAAATTCTGTCAAGAATATCTTCATTAGCACTTGAACACAAATACAGACGTTCTAAGCAAAATATTTCTAATAGAAACCAGCTGTATTAATGATTTTTCACAATTTTCCATATGACCCAGCCCGGTTTTAATTTTGGGTGAATGTGGTTAAGGGGGCTTGTTGCCCCTTCGACTCTGCCTACCCCTTCGGGGATTATGGGCGTGATGTTATGTTTTTATGGTAAGCATGAATCGTTGGAGCCTTTAAGTCAAATCAGACTATTATCTCTATCCTTACTTTATCCAACTAACGTAATTATGCAGAATTTTGTAGTTAAACCTAACGCTGTGTTTAACGTTTTATACTGTTAGCATAATAAAGTTGCGAGCGAGTGTACAAGCAGTACATGAGACAATATTATATTTAGGAAGTTCCCTGGCGCCGGCGGTGGGGCCTGGAAATTGCAAATGCGCCACATCAGCTCTTTTATTGCAGCAAGAACTCGCAAAATATCAAAGTTACGTTCTAGAACGGTCTTCATTTAGTTTTGCGGAATTCTTTTATAGATATCGAACTTTGAGTTCGGACGATAAAATCTTTTGTTTATTGAATATCTGCTTTAGAATTCTCTGGGCACTTTCGAGATGGTAGAAGCGAGCACTATTGTGGACCATTCAAACGTGTATTTATTGGAATCTCGTAGACTTTTATTTGGGAAGTAGCGTTTATACGCGGATGGAGATATTCATTTTGATGTTTAACTGGAGGCTTTTCGTGTTTGTATTATTTGTTGACGCCAAGGTTAGTGTCTACTGTAGACTTGAAGTAAGAAAAAGACCTACATATTTTCAAGACAGCATTATTTTCAATAGAACTGCATTGTCGATATTTTGTACTCGATAGAAGGATTTGCGATTGGTAGGTTAATATTTAACATTAAAGCTATCTTTCATTTCGCTTGAAATTATTTTTCTATTTTCAAAAAGCGTGCAGCAATATGAATGCAGCTGAAATCCATGCAGTTATTGTCATAGTTTTTAGCATAGGTGAAGGTGCTTAAGAATATCAATATCTGTCAGCATAAGAGTAACAAAATCTGAAAAATTCCTGAAAAATCCAGATGTTTTGTGTAATCGAAGTTGGGATAATCATGTGTTTCATTAACATATAATTATCTCAACTTCGATTACTTAGTGTTTACATATACCTACAATGAGGTTGATTCAATCGTATAATAGTAAGTTCTCTTTATGAATACGCTGCAAAACAAATATGTTTAAGCCATGACTAAGTGAACAGTTTAAACTAGAAACGCATAATCTAAGAAATAAAGAGCTTTGCAAGACTTACAGCTTTAATTTTCTAAACTTTCTCGCATCTTGCTAGTTCAGTTTGATAATTGAAGAAGAGAATATATGGCTCGAATAAATCCAACTCGCCCCTTGTTTTTCTTAGAGATCTTATCCGAGGGCTCTACATGGACGTTGTATTATCTTTATTCCGTAAAAGATAGGCCTGGGGTGGTGGGGGAGGGGGTAATCTTCCTCGTGGACTGATCGCGGCCAACCCTTATTTATGGTCTGGGAAAATGATATTTTACCCCGTAGAGATGACGGAGAGTCACTTTATGTCGTAAAAATGTACTGGAGTAATAGCCTATTACTTCTGTGCTGAGTCGTTCCGAGATACATTTGTATTAATACGTATTTGAGATTATCACTTAATTCATTTTGGGTCCTTTGGTATATTTGCTGTAGGTAATTTCTGCGAAGAATTGTATTTGATGTGGGAGAGAAAATCTTTATTTATTTCTTTACTATCAACGATTAAGGGTAATTTTCTTGAAATACCTAAATAAATCTAAATATCCGACGACATCACATACATCTGACTCCGAGGTAAGTAGCTTAAGCACTTGTGTTACGGATTTCATAATCAACAGTGGTATTACAAATATATACTTAAATATTGTATATTAACACCCAGACACAGAACAAACACAAGTATTCATCATACGAATGTTTGTCCTCGGTGGGAATCGAACCCATAATTCTTGGAGCATGGGGCAGGATCACTACTGAATGCGCCATCAAGCCAGTCGAACTATTTATTTAATACAGCTTACGTAAAACATCCCATGTTTGGCTTGGACTTAAAAAGAATGTGCCAAACTGTGTTTCTTGCCTAGCTTGTCGTAAAAGGCGTTTAATGGTATATCGGGTTTTGGGTATGTGATTGTGTAGGCGACAAGCTAGCCACTTGTCACTTTCTCACAATTTTCTATCTAACTCAGCCCAGATTTATTTTTGTCTGACTATGGTTAAAGAGCCCTTTTACTCTGCCTACCCCTTCGGAGATTATGGGCTTCACGATATGTATGTATGTATGTTTGTTATTTCAAACAATCTAGAAGAATCCGAGTTGGACGCGGAATACCGACTCAACTTCTGAGGTGTATCTACCACGCTTTTATTTACAGAAAATCGCCAATCACCATACTATAAACTAATAATAAATATTGTTTTATCAAATATGTATCAATAACTATTAAAATATATTTTTATGCATATTTAATAAGATATAACAAACATAACACAACCCTCTAATAAAGGACACAAGCATGTGGATTTCTACCTTACTGCTTATAGGTATTTCAGATTGTTATGTCCCGTGCTTAGACGGGGTCCGCTTAGACTATGATCCAGGATTTAGCGAGTCTTGTAATTAAATTGAAGCGATTGCCGATCTAATCTTCGTAACCCTAAGATAGGGGAACAGACACTTTTTGGATCATGGTTACAAATCCAAAATTTATTGAGTTTTCAGGTTTCATCACCATCGAGCTAGTGGTATAAATACATACATAAAATCCAGTCGTACCTACTTGCCCGGTTTTGAACCCGCACTCCTCGGTTAAGAGGCGCGCGTGTCCTTACCATTGAGCTACCACCGCTAGTTCAAATAAGTTAAATGTTTTATAAAAATTGTAATTGTGAAATTCCTATGGCAGTTTCTAGCGAACATTAAACTTTATTGGCTGATTTATAGTTGACTTTGTGTATCGAAATTGTTTGTTTCAGCTGGAAACTGTACGATATTGTTCATTTTGAAGGTAAATAATAGAATATCAGCACTACATACTTTGTTTGCCCGTAAAGTTCGGTGAATAGAAAATTTTAACGTGTATTATATTATATGAACAATATTTTTAGTTTAGGTATTTTTAATTAAAGTCATATTTACGTTTTCCATGTCCCAGATTATTATTGTTGCTTGTAAACCGACGACAGCAAATACTGTGGGTTGAGTCTCGCATATCGCTAGATTTTCTAAGAATAACTAACTAACTAACTAACTAAACTTCACGCCACTTCCCTAGCGGGGTAGGCAGAGAGAACCGAACGCCATATGGCACGATCCTTACACACCTCACTCGCCTCTTCAACATTCATAATCCTTTTCATACAAGCTCTCCGATTTTTATGACTCCTAACATCACCTTCTTTTAATACACGACCAATCTGGTCGTGGTAGGTGAGCCTGGGCCTTCCGCGGCTCCTACATCCTTCCACATTCGCATTGTATATCTGTTTAGTCAATCTTTCGTCATCCATTCTTTCCACATGTCCGAACCACCGGAGCATGCCTCTTCTTACCTTGACTCCGACGCTGTCCTTCAGACCAACTCTCTTTCTTACATCATCATTCCGAACGCAGTCTGTGAGCGATACACCGCAGATTTTCCGCAGCGCACGCATCTCGACCGCGTTTATTCTACTTTCATGCTCTTTCTGCCATACCCAACTCTCGCTTCCATATGTTAGCGTAGGAATCAGCACCGCATTGTGTATGGCATTTTCTAAGAATAAATCGGGATATACTGTAAGAAATAGGAAAACAATAATTAACACTTCTTACAGCCCAAATACCTTACATATGATTTTTGTCACTTTATTTTTAATGAGCAAAGTTATTTTTGGCTTTCAATTTTTGTGAATTAGAATTAACCTTTTAAAAATGAGTGTAGCCGAATGCTGATATCAACCGAGACGCGGTAGCAGCATATATATTACTGACTAGCTGTGCCAGCGGTGTCACCCGCGTTTATGGTTAATATTATATAGACTATTTCCGTCATACATGATTTCTATGTAACTTTAACCATTAAGGCTGCACACACGACGGAAGCTTAAAAATGGAGTAACTTCTCCCGTTTTCCAACATTTCCCTTCTCTACTCTGCTCCTATTGGTTGTAGCATGATGAAAAGTATACTATAACCTGCCCAGGAGTATGAAGAATAATTGTACCAAGTTTCGTTAAAATCCGTCGAGTAGTTTTTGTTTCTATAAGGAACATACAGACAGACAGACAGACAAAAATTTTACTGATTGCATTTTTGGCATCAGTACCGATCACTAATCACCCCCTGATAGTTATTTTGAAAATATATTTCATGTACAGAATTGACCTCTCTACAGATTTATTATAAGTATAGATATTTAAAGCTGAAGAGTTTGTTTGAGAGTTTGCTTGAACGCGCTAATCTCAGGAACTACTGGTCCGATTTTATTTTTTTTGTGTTGTTTAGTAAATTTATTTATCGGGAAGGCTATATAACGTTAACCATATACGCGGCTGAAACCACGGGCATAGCTAGTCGTAATAATTTTAAAACAAATTTTATGACAAATTAGTGAAAGATTTATTTTACTCGAGTCGGATTGAATATTCTAATTAATGTAAAGACTTTAAGAGATTCAGGAGAGGTTTTCGAATCTGAAATTAACACATCAAAGCGAAATTGGAGGGAGGGCTTTTCGGGTTTTGATTTACATTTCAAAAAGATCTGGCACCGGCAATTTTGAGTCATTTCGCCTAAATCACGGCACGGCAGCCTTGACCGTTTATTTTGCGAAAGTTGGTAGGGTGTCACAAAAGATTTGGGGCAGAAATATGTTTTCGGAGGATGAGATGGATATTTTTTCTCCCAAACAATTGGATTAACCTGATGTGAGAGACCTGGCAGCAGAAAAAAACTGAAGTGACCGTTTTGATATCTGGAGAGCTATTGCGAATAAATTCAGGACTACAGTTTTATTTTATTTTTACTAAACATTTTAAATGTAAGTAAGAATCGTGTAATATATTTGAGTTGTGGTTGGCTTATTAAATATGGACAAAAAGAGAAAAGACTAGGCCAAACCAGTTTATAATTGAATGATATGTTAGCAATTAAATTACAGATAAAATCTGTCGGGAGTAGCAGAGCTTCCATACATATCATCGTATCCGCAATCCCCGAAGGGGTAGGCAATAAACTCCCTAAATCCGTATGAGATCACATAAAATAGGGTCTTGGGGTACATCTTTTACTTATTTTACTTTCATCTGTCTGTCGGTCTGGAACTTAAAAAGAATGTGCCAACTGTGTTTCTTGCCTAGCATGTCGTAAAAGGCGACTAATGGTATATGGGGTTTGGTTATGTGATTGTGTAGGCGATGAGCTAGCCACTTGTCACTACTTTATTTTTATTTTTCATCTAGCCCACCCTATTGTCTCATGTTGGTCTGGAACTTAAAAATTATGTGCCATCTGTGCTTCTTGCCTAGCATGTCGTAAAATACGACATATGGTATATCGGGTTTTGGGTTTGTGATTGTGTAGGCGACAAGCTAGCGACTTGTCACTACTTTTCACAATTTTCCATCCAATAGCCCAGTTTTATTTTTGGCTGAATGTGGTTAAAGGAACCTGATGCCCCTTTGATTTTGCCTACTAAGGTCTACTATTATGGGCGTGATGTTATGTATGTTAACTTTCATTATTTCTATACACCATTATTTTTACTAAATAAGATGCATCATCACGCATGACAATACAGACCTAACGAAGTCGAAGGCCAACACACATCGTTCCCAAATTTCCAAGTCGCAACACGTCTCAATAAAAAGGGTAATTGGAAACAAACATGGCATGTTTGGATACAATTATTCCCATGCTTATCCGCGGAACAGGTGCCTGCTCGGAAATTCTTTTTCGTTTATTGTCTTTGCATTCCCGGGACACGTTTTGGTTAAGTATAACTCTCGAAAGAAATGACTTAGTTTGAGAACGTCTACGAAATATCACATAAAGTGTCTTTTTCTTTTGCAGTTAGTTTTCATGTAGCCTATTGTTGTCGAACCTTAATATAAGTAATCGATTGAGCTCTCGTTTATCTCATTAGGACAAAGAGATAAAGAGCTCAATCGACATATATATACATCGTTAAATTTACGTATGTTCAATGCCATATGATATGATGTGACAGTCTATGTATGTGTAGATAATTAAATTTATATCATATATTGAAATTACACAAACACATACACACTACCAATACTTACATGTAATTAATGTTAAATATACATACAATTTATATTGATTAATTAAATTTCGGTTCACAGATATTTGATTAACTTAGCATAGGCAATTATAAATTCAAAACAAAAGAAATTAATAAGACACTTAACATACAATTTCAATAGCCATAATTCGTACCGGCCAGCTTGACAAAACATTCGGAGAACTCTAACGAAGACCATTGTGCACCGAGTGTCGAAAGTACGAAAAAAGTTAAAGCAATTAAACACAGAACCGTAAGGTAGGGCCGGTGGGCCCATTGAAACTCCCCTAACTTGTACAAAAAGACACCAACAAAAGGGCCCGAATAATATAACAAAATAAAAGGAGAAATAACCTTCATAAAGCGATGAATGCGAATTCAATTTCGTTAACAAAGAAAAATAGCCGCGGAAGAAATGGTAGACGAACTTTAGGAATCCCGCTGAATAAATATTTTCCGGAGTGACGAGGGGAGTGCCCTAAAGTTTTGAGGCGGGAGTAAAAATTGTGAGCTGTGAAAACGGAATCACTTTGCCGGAGCGGTGCGCTTCGGCGAGTCCTCGGAAGCCTTCACCTGGTTCATGGGAACTTGATGAGACTTACAAATAACTAGCAGCGCCCCACGGTATCACCCGCGTAGTTCCCGTTTCCTTGGGAATCCGGGGATAAAATATATGAAATGAAATGAAATTGTCTTTATTTACGTAGGCTTAAAAAAAGCACTTATAAATCGTCAGAATAAGATCAATATCTACCGGTTCAAAAAGTAGACTCTACCGAGAAGAATCCGGCAAGAAACTCGATAGGTACTCTTTTAAAATGCCAAGTCTTAATAACTATCATTTACAATTTATACGTGAATGTAAAGTTAGCAGTGCAGGCGAACAGCCTATTCTGGGTCTAACTATATATTCTTATCATTTAAATAGTCTTCTATCTTGTAGTAGCCCCTTTTAATCAAACAATTTTTAACTATAGCCTATGTTACTCGCTGATAAGGTAGCTTTGCATTGGCGAAATAATTATTCAAATCGGTTTAGTAGTTTTGGAGCCTATTAAATTTAAAAAAAAAACAAAATTTTTCCTCTTTATAATATTGTGAGATAAGCAGCATTCCTTTACAAACTGGCAAAACATTAAATATTTTCACTGGTCTCCCAGTTGTTCCATTAACTGTCGGGGTTTGATTTGACTATTGAATCTAGGTTAAGACAGTCTGTAGCATAAACAATATTAGTAGTTTTGTCACTAGTATTCAGGAACATACTATGCTTAGTATGAAGCTAGATGATTGGTGTACTAGATTTAAAATACACTTTTATCTTTTTTAGCAAAATGTTGTTTAACTCATCTTAAGAGCGTGAACTAACTATTAGTGCAAATGCAATAACACCTAATTCCAGGCGAGAGACGCCTGGTGAAGTAGCTAGTAAATAAAAATTAGCCATTCCTATTTCCCAAAAGCAAAAATGAAAAGCATTTAATACCATTACGCAAAAACGAAACGCCACCGCCATTGTATTCCTCGGTTCGTTACACCGACGCCTGGCGGTAGTTTGCGCCAACAAATATCATTTGCACAAGAAAAAAGGTTTCACTTTGTTTTTTTTTTATCTGTTACAAATAAAAAAAGATCGGCGAAGTGTAAATGGCTCGGGCACCCGGTTCCGTAATTATATTGTGTTGGTTGTCACCGCTTTCTTATGTTTCCTTCTCGCCTCTAGAACCGTATTTTTTTAAAAACTCTAAATATCTAAGCTTTTCATTATTATACATGTAAAAATACCAGTGACTAAATTCCTCCAAGCCATTTTCGCGCGAGAGTAAACAAACATCAAAACAGGATAAGGCTTGAAATATAACTGTCTGATTAGCCGAAATTGCTTTACTGCATTTTAATACGTAAATATTTAAAATGGTATTTTAACAATATTAAAGTTAACTTTTATTTGATAAACATTACATTTTAATAAAAGTAGTAAGTAACTGTGAAATTTGCAACTTGAACTGGTTACTAGAACATTATCCTAATATATTGCGAAAATCATTATAAATTGCTTATTCGAATATGAGTATTTAAAACATTATCTATGAAGTTGTTAACTTCATATCCCACGCCTGCGTTAAAAAAAAACACTTTGACATTGTAATGAAATAAATGGACCAACAGCCGAAGTCACCACACAGAATCCTAAAGGCGACGCTATGACATTTGTGTCCATTTCACCAAATTTATTATGGTGCCCTAAAAAGGTTTCAGTTCGTTTTTATCTGTAACAAATAAAAAACAATAAAGCCTCCTTTCTGTCGAGTGGTGCACAATGCTGGCCGGCTAAAGATTGTTTTCTTCCGAGCTATTGTGTGAACAAGATCGGGATTGGATGGAAATGAGACCTGGCGCTGTGTGAAAGGGAATTCGTTCCTTTTGAATGAACTACGGCGGTTCTATACAGACTTAAGGGTTTAATCGACAAGGAATTTGTTTTTAGGGAGTTCCTCATCTTTCTGGCGTAATGTCTGCCATAGATCGGCTTGATGGCGCATTCAGTAGTGTCTGTCTTATAAGCCAGGAAATGTAGATTATGAATAAAGGATTTATATAAAAATTTTGATTAGATTCACACACAACCGACAGTTACGTTCCCAAGTTTGAATTGAAACCTTCTACATCTAAGATGTGTTAGGATATATTGATATTTTTTAAGTTGTCAAGATTCCTAATACTAATCTTGCAGCTGGTTTCTAAACGAAAAAAAAAGAAAATATATTCTATCCAAGAGCTACGAACTATGTATTTTTATAAGCAGTGTAATATTTATTATGCTATGAATTTGACGACTAACAGAATACTCCAGATCTTCGCAGCTGTAATTTTTACAAGATATGGCTAACCACAAGAGCCCAAAATATTTTCTTATTAGATACTTTGCTACGAATGTGACTACGAACAACGGAATGCTACGAATCTCTTGACAGACGGTTTATATAATTTACTGACGGCAACAGGAGCAGCTGAACATATTTTGTTTCTTTTTACAATTCTTTGCTACGAATATTACTACGAACGTCGGACTGTTCTGCGGATCTTTTCAGCTACATTTAAAATACTACACGATCACTCACAAAAGTGGCTTAACACATTAATTACTTACACTATTTATTACTACTTAATACTTATTTCAAAACAATTGTAAGTAAAAGATTTAAAAAGTAGTAGAATAATTTAAAACTTTGTCACTTTTAAATTGAATATGTAATTGATAATCATAAAAACTGAGTGTAATAAAATAGAAAATTTTACATACAAAGCGGCGTAACATTAATATCAATAGATGAGGCAGTGTATGCAGACACCATTTTTTTTATTATTAAAGGTTAAATATGCCTAAACAGAGATGCAATTTTTTTTAAAAAAGGATCATACTTGTATTCAAGGATAATAGTAATAACTCGATACGGCATATTGCATACTTATAGTATGTACGGATATTAGAAATACAATTTTAATCTACAAAAATGTGTTCTAAAATGCTTAAGAAGTCATTAAACTATTATAAAGACAGAACCACAATTAGTTTCCATTTGTAACAATACAATTGAAATCACATTTGCGTCAAGAGGCGATTCCTTAACCAGCAAGTTGCAGACAGGTAAGCGCTATCAGTTAAGCGTTGAGGCTGCAATCACAACTCCAATTAATCCGAGTGTCTACCAAAACAACTAGTTGAGGTGAGGCCGGCGCCCGCGCCGACTGGCGTCTATGCTTAATAACTAGTCCTATACAAAATGATAAATGCCAAAGTACCTAACTGTTTAACTCTACTTTAGGTTTGGCTAAATTTGTTTTAAGGAACTTGCTGCTACTTAGCCTAGGCCTACCCCTTCGGGCATTACGTGCGTGTTGATGTATGTACTAAATGTGTATATATGTATGCATGTAGTTTGACAGGCCCGTTGGTCAAGTGGTCCTCTGACCACTCTTTCGTGGCTAGGTTTCTGTTTCGTGGCCAGGGTAGAGACCTTGGCCACGAAACCGAGGGTCGCGGATTCATTGATGTGATGGACATGGAATTTGTACTCGAGTCATGGATGTTTATAAACGTATTTAAGAGTGTCTATCCGTTCACCTTGTATCCATATGACAAGCTTATAGCTTAATTAGGAACTAGAGAATTGTTGTGTCAGTCTGGAGAATTTATTTATTAGAAATGTATGTAACTCTGTCTGCCTGACTGCTACATTTTTATAACAGAACCGTTTAACCGATTAATTTAATGTTTGGACATTGAGACAAGATATAGGCTATATTTTACCGCGAAATATTTGATAGATCCCACGGGATGCACATTAGAGTGGACTGTGAGTCTGAGCGAACTCAGTCTGTTACATTATGCATCTAATGGGCCGAGTTCCAACAGCTAGAAATATCTTCTTGTGTAATGGATACTAGACGACTGATAGAGATATTTAAATATTTTTATAAACATCTGCTGTAGTACGAATGACCGTGTTCTTCACACGAACATTTAAATTTCATGGTTAAGATGGAACCAATAGAATGAACCATAAATTTAACCAAACGGATCGTGAAAATAAATAAAATATCTATTATTAGTATGTAACTGTTATAAAAATAAATATTAATAAGGTAAATTACAAAATATTTATTAAATAATATCCGACCCGGCACGCCCCGTTCTTGGATTTTAAATACCCATTTTTTTTTAAATTTTTCGCGCTCCTTTTTTATTTTTTTCTTTTCTATAAACTTTCACCTGATAATAACACAACTAAATAATAATTAGCAAAATCGAAAAAGCCTTTATCGAGTTATGGTGTGACCAGAAGAAAGAAGCGTTAATTTTTTTATTTAAAGATTTTATACAATATTATACAATATTTAACCAACATTATTTGTAAATAACAGCCATATTAATTAGCGTTTAGGGAAGAAGTAATGATTCTTGCCCTGTAGGGGGCCATTACAAATATTTCATGGAAGAGGGCTTATTGGTCCCCCGCTGTCAGTAGATATAAATCATAATTTGTGTATCATCATCCTTATATTTAATTGGTCACGAGTAATATATTTCTCGAGTACAAGTATAATAATATAACAAAGAAATATTGTTTCATGGTGGAACAAGCAAATTCATATCACTAATTACGACAGAAAATATTTTATTTGTTTTCTTAAGTAAACATGGCTGATTGGCTAGCGTAGACATCATACTCATAGATAATGTAATAAGCTTCAATGAAATAAATATACCGCTTTTTTGTCCTCCGATGTTACTTGAATTTTGCTATTTTGCACTACAGAATAAATTCATTTCCATATTTGTATAAAATTTTATTCTGGAAATTTCTTACCTAAAAATACTTTAAAAATTTGAGACTTTGGTAAGAGATAAAACGCAAGTTTAAAGTTAGGGCACGCACACACGGTGCGCAAATATGCAGGCGACGAGCTATTTGCGTTCGCCCGCATCGGTTGCACTCAAGGACTATACGCGTCGCATTATACGCGTTTCCAACCATTGCGAATATGACGATTACATTAAGACAAGTTAACTATCTATAGACACATGTAAATAACATAAGGGCCAATACTGCTAAATCAATTAGCATCGAGTTAAGGAATTATAAAAAGTGACTGTACTAAAATTTTATTAAATATCCTACAGGAAGTAAAGTTGTTCGTTTTTAATCTTATATTTAGATCACATATACTATAGTCTTATGAGATATTAAAAAAAAGAAACATATCATAAGGGATAAATCACTGGAATAATGTTTGAGATAAGGCATCAAATAGCTTAGATGTTTAATTACAAAGACGTATGCTTTTATCTAGCCTGCGTTAGTAACGAGTCGATAAAATTTATTTTATAGGTAAAAATTTATGAAGTATTAAAAGACACGTACATATTTTTATCATTTTAATCCAATTCTGTTTATAAATTCCCATAGTTGAAGTCCGAAGTTAAGGCACACATACACGGGCGGCAAACATGCAGGCGGCAAGATGTTTGCGCACGCCCGCATCAAGCGCTCCGATCATACACATTGGAGTACTGTTTACATTCCGTAAAGCACTCCAAGTTCGTACTGCGTTCAAAGGCAAGGAGAGGAGACACGCGCCCGCTGCGCCAAAATATAAATAAATGGAAATGCCGAGTAATAATCAAATGGAATACATTGTAAAAGTTAAGCATGTATAAGGAGCCTCGCATGCGGTTTTCAAAATAACAAGCGCGAAGTTATATGACTACCATAAGCGTCGGAATAGGTGGATGTATGAACATGACCTAAAGGGGATAAATAAAAACTTAAAAAGGCGCATATCCATTAGTAAAAGTATTGCCTGAAATAGTGAGTCATAAATAGTCATAAATAGTCAGTCAGTCAGTAGTTAGTATTTGCATCAGAGCGCAACGTTGGGGTACAATTCGAACTTTCTCCTTAAAATCCGTGCCAGAATTAGTGACAGGCATATGGGTCATTCTAAGTTAAGAGGTAATCAGTTGTATGAAGTGGCGGCATGGCAAAAACAAAAGATTTTTTCATCAGAATACTATTTTTTATATCGAAACTGCTAATTTGAATAAGTTTACAAAGTGATCAATCAATTTATTTGTTTTTTCTCCTTTTATGAGACACCAGGGAAATACTCAGTACAGGGTAGAGACAAGATAAACAGGGGAGATACTTTACGAGCAGGGAAGAGATATAGATATAAGAAAACACTGTTGTTTCTAAGAAAAAAGTCTTTATTCTATTAACTATTCACTTGTTATACATATATTAATAACAGATAATCACACTTTTAATTGCTCGGCACTTTTTATAAACTCAAATGTGCTTAAATTAAATTTACTTCAAAGAAAACAAATCAAACAAAGTAGTCACATACTTTGAATATTAAATCCTGATTGATTCTGAATATTAAAATAAATCACAGTAAATTCCCACCTTTCCTTAACAACAATCATGTCGGCCTTGAAAGACATCAATGGATTCATTGAAAGAATAAAAGATACCCTCTCACTCTTACCTTTATGTCATTAATAGTGCACCGCACGAAAAGATAAATATTTATCATTGAAAACAAATATGCATTACATTATAAAACGTGTACGAAATTCACAATTAATTTGCCTCACAGTTCCAGCAACACTATTATTGCTCAGCCCTGTGTTACAGTTACAAAATATCACCGAAGCCCTCAGCTATCACAACACCGGCCGGCTAAATCTGATTCGAGTTACTTGCAAAACCATTTGGGCAACGTTTTATCCCTTTGAAGTCGCGCCGTGGCCGTTAGCTTTGATCGCCATATTCTTTTAAAGGTACAAAGAAGGCAGTGACAAGGATAAGGTTTAAGTTCAACCTTTATGCGAGGGTGAACCGGCGTTTAACTTTGGGGATACGGTTTATTAATTGGATCGATATGTTTTGATATCGCCACTATTTTATATTAGTAAGGCTCTTTAATCAAGTATTGATACACGGAATATCTAACAAATCTATACTAATATTATAAAGATGAGAGTTTAAACAAATAAATAAATAAATAAATAAAATAAATTCTCCGGACTAACACACCAATTCCCTAGTTCCAAACTAAGCTATAAGCTTGTCCTATGGATACTAAGTGAACGGATATACATACTTAAATAGGTTTATAAACATTCATGACTCGAGTACAAATGTCCATGTTCATCACACGAAACAGTTGCCCCTAGCGGGATTCGAACTCGCGACCCTCGGTTTCGTGGCCAGAGCCTCTGACCACTCGACCATCGAGCCTGTCATTGAGTGTTTGCTTAAACGCTCTAATCACAGGAACTATTGGTCCGCTTTGAAAAATTATTTCGGTGTTAGATAGCCCATTTATCGAGGAAGGCTATAGGCTATACAACATTAACCATAAAGGCGGGTAAACCGCGGGCTCAACTAGTAACATATAAAAAGTTTAGAATATAGAATATACTCTCCATAAAATTCTTGGTGCATTTGTTATAATGTATTAATTTATTCTTTTATCTATTATGTTCAAAGCAGTATGTACTAAAAATCATGTAGTATTATTTCAGATACCTACATACATAACATCACGCCCGTAATCCTTACAGGGTAGGCAGAGTCAAAAGGGCAGCAAGCCCCTTCAACCACATTCAGCCAAAAATAAAGCCGGGCTGGGTTAGATGGAAAATTGAAAAAGCAGTGACAAGCGGCCGACCCATCGCCTACACAATCAAAACATCCAAAACCCGATATACCATTAGTCACCTTTTACGACATGCTAGGCAAGAAACACAGCTGGCACATTCTTCCCAGACCAACATGGGAAATTATTTCAGATAATCTTACATTAGCATTTTCTCGAAGCAAGCGCTCAGTAGGTACATAAGCTCTTTACAATACTTTATTTTACAAAAGAATCATGTAATAAACCTAACTGACGAGATTATCCTCATTCCAATTACCAGCATTCTATTATAACCAGGGATTTTCTTGAAAAATCACAGGAAAAATATATCCGCTCAAGTAATATAATTCATTCAATGTCCGAGAGACTTGGATTCAAAAACCACGGACAAGAGAAGAGAAGAAATGCGAATACCACGCTGCGATAAATCAAACGCAGGGGAAATATTAAAATCTTGCGAACGTGATATTGTCTTATGTTTTGGGTTCCTTAGCCGAGGGGTGCCAAAGGATGGGACCTTTTTTCTCATGACAGATGTGTACGAAATATATACTATAGCGGTGGTAGCTCAATGGCTCTTAACCGAGGAGTGCGGGTCCAAACCCGGGCAAGTACCTCTGGATTTTTCAAGTCTATGTACGTATTTATACCACTAGCTCGACGGTGAAGGAAAACATCGTGATGAAACCTGCAAATTCAAACAACTTTGGATTTGTAACCATGATCCAAAAATTGTCTGGTTCCCCTATAGGGTTACGAAGGTCAGATCGGCAGTCGCTTTAATGTAATTACCAGACTCGCTAAATCCTGGATCATGGTCTAAGCGGACCCCGTCTAAGCACGGGACATAACGCTAGGAAGATGATGAGATGTGTACGAAATGAGTGCGAGTGAGAGAGATATATAATAAACTCGCTTTTGCTCGCCGCTTCCGCCGAGACCACGGGCTAGAGGTAAATTGTATTACGTATATGCGTACGTAACATTGGTGTCAGGTGGGTTAATAAAATGCGTATTGTGTTAGGTTACATTGGCAGAACTACTTTCTGACCGAAATGCATAATAATTTTACTATATTGTGTTGTGCCAAACAATATATACTTAATTATAAGACTAGTTTGTTCAATACCTGTTAAAGTTTCCGAAGGTTGTGAAACCAAAAGTTGTATTTAATCTGGCAAAATAAGTTTCTAATATGCCATCAAGGACTTTATCAGCAATTAATGGCGGTGATGATCACAACAGTTTATCAATATGAAAATTTATTAATCATTAAATTCCTTATTTAGTTTATTTTCAAGTTTGCTGTATATACAAAACTAATATTAAAATTAGGTACATGTGAGTCAAAGTACAGAACCCTTGATGCACGAGTCCAATCTACACTTGTCACGTTTTTGCGGTATACCTCCAGCGAGTCCCGTTACAGAGTACACGCATTTTATTCTGTCAGGTTAAAAAGGGACAAAAGAAAAAACATAAGATACCAAGAAATTGGAACAAAATATTTTTTTGATGTAATTTTTATTTAATTTAAGCATTTTTTGGTGATTTCATTTATATATCTAACGATCTACGTAGTATATATTCCTTTATTGGAATTTATAACGATTTATATAGTATTAATACCAATGTAAGCTTGTGACTTAAAACTTTTCCTGCATCACAAAATCCAATAGCATTTAAACAATTAATCGCCTTTTACGATATGCTAGGTAATAACAAATTTGGTACATTATTTTTAATCTACCAAACCAACTCGCCCCAATTTGTTGCCTAAGAAAAGTCACTTGCCACACGTCTTCCCATTTTTATCCCGCTATTATGCAGCGCAGGTCTCCACAATGCATATTGTTACGAGATAAGGCCAAACACTGTTTGACTTCCTGTCTAGACAGGGCGGCAGACTTTTACTTTATAGACCATAATAACGCGTGTTTAAACACGACTAACGGCGGATCCATATTTATTAAATCCTCTAGAAAGGGTTCGGATGGGAGATTTATACTGAAGTACCTTTATTGAGGGCTTGAGGTTTTGATGAAAACGTTACATAATAATATGTATTGGGTTTCAAATATCTACGTTAATTTGACTGATCTTAATATGACTGGCCCGTTAGTCGAGTGGTCAGAGACTGGCTACGAAGCCAAGGGTCGCAGGTTTGAATCCCGTTAAAGGCAAATGTTTCGTGCGATAAACATGGACATTTGTACTCGAGTCATGGATGTATATAAACGTATTTAAATATGTCTATCCGTAAACCTAGTATCCATAGTACAAGCATCAGCTTAGTTTGGAACTAGGGAAATGATGTGTCAGTCTGGAGAATTGGCTTATATTTGGCCTATATGTCACCTACCTAGTTCTTAGTTTATTAATGTCGCCTATTAAATTATATGAGCCACATAACCTTAATGGCTTGATGTAAATGTTTATATTATTGTACCAAAAATAGTAGGTATATGGTAACTAGTATTTTCATGACTTAATTCAATACATTGCTTAGTCTGTAACAATGCCATGGCAGCTTTATTAAAAATAATTTTTACTTTTGCCAAAAATTCCTTTTGCGTATATTTTTTTCTGATTAATAGCTTTCTAACCGTGCATCTGGTCCAAAAATGCCTGAATGAATTCTGTATTTCCACTGCTACATAAAAACGTAGAGCTTGTATGAAAAGGATCATGAATGTTGAAGAGGCGAGTGAGGTGTGTAAGGATCGTGCCATATGGCATTCGGTTCTCTCTGCCTACCCCGCTAGGGAAGTAGCGTGAAGTTTAGTTAGTTAGTTACATATAAGCACCACAATGCATAAGCTTCTAACAGGGTCTGGGCTTCCCGGCTAACATTAAAGAAATTTTTTAAAGCTAGTTTGTGCTTTATGTTATACTATCTCCATTCCAGCTTGTCATAACTTAATATTCTCTATTTCTGCAAAGAAAAATGTGAAATGGATGAGATCCAATTCGAGAAGTGCCTCCATAACTTTGTTGGCTTCTTGCACAATACTTACAGATCGGCGAGCTCATCGAATCGGCTGGAGTAAATTGTAGGGCGGGCTGCTCAGTGAGCCGTAGTGATGCCGAAATGTCGATAGTCTAACTATCGATACGAGTTCAATTTGTCGATAAAAGATTACAAAATATCGATATAAATATTTTTTGGGGATAACATTGAAGGTTGCTAATATTGTCGATAATTCTTACTACAATAATTGCTGTGGTACTACTAATCAACTGATTTTGTACTTAGTACAATGTTAAAAGATTGGAGCGCGACTATGAGTTTTTATTTAAAAATGTAATGAAACATTTATAAGAAAACTGTGTAGATTTCAGTAAGAGGACATTGTATAATTTTACGTTAGATCTAGCTTAAAAAACATCTCATCAAGAGATTACCAAAATGAGACAAAGAGACAGATTAAAGAAAATAAACTCTCGTAGACAACACTTAAAACATATATTTGGCTGCTGCGATTATTGCTTATTGTTCCTTAAATTATCATGAAGCAAAATAATCAAAATCTATTAGCTTTGACCCATCTATAAAGATTTTGACAGGATTTCGTTTATATCGATATCGATAAAGATGAAACAGTTATAAGCGCCAACAGCCACGTGGTTTTCATAGCCCTAGTTTGACATCAGATGATTGGTGTGCAGAGTGCCGAAGTAAATCACAGGGCGTGCCTGCCGGCGCGCCGTTGACAAATTATTATTTTTATTGCCATAATAACCTAGGAACTTCCCGAATTAATTAGGTGTAACCGATAAATCGTCCGCCTTCAGGGAGACTGGAGTTTTCGCTGTTCTTTGTAATCTGAGTATTTTGGGATAAGTTTTTATGGAGAGTGTTGAGCATATAATTCCAAACATTTAGTTAATATCTTGATATCAAAAATCATGCTGCTTTTAGTAAAAAAAAAATGACATCACCTTCCACAAATATTATATATTTTTAGCTTATTTGAATGCTTGTTGAAGTTAGGTAACATTACCTAACACGATAACGTATACTCACAATATATACCTTCTTTATCAAATGATTCTTCAGATGATTTTCAATGTCCACGGCGGCGAATCTCAACGAGGATTAGCCAAATGAGCAGAAGATATTATAATCCACAAGTGTGTGCGCAAACACAGGTGCACTCTCTGTTCCTTCACTCTCATAGTCCGGTGAAACGGCAATTCGACATGACCGGAGAGAGGTCAGGCGCAGGACTAACGGCTTAACATGCTTTTCGCACAGGGGTGATTGAACCCCCAATTTCCTGACTTCGGGTAGTTACTGAGTAATTTCAATATTGAAATACCCGGGATATACCGGGATTTGAAACCGGGACTTCTCGATCCTTAGGCGGCGCATGCTACCACTAGGCCAACGAGGCAGACAAGATGATTTTTATACGATGCAAAAGGTTATAATACGATTTCATAATGTCATCTTCGGTTTCGTATTCGTAAATAATATTCTATAGTTCTGTTAATACTGGTTCACTCTCTTATCTGGCTATTGAAAAATCGGCTCTCACGCTTCAATCTTTCCTCCACAAAAAGCAAATATGGTATGGATGTACCGTAACATTTTCACTCGGCAGCTCCCACCGAGTGTTGATTTCGTTTTCATTCGGCCACAATGAAAAAGGTCTGGCGCATATTTTAAAAGTTACCGCGCCCGTTCGAAAGCAATTTGCTTTGAAACCGAGCTCGCGACAAAGGATTTTCAGGAGACGGTATCGCAAGGATTTGACTGTACTTCTAAGAATAACTTACCTACTTATTACTTTTAATTAGGTTGTTTTGTAGTGGGCCAGCTGGATTTCAAGACAAAAACAGTTGCACTTCAACATGAAGACAAATAATAACGGATTATGGACCATGCCACTATACAGATATATGGTAATCGCAACTATTCCCCTACAAGAACATTTTATTTGTGTATGACATTGTGGTTAAATATAATTAATAAATATCTCACCTACATTGATCTGACTCCGTGGTAAGTAGCTTAAGCACTTGTGTTACCGAAATCAGAATCAATAGTAGTATTACAAAAATATACTTAAATATTGGATATTAATACTCAGACATAAAATAAACACAAGTATATTCATCACACGAATGTTTGTCCTGGATGGGGTTCGAACCCACATCTCTTGGCGCATGAGGCAGGGTCACTACCGATATATATAATATATATATATATATATTTTTTTTTAATAGAATAGCCGTTGAATCGACGGCTATTCTATTAAAAAATATTAAGTTTAAATGTGTATATCATGTTTTAATTGTTAAACGATATAGCCATAATAACAAACCAGCAGTATGACATTCATCATCTGAGACATAATAATACTACAACAATGGGCAATTAAAACTTCACTTACATTTATTGTAATTTTTCATGTCAGGCATACGTCATGTTCATTACACAGTTGAGTTGGAATGGTACATACCTGTGAAAGAAAATACAAATTAGAATACATAAATGTTTGTAACTCAAGGTTTTTCACTAATTAAAATTGTTTTTATTATTGTTTTAGCAAACAATGATTCTTGATCTTTCAATGATAGTATTAAAGGCAACAGTCGATTAAATAAGAAAACGGATGAATTAAAAATTTCATCTTCTGTTTTTAGGTAAAATACCGAATTCCTATTTTTATAAATCGGTGATATAATACTTTAAAGGCCGTTTAATTTATATTTAAAAACGAGCCTCGAATCGAAGGAATGTGTAAATTTTGTGCACCAAATTTTAGCTTTTACGGACTACTACGGTAAACAAAACTATGAATGTGCAAAAATAAGAAATATACACAATATTATTACTGTACAATACGTTATATTTTGAAATGCAATAATAATAATGTATAACCATCAACTAAACGAGTATTAAGCGCCCGAAACTGGGAACTAAAGCTAGTTAACTAATACTTCCATCCCCATAATCGATAGTTCAAGGCTACAGACCGCCAATCTAAACTCAAAAGTCCGTTATCGGATCACACGCCTTCTTAACCCATCGAGTGTAATTCCACAAGGGAAATTAATTAAAGTAAAAATCTTCCGCCGAAGTGCTCGCTTCGTCGGTGCCCGTAAGAACGTACGTATAGGATTCCATCCCGGGATACACGAGATCCCGGGATTCCGGATTTCCAGTCTTAAAAGATTCCATGATTCAATTTGATAAATTGAGAGTTCTTGGAATAGATAGAACACAAATTATGAACGTATTCAATGCACGCTTACTTTTTCTAGTAGAATTAATTTGTTTTTGTTTGATAAAATTATGGGTATAGATATGAGTAATCGCTTTTCAAAGAGAGGTTTGCTGATCATCTGTCTAGACTGTTTTTCTCAGAAACTTGGGATGGTACACTGGTCGTTTACAACTGTATTTCTTGCTTATGTTACAAATTATATAGAAAAATATTGAAATCCAGCTCAAAATTATGCAATCAATATATTTTTTTAATAATTTTACGGAATATTGGTTTTGAGTTTGTGAACCGAAAATTTGTTTAGATTATTTAGAATGATAGAAAATGCTGCTTCGCTCCGGGTTCAGGAAATCAATTTAGGAACACTTTTCATCACTTATCATACACAATCCCGTGATCCCGGGATCAGCTGTAGACAATGCTTAAACTCCGGGATTCAAAAATGGGGAGCGAATTCCCTAGCTCCACCGGTTGATATTTCAAAGAGCCTTTATGATATTGGCTTCCACGTTTCGTGGCCTGAAGCTGGATTCCACGAGACTTTTTCATAGGTATCGAACCCGCTTCTGTGTATCCATATGCAGGAATTGTTTCCAATATTTCCACTGGTAGGGTTACCACCAAATAGTTGGAAGTAATGGTAGCTCAAGCAGCCTTAATCATTGAGCTATCACCTTGTGACAAGGTGCCTTAAAACCTTAAATGCAAGCGATATGAAACCAAAACTGAACTGGTTCTGGATTTTCCTAATATACGTACGGATTTATGTAATCATACATACATAACATACATACATACATACATACATAATGTCACGCCTTTTTCCCATGGGGGTAGGCAGAGATCACGTACTTAACTACATACATAACATCACGTCCATAATCCCCGAAGGGGTAGGCATACTACTACATATTATAAAGAGGAAAGCTTTGATTGTTTGTTTACATCAAATAGGCTTCGAAACTACTGGACTGATTAATAAAATTCTTTCACTAATAGAAAGAACTTAATCAGCGAGTAATTTTTCCTCGTATTTCCACGGGAACTGGAGGTACGCGGGTGAAACCGCAGGGCGCTACTAGTGTCTCAAAAAAAAATAATAATGTTGAAAACTTACAAAGATACCATTCAGTAAAATCTTACAGCAAATTGGTCATTGCATTAATCATTAGCTTATTGCAATGCTATCTGTCATAAACAAATGTTGAACATAGACCATAAAATACAGTTTAAGTAAGATTCAAGCGAACTGCAGACTGCATCACATAAAACAAATATACCAAGTCTCCACCCCTATGCAGATCGTAATATGCCGTAGGCGCATAATGCAACAGACTCCAGAGAATATTCAGGCCATTGCAGCGTTTGAAAATATAAAAACTATTTGGAAAATGGCGGGATCGCTTAGCGCATATTGTGTTTATCGTCCTCAGCGGCCTAATGCGCTGCGCACTTTGTTTTTATGAAGTTTAAAGTTTTACTACGTCATTTTATTAAAAGGAAATCTTAAAACTTCTAGGTATAACAAACACCATCTAATCGTCTCGTATTACTGAAATTGCTTCTTTTGAAAAGAGATCTTGTGAAAATTTACGGTCAACAACAAGAGAAATTATTACAATACGTGGTGTTTTTTTTTTCAGTTTTTATAGTGTGAAAATAGATTTGTACTTAGCACTATTATTGAGACAAAAATACGTTTCCTATTTGTACATAAGGACTTCTTTGATTTTTAAATAATAATTCCCTACTTATAACTCTAAAGGGATTCATAAATAGGGGACGCGTATGTTTAAGAATAAGCCAATTACAAAACATAATTGGATAATACTTTTTATGTTATGAATAAAACCTAGTAGTTTGTTGAATTTGTTAAAATAAAATTATACAGACATACATAGAATATATTTAAATGAATATAGAATCCATTCGAAGTAGATCAAACGTATTTAGCTAGAGTGCTTTCGATTCCTTTTAAGAACGGAAACCCAAATAAAATTTCTTTTGTTACGTTCAATTTTCCGTTCCATAGCAAACTCAGACAAATGGTAAACGAAACGACACAGTTTTTATTCGATTTTCGACCGACAGTATTGAGGCAGAACTACAAAGAGATAAGCCGGCTGACTCATGAATACATGTCCATATAGTGATGTTTTATTCATGGACCCCGTTTTGAGTTCGCAACGGGACAGGCCTTGTTTCTCTGTTAATTCCCGGTTTGGTGACGGTCCTATGGTTAAAATTGTGAAGTTTAGGTATCTAGGCGATAGAGTAGTAAAAATTGAGTCGAATTCTCCATTCCGAATGAGAATCGCTTTCGAACGGCAGAGTTGATACTCCACTGCGCACGGTTGGTTTTGAACGGCGGTGCCGATATCAGAGGCGGTTGCATTTCAATAAAACTAGCGCAACCGTTTGTGAAGGTATGCTAAACTGCAGACGATGAATTTGGTGGTTAGTTACAGGTGATGCGGAATTAGAATCCATTTTTTTTTGTAATATATGGCGCTAGGCTTTCTCTGCCTCCTCCGGCTAGAGAAATGGTGTGAAGTTAGTTCAATTTACAATTTATTACGTGGTTCCTGACAACACCAATGAAATCAAAGCGGTCTTCAATCACTAAAAAGTTAGGAACCCCTGCTCTCGATAGTAAACATTAATTACATAGGATGCAACTTTAAATGGATTTCAAGATGTTATCTTTAGATAAACATTCCACTTCACTATCTGTCCCATCCGTTTGGACTAAGTGTTCCTTAAAACACTATAGAAGTAACTTACTTCTAAAGCCTGCACCGAGAATCGTACACAGTCCGAAGTCGAGGCGATTCAAAAGCTAACACGGACAGAAAATAAACGGCATATTACCGGTGAAATTGGACTCACGCCACCGGCAATAAGAGTGACAATGGCTCGGCGAATAGGTGGTCAGATTACACGGGCTATTGCGTCGTGAATCGATTGTCGGAGTGGGCTAATCGCTTCACTTGGACTAACCTGATTCTGTCTGATGTGGTCCACCGTAATTGCGCTCTAAACAACTGCCCAGGGATTTGGCTTGAGGTTGTGTTTTTTTTTATTGTCTCTTTCGCGAGCTGCGGCGTTAATTTACACTGCCACTCTATTGTGTAGTTGTCGGCTACTTTTTGTGGGGTGGTCGAGTTTTATTAGGCTTGGTCTTCTTATGTTTTCATCTCTTTTAAAAATGTAACATGAGAAGCTAGTGGAATCAGCGTTTACGATACTTGATAGTGGACTATAAAAGATAATTACTAAGTATTGGCTTTTTTTACGTTAATTTTTAAATAATTATTTAGTTATTTTGTCAAATACTTTAAATTGTGAAAGTAAATATTGCTACTGACATTTTTAAAAGGCATTTAACAGGTATAAAGTACATTACACAATAGACATGTTGACATTTATTCACCATCATCACTTTATTTTGAAATATTAATTCCGTTAAAGCAAGTATCGTAGGAGTCTTATGTTATAAAACTTTGTTGATTGTGAATTATAATAACTAACTACACTTCACAAAAAAATTTTGACGTCATAAACCGAAGTGATTGCGTTTTTTTTTTTGTAACGTCACCTCCAAAACGTCCCTTTTGGAGGTGACGTTAAAACAATCATAATTTCCAAAACCATTATAACGTAATAGACAACACACCTTACGTCAAATGTACACATTGTTTATAGACTAATTGACGTCTCCGTCTCTGTTGGATGTACTTAGGCCGGAATAGTTGACATACCAGAGACTGTTCTGCGGTCGGCAGCCTGCAGCGTTAATTGAAATACCGTTTTGGTACATATGCAGTTTAATTAACAGACTGTTTAAGATAGGTTGTGCTATGTGAGAACCTAGGTATTCTATGTAAAATTCGAGGTAGGCTTCCATAAACTTAATTACTTCATTATTATTAGCAAAGGACTTTCCATAACCAGATTGGTAATGTATTAACAAAAGGTCAGGTAAACAGCACCCTTAACCGACGAGCGTGTATGAAAAGACTTATGAATGTAGAAGAAGCGAAAGGTGTATGCCAGGATCGTAGCAAATAGAAGTACGTGATCTCTGCCTACCCCCATGGGAAAAAGGCGTGACATTATGTATGTATGTATGTGTTAGCAAAGGTTTTGGTGTTTTTAAATAAATAATAAATTCTTCAGACTGGCACACCAATTCCCTAGTCCCAAACAAAGCTTATAAGCTTGTGCTATGGATACTAGGTGAACGGATAGACATACTTAAATACGTTTATAAACATCCATGACTCGAGTACAAATATCCATGTTCATCACACGAAATATTTGCCCCTAGCGGGTTTCGAATCCGTGACCCTTGGTTTCGTGGCCAGGGTCTCTGACCACTCGACCAATGGGCCAGTCTAAATTTTGCCTAGGTATATTTTCTTATTGAGTGTGTTCTTCTATCGTACATGATTGCTATTAACTAGGCAAGCCATGTCTGTCTGTTGGGATCGACTTGAACGTAATTTTGTTCATATTTGCCACCGTTTTTTTTTTACAGATGGTCTCATCCTACAATTAAAAAGTTTTGTTTTAGTACGTGATTAAACATTATTATTAATATTCATTAATATCCTAAAGTACAGTAAAGGGCTTCTTTAACTGCCTAGCATGCATCAAAAGACTAATAAATAAATAATTATGGGCGTGATGTTATGTATGTATGTATGTAAATAATAAATAAATTACCCAGACTGACACACCAATTCCCTAGTTCCACTAAGCTTATGCTTGTAATATGGATACCAGGTGAACGGATAGACATACTTAAATACGTTTATAAACATCCATGACTCGAGTACAAATGTCCATGTTCATCATAATGAATGACAACAATATGTATGTACATATGTAAAATGACATCATTAATTCTTATGACGTAAATTAATCTTAGGTTTAGTTTAATTTTTGTTGCGACTTTATTGTTTACACCTGAGTGCATGAATACGATAACCCCATAGTTTTACCCAGTACAAATAAATATAGTATTTGTGGAATTCCTTGCGGCGTAGTGGCTATGTATGAGGATTCCATGAGGGTCGGCAAAAAAGATGCGCAATATTTTGTTGTTTTAACCACCAATAAGCTTAAAGCTAATTAATATAAAGCTTAGTCCACAATGGTCATTCTCACTTCAGATTCAACGAAATCAAAAATATCTTTGTCTTAAACATCATTCAAAAATTGTCTTAATAATAAACAGTAATCTTTGGACTTGGAACCAAGTCTGTAGTTAAAGCTTAACTTTAAAATGACTCTAAAATCAAGTTTCTTGTCTAGAATATCGTATAAAATAACTAGCTAACTAACTAAGCTTCACGCCACTTCCTTAGCGGGGTAGGCAGAGAGAACCGAACGCCATATGGCACGATCCTTACACACCTTACTTACTTCTTCATCATCATCATCTTCCTAGCGTTATGTTTAGACGGGTTCCGCTTAGACCATGATCCAGGATTTAGCGAGTCTGGTAATTACATTGAAGCGACTGTCGATCTGACCTTCGTAACCCTAAGATAGGGGAACCAGACAATTTTTGGATCATGGTTACAAATCCAAAGTTGTTTGAATTTGCAGGTTTCATCACGATGTTTTCCTTCACCGTCGAGCTAGTGGTATAAATACGTACATAGACTTGAAAAATCCAGAGGGACGTGCCCGGGTTTGAACCCGCACTCCTCGGTTAAGAGGCGCGTGTCCTTACCATTGAGCTACCACCGCTCTTAGCTACCACCGCTCTTCTTCTTCTACACCTTACTTGCTTCTTCATGAAAATATTAAATAATATATTTAAGAATAAGAATTTAGATGCGTTGTATCTTCATCAAATTTTGTCTATTTGATAGAGCAAAAAATCCGTAGTCAATATTTTTAGACAATACATCCGACTAATTGCTACTTATTTTTTATCTAGGAAATGTCTCTATGAAAAATAATAAGACATCAAGCCCATAATCCCCGAACAGGTAAGTAGAGTCAAAGGGGCCGTTAGCCCCTTAACCACTTTCAGTAAAAAAATAAAACTCGGCTGGGTTAGACGGAAAATTGTGAAAAAACCAGTGACAAGAGTTAGCTCGTCGCCTACTCATCACATACTCAAAACCCCATTTAACATTAGTCGCCTTTTACGACACGCTAGGCAAGAAACACAGTTGGCACATTCTTTTTAAGTCCCAGGCTAACGTGGGACATAAAATGAAAGATAAATTTATTAGTTTTCCTGGCTAACCGTACAAACCGCAGTATGGTCGACACACCAACTGCGGTCGACGCTGACTGCGCGTCACCGAGTCTTCATTGTGCTATAGTTTTGGTACACAGTTTAATTAAGGCTGCCCAAGCTAAGACTTGTTAATTAAAAGCATTGTTATTCGTTTAAGGAGTCTTACCGCAATGGTATGAATGTTGTTGTGTTTGTGTTTGAATATAATAGATCTATATTTTATTTGGAAGGAATTTACTTTCGGGACCTTGACTATCACTGGACAGCCTTCTCTAGTAATTATCATCACGTAAAGTGTGTAGGGAAATAAATATTTTTGTTTCTGAATAACAGGAGCGGTGGTAGCTCAATGGTAATGACACGCGCCTCTTAACCGAGGAGTGCGGGTTCAAATCCGGGCATGTACCTCTAGATTTTTCAAATTTATGTACATATTTATACCACTACTATTATTAAAGTTATTATTTTTATTATTACTAGCTCGACGGTGAGGGAAAACATCGTGATGAAACCTGCAAATTCAAACTACTTTGAATTTGTAACCATGATCCAAAAATTGTCTGGTTCCCCTATCTTAGGGTTGCGAAGGTCAGATCGGCGGTCGCTTCAATGTAATTACCAGACTCGCTAAATCCTGGATCATGGTCTAAGCGGACCCCTCTAAGCACGGGGCATAACGCTAGGAAGATGATGATGAATAACAGGAGTGTCTGACGTCATCTTCACTAATATTACACAGAGGATAGATTTGATTGTTGCTTTATTTGTTCGTTTGCATTGAAAGGGGTCCAAAACTATTGGACTGATTAGATTTTTTTTACCAATGGAAAGCTACTTTATCAGCGAGTCACATGGGCTATATTTCATCTACATTTTCCTATGGGAACGGCAACTACGCGGGTGAAACCACGGGGTGCTGATAGTTTAGTAATAAATAATGAAACCCAAGTGGATATTAATTAGAAATACGCAACTGTATTATAAAATTGGGATAATTACAAACACCCAGATCCGATATAAATGCTTGGTTTATCTTTTTTTTTGTACCAGTGAGGATCGAACTTGCATCGCTTGCGTTTGGCGCACTGGGTTATTCTCTGAAGATCCAATTTCCCAAGGATCCTGTCCCGGAAGATCCCGATTTGTTTTTATCTCCATTAACTTAATCAATATTATGTTTAACTTTACATACATACATACATAACATCAAGCCCATAATCCCCGAAGGGGTAGGCAGAGTCAAAGGGGCAGCATGCCCCTTAAACCACATTCAGCCAAAAATAAAGCCGGGCTGGATTAGATGGAAAATTGAAAAAAAGCAGTGACAAGCGGCTAACCTGTCGCCTACACAATCACACACCCAAAACCCGATATACCATTAGTCGCCTTTTAACTTTTACGACATGCTAGGCAAGAACCACAGTTGGCATATTCTTTTAAGTCCCAGACCAACACGGGACAGTGGGCTGGGTTGGATGGAAAGCTGTGATGTGTGTTTAACTTAACGGAGAATTTTTTTATTTTTTTATTTCGGTCACCCATCCGAGTTTCGCGAAGAGTGGCCTTACTTTAACAATCAACGTGTTACTTTCAAATTAGTTACAGAGTCGTTGACAGCTTTGAACTCTCGGATGCAGCTGTTAGTTCGCAGCACTGCGCCATTTTCCGCCCCACTCGCTAAGACACTCCAAATTCAGCGAAGCTAATTTAATAGCCGTTCATTGAGTATAATTTGTTTGCGAACCTGATGCGGTAGACTTAATTAATTGTTTCAACACAACGAGAACGAGGGACCTTCAAAGGAAGGGTGATAACTCGGGCGAACGAGCAGGTTCGAACCTGGGCACGTTCTTCTGGATTTTTTAAATCATCATCCTCCTAGCGTTATGTCCCGTGGAATAAGTTTCTTACTTGTTTATGTCAATGTCCATTTTATATGTAAATTGATTAATTTATAATATCAATCTACCTAGGTACTTTATTTGTTATATTTGTGGTTGTTATTTCTACTCTGCGATAGTTTGTAAGTCGTGTAATTTGTGCTATATTTTTGTAAAATTTCTTATGTAAGTGAATTGTTGTTGTTTTTGAGAAAAACAAACGTCTTAAAGTGTTACATCGAGGTGAGCATTAATTCTTTACACGGTAGTACAGAACCTTTCGTATTTAAACCCAACTTTTAACCGGATTTTCAGGTTAAGTGTCGATCGCACTGCGCTAACAAAGTACTTCAAGTTAGTAAATAAGTTTATCAGAGAGACTGCATCCCGCATTCGTTGACTTTACATTGAAACCAGCGAAGTGATTCCAACTAAATCTAGTTTAAAACCTGTGCTGGAGTAAAATATATAATCCTTTTATCCAGGAAAAATGCATAGTTCCCACGGGATGTGCGTTAAGTTTGCTGCGGCGAACTGGGTAAAAATAAATGCATTAGATACAAAGGCTTGGATGATTATTTAGAAGTCACAATTTTTTTGGAGTATTTTTTATCTATTGTTAGGTGTTTCTGTAACGCCAAAAGGAATAGTTATTATTGTAGGAATCCTGATTAGATTACTACAATCACATAAATAGTGTGTATGTTGACAGGCCCGTTAGTCGAGTAGTCAGATACCCTGTTCACGAAACCGAAGGTCGCGGGTTCGATTCCCGCTAGGGGCAAATGTTTCGTGTGATGAACATGGACATTTGCACTCGAATCATAGATTTTTATAAAACGTATTTACGAGTAAGTAAGTTTCGTTACTTAGTGTCCATAGCACAAGCTTATAAGTTCCTAGAGAGGAACTAGAGAATTGGTGAGTCAGTCTGGGGAATTTATTTATATAGAATGTATTTACGCATACTTCACGCATGTAGCATTTAAACAATTTATAAGATATTGATGAAGAAAGTACTAATCGATTTGTTATTAGGGTTCTGGTATTATCTGTAAGCACGCATATTATCCCCGAAGGGGTAGGCAAAGGCGATAGGCTCCTTAAGCCACATTCAGACAAAATAAAATTTAATAAAAAGTAGTGACAAGAGACTAGCTCATCGCCTACTTAATCACAAACCCAACATCATTCTACAAGATGCTAGGCGACGAACACAGTTGGCACATTCCTTTTGAATCTCATATTTACATGTGACCAGTAACGTAGGCTTAATTTTAATAACCTTAAAACTATGTTGTCGCTTTTTAGAGCCATTGTTTTCGTCCTCATGTACATAAAATTTTATTAAAACGAGGCACATTTTACATAAGACTACAAGATAACTTAGCAAGAGTACTCTGCAAGACGAAGAACATTAATGTCTTAGAAAACATGCTCTATACACTTACTTCTTTAATGAAACATTCTGCATATTTCATGGAGTTTCTGAAAATTGTACGAGTCTACAGCAGTTGGAAAATAACCTGTATCCAGTTCGGATAGGGTCCTCGTGTGCCGTGCAGTGTTTCTATAGCGTGTCGCGAAATATCCACTTCGCTGGCACACACATGTTCCAGCGGCTCTGTAAGCGACAATTTAATTTTACACGCTTACACTTATGTTAGTAAAACAACACGGGCTTTTCAATTTGGAGCCTGAAGGCGACTCGTGGAATAGTGTGGAATATTGCTGAGAACAAATTTATGGTTGGAGCTATATGCACTTGTCTAATTTGGACTGGCTCGATGGCACATTAGGTAGTGACCCAGCCCTATGCGCCAAGAGTTGTGGGTTCGACAAGGACAAATATTAGTATGATGAATACTTGTTTTTGTTCTGAATCTGGGTGTTAATATCCAATATTTAAGTATATATTTGTAAATACCACTGTTGTTTCTGATATCCGTAACACAAGTGCTTAAGCTACTTACCTCGGAGTCAGATCAATGTTTGTGATGTAGTCTGAATTTCGTCGACAAAGATCAGCGTCGGAGCTGCAGCTTGGCCGAAATGAGAGGAAAGAGTTTGAAAGAGGGATACTAAACTAAAAGTATTTTTTAGTAATAACATATTGCTAACTATCGGCTGTTTGTTTATCTGACTGACAATATCAACCGCATTGTTCACAAGACGCTCTTTTTTTCTACCGCGTACCTAGCCACTAATCGACCAAGATTGCTAGTATTTATTTAAATATATAACGTCGTAGTCTAAGGGAAAATTTTCCGAAACAACAATTTGCCAAGTCCGTTCTAAGGCTTCTAACTTTGAAGTATCTTTCATGAAGATCGGCCAAGTAGTTTAGGGACTAACACGTAATAAATGGACACTTCAGTTACTTTCGCATTTAATCTATACTACTAATATTATAAAGCTGAAGAGTTTATTTGTTTGTTTTGAACGCGCTAATCTCAGGAACTACTGGTCCGATTTGAAAAATTCAGTGCTAGATAGTCCATTTATCGAGGAAGGCTATAGGCTATATAACATTTACCATTAACGCAGGTGAAACCGTGGGTACAGCTAGTTAGTAGGGTAATAATAAGTAGGGTTGATATCGACATCCGTATAGGCCGAACGTTTAACAAAACCCTTTTTCCAGCCGCGAAAAGCTAGCCAGCAAAGATTAAAATCCAGTAAGCTACAATCTAGGAACTGAATTATGAGTCCCGCCCACCCCGTTCGCTGCTACTTGTTATTCTCTGTTATTTTTCATA
Organism: Glyphodes perspectalis; assembly: GCA_951394215.1. Taxonomy (NCBI): domain Eukaryota; kingdom Metazoa; phylum Arthropoda; class Insecta; order Lepidoptera; family Crambidae; genus Glyphodes; species Glyphodes perspectalis. Next base: position 3,198,956 of record OX596200.1, read on the forward strand.
GCGTACTCATAAGTTTTAATTAACCGTGATTCTGAGTGGTGAATAATTTACGTTGAAATTTAGCGCGCACGCCGCCGGTAGAATTCGGACGAATATTATTTTCGCGGTGTGCTGCGAAGATTATTCGTGTTTTAATTAATTAACTGGATTCATAGGGAACTAGTTTGTTCTGTGGGTGTTGGGTAATTAGTTAATACTTGTGGCGACTTCTATAGACATTTGTCTAAGGCATAGGACAGTCAACACTTTAGTTACGCTGTGAAAAAGGTAGGTAACTAAGTAGATACATAACACCTCGCCCGTGAGTCGGAAGCAGAGTCGAAGGGGCAACAAGCGCCTTTACCCAAATTTAACAAAAAAAAAAAACTGGGCTAGGTTAGATGAAAAATTGTGAAAAAATAGTGACAAGTGGCTAGCTTGTTGCCCACTTAACCACATACCCCAAACTCTATACACCGTCAGTCGCCTTATACGACATGCTAGGCCAGGAACACAGTTGGCACATTCTTTTTAAGACGCAGACCAACATTGGACAAAGTAGGTTTATAAATTATAAGGCGATACGGTTTGTCGGACCTACGTCTCCGAGCACTTATTTTACCATAATACAAGTACATGAAACAAAACGACATGAAAAGCAACAACACAATTCGCCTCAAAAAATAGATTCACATATCATAACAAACTTTAGGACGACTATAAACGGAACAAATGCTTATTTAATGTAGCAATACAACTTATTTCTCAGAATTTACCGTATTGTTTGGAGATTAGAAATTATAATATTACACATTATTGAAATTTCTCTTCTTTGTTTATGATAAATATTAAATAATTCTCCATTGAGGATTTAGGTCAGCTCAGATATCGGGGAAGTACGAAAATAAAAATAAGGGGGCTAGTAAGGTTGAAAATAGATTGAATTGTTCTGTTTTAATATAAACTAGAGAAAGTTTTGAAATTTCGAATATAAACTCGTCGATAAAATGTTAATTTAATTTAAAATTAACATTTTATCGATAATGTTAATTCAGATATTTGTTAGTATGCAAAATGTTTCCTGAATATCATTTAATATCAGTTAACTCACTCACATAATATTATGATGTCAAACTAGATGAATGCAGATATTTATTAAGCTGGAAGCGTCATTAATGCCTAATCACCGCTCTATTTATTTGCCTCAAAATAAATGCTATTTTATATATAAATTCCCTACATACAATATTCCATTTAAAACTATCAGCATAATTATTGCCAACATTGCGTAAATTCTCGTCTATATTAAGCGGAACATCACGATCACAACTGGTCTCATTACCAGACGTTCCGTTGCGTGCTTATTGGAACAAAACTGTTAGTTGGAACATTGTTGCTGGAACGTCGGAACATTCCAACAAGTCTGATTCAGCACAGTATGCGAATAGTAAGCACGCCTCGTTCATTAAACAGAGTATAAAAGGGTGCTTTAGTCTGAGGCTTTGTACACGCAATAGTTAATTGTCGCTTCCTGGAAGTTAGACTGTACTTAGACTAAGTTCCACGTGTTTGTGTACCTCAAGATAATCGAGACTTTGTTGAAAACTGGTTTGAGTAAATGGAACAAAAATGGCTGCTCAAAAAGTTTCAGGCAAAGCATAATGTTGAAATTTGGGTTAGGTAAACACGGTTTGGTTACGTAATTTATAATTATGTGTGTAACCAGCTGCGTTTCGCGACGTTGTCTGTGTGGAGTTTAACGATAGATATTTTTTTGGCTGTAGTATTTACGTAAAAGTAGCCTAAACATTTGCTAAATCACGCTTAAACTTACATACATACATAACATCACGCCCATAATCCCCGAAGGAGTAGGCAGAGTCGAAGGGGCAGCAAGCCCCTTCAACCACATCCAGCCAAAAATAAAGCCGGGCTGGGTTAGATGGAAAATTGTGAAAAAGCAGTGACAAGCGGCTAACCTGTCGCCTACACAATCACACACCCTAAACCCGATATACCATTAGTCACCTTTTACGACATACTAGGCAAGAACCACAGTTGGCATATTCTTTTTAAGGCCCAGACCAACATGGGACAGTGGGCTGGGTTGGATGGACAGCTGTGAAAAAGGAGTGACAATTGGCTAGCTCGTCGCCTACTCAGTCACATACCTAAAGCTCGTAAACCATTAGTCGCCTTTTACGACATGCTAGGCAAGAACCACAGTTGGCACATTCTTTTTTTGTCCAAGGTCAACATGGGCCAAGTCCCAGACCAACATGGGACTTAAATTTACTTATTTATAATACTTTTTGTTTCACTTATTACCAATGTAACGTTACTGTACTTAAGTACAGTAACGTAAATCTCTTTCATTCTATTATTAACCCGTCGCTTGGCGATGCGGAGATTTCGTGCCTTTCGGAAGCAAGAAATGCTTGGTCTAACGCCTGCCCCAATACAACACCCTCATTTCAGCACTTACAGAGGCATTGGGACGAACCCCTCTGTAAAATCGCATTCGACAGCCTGTTAGGTTCGTCAGCTGGCGATTCGGAGCGGGCTCGTCTCCTCGCGATCGCAGAAAGAGAGTCCGGTTTCTGGCTGCATGCTTTACCTTCGGCTAACGTAGGAACCCTTTTGGACAGTGTCACTCTATCCATCTCGGTCTCCCTCCGCCTTGGCCTAAGGATCTGCCATGCACATGTCTGTCGCTGCGGGGAGTTTGTTGGGCCTCTTGGTCACCACGGTCTATCTTGTGCCCAAAGCGCAGGGCGCATCCCTCGTCACGCCAGTTTAAATGACATCTTGCGCCGAGCCTTTACTTCAACCAGGACACCAGCTGTCCTGGAACCCCAGGGCCTATACCGCAATGACGGAAAAAGGCCCGACGGGATGACGCTCATCCCGTGGAGTAAAGGCAAAGCTTTGGTCTGGGATGCGACCTGCGTTGATACTTTGGCACCCTCCCATATCCACACCACTTCTGAGTGCGCGGGGGCAGCAGCAGCATCAGCAGAAGCTCGAAAGCTCTCCAAGTATTCTGCTCTTGGCAGCTGCTACCGGTTCGTTCCATTTGGCGTGGAAACTCTTGGACCGTGGGGTCCAGAGGCCCGCAAACTTTTCCAGGAGCTGTCCGCCCGGCTTATTCAAGTTTCTGGCGACCTGAATGCTGGAAGCTTCCTCGGCCAACGCCTCAGCCTGGCAATTCAAAGGGGCAACGCTGCCAGTATTCTGGGTACCTTGATCGGCGAGGCGGACAACTACCCTTTTTCGTAAATATGTATATAGTTATTTCTTTTTAATACATTTTTTTAATATTTCACATTTTCAATGTAAATTTGAGTGATGTAAATAAATAAATGATATTGGGTAACATATATTTAAAATACATCGTATCAAATACAAGTAGGTATGAGTAGCCTACCTTCGCAGTTTTCTGTACTTAAGTATCACTAATGTTAACAAAATTGGGAAGATGCTGACACCTGAAATACAGATCTAAACTAGTTTAGGAGTCAGGGCTCCATTTAAATTTATCGCGTACTTAATAAAAATAAATTTTATTTCATTTCATAACAGTCTTCTTAACATATTCAGTGCCACCGACTCGCCTGGAGAGTTTATTTAAATAATATACAGTGTCGATGACTTGCCTGGCGAGTTCAATTTCTTTCGCTCGTTGTAGGCGGCATCCGAGAAAACCTCAAGAAAATCGTAATGGCAGTAAATGTGTTAAAAAGGAGAATAAAAAACATAATACTAGATATAAAACTTATTAAGACAGATTATGAGATAAGTTAAGTGTTTCCAAACTTTTAATCAAACAATTTTTTATTCGCTCCAATTCAATCATTACGTCTTTAAAAACTTTGGCAATAAGTAAAAAACAAACATTGGAAAGATTTTAACGAGATCCTTAGATTGCAACGACCTATTATTTTTTTCGTAATAGCCAATTTGCCGGTAAAAGCCCTTAGCTTTAAATTTTGTTTGCCGTTTTTGTTCGGTTCAGTTAAAAAGCTTTTTTGGTAACGGGATGATTGAATCTATAGAAATCAATAATAAGTGTTTGTTTTCGATCAAAATATACCACAAATAAGTGTACTCTCAATATCTAATATATATTATTTGATGTAAGAAAGAGAGTCGGTCAGAAAGACAGCGTCGGAGTCAAGCTAAGAAAAGGCATGCTCCGGTGGTTCGGACATGTGGAAAGAATGGATGACAAAAGATTGACTAAACAGATATACAATGCTTAAATGCAAAGATACAGGAGCCGCGGAAGGCCCAAGCTCACCTACCACGACCAGATTGGTCGTGTATATTAACAGAAGGTGATGTTAGGAGCCATAAAAACCGTAGAGCTTGCATGAAAAGGATCATGAATGTTGAAGAAGCAAATAGGTTGTATAAGGATCGTGCTAAATGGCGTTCGGTTCTCTCTGCCTACCCCTCTAGGGAAGTAGCGTGAAGTTTAGTAAGTTAGTTAGTTATATATAACTTGATATTCGGAGTTCGTTTGGACTATGTTCAGAGGTTTAGCGACTCGGTTATTTTATTAAATCCACCCTCAACCTTTGCTAAACCCAGATAGGTGAATTGGAGAAATATGATCATAATATCACTATAGATGTATGTTAATGAGGGATTTGACAAAGAATTCAAATTATAGATATGTAATAGAAAAATAACAAGATAAAACAGGTAATACAAAACAGAAGAGAAGTGACAGATACAATTTGACAGTTAGTAAATATATGACGAAAGTCAGGTGAGACTTATATAATCTGTAGTGAGATTAAGAAAGCTAAAAAGTAGAACCATAATGTTAATAAAAATCAATCTTTACATAGTATAAAACTTCTGTCTGTTCGCTTAGATCTTTTAAACTACGCAAGGGATGTTGATGCGGTTTTCACGAATAGATAGAGGGATTCAAGAGGAAGGTTTATATGTATATTTTCATATTGTTTTGTGCCCACCGTGAATAGCCGGGGTGGGCTAGTTAAGTTTAAAGTTACTAAAGGGGTTTGACAGGATTGACTGAAAGTTTGTATGTTAATAAATTGGAATGAACATTAATGAACAACTCTAGTTATAGTATAGTAAAATTAACATATTTGAAAACTATAACTGCTCCAAATCTATAATAATTAATATTAACCTCAAAAATACACCAATAGACCGCTAGCTCGAATTATTGTTTGTCGTTAAAACCAATTTTATCATATTTCAATGAAAAGCCATTATCGCGTTAATAACTTTTCATTTGCGTCCTAGTTCCAATAGGGAGTAGAATGATACTTAATACTAGCTTGTGGTGAAATTTGGACGAATTAATTTTGCAATTTATGAATGAAATAGTGAATTCATATCCATTTCAATCTAAAAAGATAATAATTATTTGTTTTGAACTCTATTATAGTAGGTAGTGTTGTGGTTTTATGGTAAGGTCGAGCTTTTTATATCAAAAATATTTTTATACCCATTAAATCGGCCGGGGTTCTTCATCACTGGCAAATAATTTTGAGGTGCCATTAGATGAAGAATCAAACATAGACTTTGACAGCACCATTAGCACTAACCCTTATGAAATCAAAATTCTTAGTTAAATTCATCTTTATACCGAATTTCAAACTTCATTCTGATTCAATAAAAATTCAATAAAAAAAGAAGAACTCCGCGCTGTAATATTGCAGCGTGAAGCCGCCCTTATGCATGTGTGAATGAGATTCTTAGGGAGTACAGATATCGGAAATCTGTCATTTGGAGCGCTTATGTCACTGTGTGGAGCACCTGCAGAGCTTTAACATCTATTTAGTGACGCGGAGTCCTTCTTTTTTTACTAGTCCATGTTCGAATGTTATTCTTACGTTTTGTATATAACTTACCGGCAATATATAAGATCCAAGATGAATAAACCATTGTTTTGCAAGCCGTGTGTTAGAGGCACACTTCCCTCGCATTTGCAACATTCATGAAAAGCCCCAAAACACCAACGGAACTTGGTCTTAGTACTAATACAGTGCGGTCCAAGCAAACAAGATGCTCCTCCTCAATTAGCTCGGTGCTGGTCAATTTTAAACTTTATAACAAGAGCAGTTGAGTCTATGTACACGTGTCGATGTAGACTGCAGTATCTTGCACTGTTAGATAAAAACATTTAAATTGTGGCCATGAGATGTTCGGGCGGTAGAATTTCGGTACTTGTTTGCAAAATATTTCATTCTGTTTTATTACGTTAAAAATGGAATGGGATTGCATGAAATAACAGAAAAATGCACCTTATATTAATAAATATATGGTTCAAATGATAGAAATAAACTTACGTCTGATTTATTTCACTTAATTTATTCACGTGATACATATTCTTAATGTCGGTGACACCAAAAATTTTTTTTAAATAACCGCATGAATTCATTCCAAAATCAAATAAAATTACCCACGAAAATCTTTAAATCTTTTGTTTTTTTTTTTGCATTAAAAATAGTACGAACTACAAAAATATTACGCATTTTTCTTTCTGGTCTAAAACATTTGTGTAGTATCAATCAAGTTATCTTTTTGGTGGCGTGCTATGCCCAAATAGTTAGCATGATGATCCTGCTAATGCTATTTTAAGAACAATATATTCATATATGCAATAAATTGCTTTGACTTTGATTTTAATAAGCAATCACCAATAAATAATCTACGCGACCCATGGGCACATGCTGTCAGAGGCATCACATATGCGTGGTCGGCCTTTAAAATACATACATAACATCACGCCCATAATCCCCTAAGAGGTAGGCAGAGTCAAAGAGGCAGCAGGCTCTTTTAACCATATTCAGTCAGAAACAAAACTGGGCTGGGTTAGATGGAAGATTGTGAAAAAGTGGTGACAAGTGGCTAGCCTGTCGCCTCCACAATCACATACCCAAAACTCCATATACTTTAGTTTTTACGACATACTAGGCAAGAAACACAGTTGGCACATTATTTTTAAGTCCCCGACCAATATGGGCCCTTTAAAATAAGTTGAAAAAAACATATCTGGTTTATTTTTCAGCTACACGCTAGTTCTCTAGCCCCACAATGGCAGCAGTGACGACAGCGCTCGGCAGATTTAAGTCTCACTGAATGTAAATGAATCTGTGAAGTGGCCGACATGTTTTGCGCTGCGCTAGACAGGAGCTGAGCCAAATGAACGAGCCAACGAACTAACTAAGACGTTTACGAGTAAATTGCGTTTGAGACTGTTGTCGCTGGGTGCCGAGTTTCGGGCACATCAAGCAATGTACTGAAAGAAATTAAAGAGCTCAGTCATTTTATTACCATTGCAGGTGGCAGGTTTGATGGAAATCACAAATAAACATTTGTTCGGCAGTGGGATCTTAATGGCTAACAAAAAATACGTATTTTTTTTTAAATACTTGTATTTATTGCTCGGTAAAGAGGAAATCTTACGAAAACCTGCATTCAGATAATGTATATATGTGAAATATAATGCCCTATTTAAGGGCTGTAGAGGTCATATGGCATGGTTGTATCAATGTTATAACCAAATTCGCTAAATCGATCGCTGATCATGGTCGAAGCGGACCTCGTAAAAACAGGAATAACACAGTCGGGTGAGAGGGGCGGTCCGTTTGTTCTTGGTTACGGACCCTACTAGCAAAATCAATACGAGGTGTGTCTGTCTTTGGGATTTCAACTTAGTTTAAAACTCGTACTTACGGCCAGGATACTGACAGACATTAAAATTCTTTTGTCACAGGTAAACTTAGCATAACAACAGCAAGTTTGTTGGCGTAACCTTTAATTAAAGAGGGACAAAGTTCAATTTTCTTTACAAGCCCCGAAGAATGTTTGCCTATTTTAATTATTCTCTATTGAGCGTGCCCCGGCGGCAGATCTTTGACTTGGGTCGAGCTGTCATTCCCAGATATTAACTTAAGTCCGGACTGAGTTTACTTAATCATGTGTATGATTTCACCAAGATTGTTTACAGTACGTTTCATAAGAAATTGGGTAGTTTTTAGATATGTATAAAGTCGTCTCATGTTGGTCTGGGACTTAAAAAGAATGTGCCAACTGTGTTTTGCCTAGCATGTCGTAAAAGGCGTCTAATGGTATGTGATATTTAGGGTATGTGATCGTGTAGGCTACAAGCTAGCCACTTATCACTACTTTTCCACAGTTTTCCATCTAACCCAGCCCAGTTTTATTTTTGGCTGAATGTGATTAGAGGGGCCTGCTGCCCCTTTGACTCTGCCTACACCTTCGGGGATTATGGGCGTGATGATTTAATTAATTGTTAGAACAAGAAGAATATTAATTCACTACATTTCCTGCACTTACTTGTGGGTACATTTTCAAAAAAAATCCTTTATTAAACTAGAAAAGTTTTATATAATGTACGTACATAAGTTATTGAATACAAAAAACTTAGCTGCACAAGCAAACAAGATATAAACTTAGTAAATAACTGGAATACACCCGTTTCCGGCACAGTACCACACTAACAGTATGGAAAAACTGAGTCGGTTTCAAAAATGTGGTGACCTCTTATATCAATATATTTATTTATTAATACGTTGAGCAAAAACTTTGTACCCCTATGAGAATTACGCGGACGGAGAAGTATGGGATTTGGCACAGTTACTGTTTATATGGAGAAAGAGTGCAGAAAGCTAATATTTAAATAAATAATGCATGAGAAATACATATGTACTTTAAATGAATAAAAATCTATTAACGTAACTTATTCATTATATTCAAGAATAATTTGTACGCGAGGCGAGTGAGATGTGTAAGGATCGTGCCATATGGCGTTCGGTCCTCTCTGCCTACCCCACTAGGGAAGTGCCGTGAAGTTTAGTTAGTTAGTTAATAATTTTTACACAATTTTATCTATAACTCTAAAGCTTTATTTTAACGACCAGTGTAGTATATTACGGTTTCTAAATTTAATAGAAACATAACTATTTTTATTCGGTGTAAAGAATTATAATTCGTATTTTACTCGATATCAATCGATATCATTAATCGTGTTTCAAGACCAGTTCATCGTTACCTCACTGCGCATCATTCCATTGTGGTTTATCGCACGAGATAAGCGCAGCCGCAAACGATGCACTGTTACACCGTTGCATATTCATACAATTGCACTTTTTGCTATACAAAATGGCCGCTGAATTATTGTCTCCGCGATTCGTTAGCGTTTGAACTACTGCGAATGGTGCAGGGAGTGTTGATTGCGACTCTCATCGCGTGTGGTTTTGTTGTGATGCTGTGTGAGTAATTGTTGAGATAGGATGCATTTCATTTTCATTTCCCATGTTGGTCTGGGACTTAGAAATAATGTGTCAACTGTGTTTCTTGTCTAGCATGTCGTAAAAGGCGACTAATGGTATATGGGGTTTTGGGTGTGTGATTGTGTAGGCGACAAGCTAGCCGTTGTCACTACTTTTTCACAGTTTTCCATCTAACCCAGGCTAGTTTTTTTTTTTGGCTGAATGTGGTTAAAGGCGCCTTATTCCCCATTTGTCTCTGCCTACGCCTTCGGGGATTATGGGCGTGATGTTACTTTTGTATTTATGTATGCATTTCATATTTTGTGGTTTGTGGAAGACTACTACTATTACACGTTCCCCACCCAGGACAAACATTCGTTTGATGAATACTTGTGTTTGTTCTGTGTCTGGGTGTTAATATGTGATATTTAAGTATATATTTGTAATACCACTGTTGCTTCTGATATCCGTAACACAAGTGCTTAAGCTACTTACCTCGGAGTCAGATCAATGTATGTGATATAGTCTGATATTTATTTATTTAATCCTCTTCGCTATTGAGCAGAGTATTTTCCTTACGAAGAGATCAATACGCGTGGGTATCGAAATTTATATTTAGATGGAAGCAGAAAGACATGAAGTTTTGTATATTTTAAGAGCATTCTCAAATGAAGAAAGCTATCGATTTTCGTTTACGCCCATGAAGCTTTGAGTGTATACGGACGCGTCTCAGCTAGGCGCTCCGGAGTTAGCTTATACGGCAAATCAAGTGTCTTTCCACGTCATTAAGCTCTTCATATTCTCTGAGGCGTTTTGGGTTAGGAATGTCTTGATTACAAAGAGTTGTCGTAACGGAGAATCGGCATTATGATACGATAACGAGTTTTTAATAATTGAAAAACTCCCACAAGCCGTCACTTTACCACTGTATATTTGTTTAGAGCTAATTATGTCTTCATTAAACGAAGTTATTTAACTTTTTTGGAAACAAGAGCCTCACTGTGGCAATACAAATCTATACTTTACTTATATTAGGAAGCTGAAGAGTTTGTTTGTTTGTTTGCTTGAACGCGCTAATCTCGGGAACTGCTGGTCTAATTTGAATAAATTTATTATTTAAATTATTTTAGTGTTATCGAGGAAGGCTAGGCTTTATAAAATTAACCATAAACGCGGGTGAAACCTGGGGCACAGCTAGTAAACCTAGGAGGTGAATGTACGTGAGTGTATCTCAGCTACCGGGAATAGGTATATTTCCCGTAGCTGTACTTATAAACCAATCCCGGTAGCTTAGATACACACACGTACATACAATACAATACATCATGTGTTGTACGTGTTTATGTAATACAAAAAAATTACTTTATTCACAGTTAAATAAATAATAAATAAATAAATAAAATATGCGACTACATCACATACATTGATCTGACTCCGAGGTAAGTAGCTTAAGCACTTGTGTTACGGATATCAGAATCAACAGTGGTATTACAAATATATACTTAAATATTCGATATTAACACCCAGACACAGAACAAACACAAGTATTCATCATACAAATGTTTGTCCTGGGTGGGAATCGAACCCACAACTCTTAGCGCATGGGGCAGGGTCACTACCGAATGCGCCATCGAGCCAGTCATTCAAATAATGTCTAATTTCACATAAGTACGATCTGTATTTATGGGTCAAATCGTAAACCTTTTATAGAACTACAAAAATTCAGTCGAATTGAGAATCTCCACCTTTTTTTGAAGTCGGTTTAAAGCGAGCAGTTATTTCCTTCAAAATAAAAGTACACTTTCAACTACATAAAGCGGTGACAGATCACAGAAAAAAAATGGGTCGCGCAATCTAATTTTAGGCACGGAAAAAACATCCCAGCGAAACCAGGTCAGCGGTCAAAAATGACTGAGAGCTGACCTTCCCGAACGATAAACCCCACCCTACATAATACCCTTGCACGCACCAGAACCTTTCAACCCCGCTTTAAGGGGATTAATTAAAATGAATATTTTCGCAAAACGACTTCCGAATAGAACGGTTCAGGGCTTCAATCGCTTGAAACAATTTAATTGAAATTTTCGCTTACACTGTTTTTAGGTACGGTTAGAGGTTAGGCAAGCACAGAAGGGGAGGTCCTCTAAGGGTTGCATTCGACCAGAAATTTGAAAATACATCAATATATCAATGAAGCTCTCGCACTCGTTAAGGTATATGCCAATATATAAGAATCAGGGCGATTCCTATTAATTTGATAACGATATCAAACGGTTAGGGTAAACGTACTTGCTATTACTTTCTATTTAGTTCGGTGTTCAACAAGTAATATAATTGAGCTGGGTTAGATGGAAAATTGTAATAAAGTAACGAATAAGAGTTAACTCGCACCCAATATTTGATCACCTTTGTCTTATATAATATTTGATCATAGTTAACATATTGTTGTTGAAGAGGCGAGTGAGGTGTGTAAGAATCGTGCCATATGGCGTTCGGTTCTCTCTGCCTACCCCGCTAGGGAAGTGGCGTGAAGTTTAGTTAGTTAGTTAGTTAGCATAATTGAAAATTTTCAATCTCACCCAGCCCGGCTTTATTTTTGGCTGAATGTGGTTGAAGGGGCATGCTGCCCCTTTGACTCTGCCTACCCCTTCGGGGATTATAGGCGTGATGTTATGTATGTATGTATGTAGTTAACATAATATTTTTGAGTCAGATTAAAAAAAATAAAAAAAAAACTTAATGATTTTGTTTTTGACACTGCGATTAGACATTTGCAATCTATTTTTCTGTATAGATGATCCCTCCTGTTACTCTATGGTCACTAGTCTGTGGCCACGAGCGCGTTCAAACCGCATTAATAACGATTATTTGATGATCCGCTGAAACTTTAGTTGCGGGACCAATTTGTTGTGGGATTATCTGCTCTGTTGTTCGATTTTGCGGAACAGTTGTATCGTGTTTACCTTCTGTTAACTGAGAAGGGAGTTGTTGAAATCATTATCTCTCGTTTTTTGATCTGGTGACATAAAGAAGTTACAATAAGTTGCCATTACATAACTAAAGGACAAATTATATTGCACAAGCTGTCCCGGCGAACTTCGTATCGCCCAGTAAATGTAAATCGACATTGATTTGTCGATTGACATTTAACATTGACAGATACGAATCCCACCGTTTTATATAAGAAAATACTTTTGCTTTTATTTTGTTTTATCGTAAAATTTTCAATGTTTGTAATAGTTATTCTGTTATTCTGGACGAAGACAAATCCAACAAATCAAAAACAACGTAAATCGGTTCAGCCGTTCTCGACTTATAAGTGGTGTAACAAACACGACTTTGTTTTATTTATATAGATTTTGTGGTGTATACTGAAAAATATGTTACGAGGATCATTTGCCTAGTTATAATAATATATAAGGAGGAGATAATTTAAGGAGGTTAACCCGATAAAACTACATAATTTTGATCTGAAATTTAATGATATTCCATGGAATATCATATCATAAATTATATTCCAGACCAATATTATTTAGTGATTGTACATTCCAGACCAATATTAATTAGTGATTGTAACATTGTACAATGTTCAATCACTAAAGTCGTTTAAATAGACCATGCAAAGGGTATATTTTAATACATTTTTAACAGTATTGTATACCACAGTATTAAAGAAAATTACGCAATAAATCATTCATGACACCAGTCGAATATTTCACTCACAATCTATTCATATCATAACTACCTATTGGTCTTTTTCATCAAATAATTCTAACCACAACTGTCTTATTTTACAACTAGCGTGTTACCATAAACCAGTTGATTGTTCAACTGATTTCACAGCATAATCTATTCCATAAATCCGCAAAACATTAATGTATCAAATAATTAATACAATCCCTCCTCATTACAAGCCTACCACCGGTTTAAACCAATGTCGGTAATCCATCAGCCATTACGACAATTAATCGTTGTATCCGCCAAATTAGGGATTACAACCGTAATACACAGAACGACGCGTATTACGGAGCATTGATTTACATTGCTCTATTGTGTTGAGCGTTAGTATATTGTTGTCGTAGTAATTGCGCATTGGTGCGGTTATGATTATGGAGCGTCGTATCTTACAATTATGTTGTATTGATTTAGTTGTTTGAGCGGCGGAAGTGTATGCTTGCGGTGCCGTAGAGAGAGTAAGTCAGTGGATAAAACCGTTGTTTTACAAGGGGTGAGTGTTTACGCTTAAATACCTAGGCACCGTAAATTATCAAAGATGTTATTACAGATTAATAACAGTCTTAGCCGGAAGAAAGCGTGAAAGAAGCTTACATCTTCAGATGATTAAGGGTTTATACGATCTAATTGGGCAGTTTTTTCAATGTTACTATCGCATTGCATTAACTATACTATACTTGAGAAGTTCGTGTTCGAGCATCTACTAAATAAAAACAGAATAAGACGACCCTAGGATGCCTGAGAAACGGAAGACAAAAATATATAATAATATACAATATGGACGCTTTTAAAATGTCATCTCCTGTTTACATAACGGTATACAAAAGGTAAATCTATACCTAATATTATAGAGCTCAAGAGTTTGCTTTCTTTTGTTTTTTTGCTTGAACGCGCTAATATCAGAAACTACTGGTCTAATTTGATAAATTATTTCAGTGTTAGATAGCCCATTTATCGAGGCAGGCTATATAACATTATCCATAAACGCAGGTAGTAACGGATATAATTCTCAAATAATTGACTCTTTATTTTGTCGATCTGTTAATTTTAATAACTGAGCCATAAGTAAGAATAACACTATGTTTAATGATGCATTATTGAGCACCATTTCCGCAGTCACTCCATATCAGGGCACCATTAGTTGCCAGCCAATCGCAGTATGCTCCGAATAGCTCGCGGCGATTCGGAATAGCTTCGTTAGCTATTTCCGCGCAATATTGCTCCGATCATCCGTCACATTATCTGATGCAGCAAATGGATGGATTTAGTTTTTAAATAAGGGCAGTTATTGATTAATTGGGAAAATAAGGTATTTTTGTATGTCCCATATTGGTCTCGGACTGAAAAAGAATGTGCCAAATGTGTTCCTTGCGAGCGACGAGCTGGGCACTTGTCACTGCATTTTCTCAATTTTCCGTCTAACCCGGCCCAGTTCTGTTTTTGGCTGAATACGTACCACTTCGGTGATTGCAGGCGAGATGTTATGTATGTTATATGGTTGACTAATTAGACATTAAATAAACATCCGATATCCGACTAAATCACATACATTGATCTGACTCCGAGGTAAGTAGCTTGAGCACTTGTGTTACGGATATCAGAATTAACAGTGGTATTACAAATATAAACTTAAATATTGGATATTAACACCCAGACACAGAACAAACACAAGTATTCATCACACGAATGTTTGTCCTGGGTGGGGATCGAACCCACAACTCTTGGCGATGGGGCAGGGTCACTACCGCATGCGCCATCGAGCTTGTCGAAACATTATATTCAACGCGGATAATTTATGTACGTAGAAAATAATCAGATTTCAGTTGCAGTGTTAAAATTCATTATCTTCTTAGCGTTCAGTTCTGTTCCTTTTTGTTGGCTTGGTCCATAATCGTGGATTAAGCGAGTGTAGTTATTACATTATTCATAATGAAGAGATATCTAGTCAAAGTGTAGATTATTTAAGTTTACAAAATTGTATAATTGGCATTCAAAAGAGTAACTATCGAATTTCTTACCGGTTTCGTCTCGATAGAATATCTTCCAATCCGGTAGTAGTATTATTTGTTCTATTTTGTTTTTGTATATTGACTATTTGTAAGAGCTTTCTTAAGGCCTATATAAATAAAGCTATTCTGAATTTGAATTAAAGGGATTGCCTGACCTTCGTAACACTTAGACAAGGAAGCCAGGCATACTAGACTAGCCCTACAAATTTTCCATTAGCACTGACCTAATGTTAAACATTTATACTTGAAATTTATTAAAACACCGATGAATAGTCGGCTATAAAAGTAGCTAACTACTTTTAACCTTTATTCCTGAAGACATAAGAGCGAATTTCTTTAACCACCTCTTTTGCTAACCGTACGTATTTGAATTAACACCCCTCACTTCGGAGCGCGTGTCACGCAATCAAAATACAACAAACAGTGTATTCGATAAATATAATCTCCATTTTAATCTAATATTGTCATAGCTATTAATAATACAAAATGTTCGTGTTTGTTTAACATCATTTATATAATGTAGTATTGTTACATACATACATACATACATACATACATACATAACATCACGTTCATAATCTCCGAAGGGGCAGGCACATTATTTTTAAGTCCCAGACCAACTTAGGAAATGGGCTGGGTTAGATGTAGTATGTATTAGTATCTAACTTACTAACTAACTAAACTTCACGCCACTTCCCTGTTGTTGTTATCTGATATTAATTATTTATTTAATAAATGCAAGGACATACAAGGGCAACATTTATTACATCTTATCTACACAGGGACCCGTAGCTACCAAAACAATATGGAACTTCAGTGATTATCCCCGAAACTCCATTGAAACTGCTTAAATACCCGCAATTGTTGCACCAAGTCAAATTCCGATAAAACTTTATTAATCCCGGTAACCGTAAAGGAGTGCTCACCTCGGCTCTCACATATTCGGGAAAACCTCATTGAAAACGTCTTCTGCACCATAAAACTTTATCCGCCTGAAACAGGTACGTACGGGATATTTAGCTTAAAGTTCAGCTGTAGTGTGGGACACGAGACTTGGCGATTTACGTGTATACCTTATGAGACTATTGGTTAATGTAGGGCAATCTAGAGAAGTAAAAATTTAATATCTCACTTAACTTAATAAATGACTGATGGCGAAATTTTGCTAGCCCGAAAGGGTATCATGATGATACTATTTATGTAATATAAGACCTGCTGCATGCTCATGAGTGCAATAAAATACTTTGACTTTGAAAAATCGCTATGAAAACAAATTACTACTTTTTTCAAGTTACACGTTCTTGCTAAATACAATGTCATGTTCTAAAGCAGATGTCGACTTAGCCCGGGATAAAACGCTAGAGACGATGACTCTTCACTCGGACCGCAATTACACATACATTAACATCTCCGTCAGACAAATAGATCATCATCTCAAACAGATAATTAATTTGGACGCTATTCAGTATTTATATTAAAATACGCTGAAATCAGTATCTGTATAATCTTCAAAGGGGCCAACACTCGGGCTAACACTTGAAAGGGGTGAACACTTAAATCCTAACTCAAGTATTAATACCAAGGCTGAAGAGCGGAATCCTTGGTTAAGTCAGAAATAAAACAAGACTATTGGATGTTTAACTCGTTCCCGCCCACGGCTGCACCTCGCGTCCTTAGCTCCCTGACGCATGCCTTAATTATAATTAAGTTTGGGCTACTTGGAATATAGACCCAAATAGGCCTTAATAAGAAAAAGATCAAAGCAAACCCTCGAACACTAGACTCGAGTATTAGCACCAAGTTAAGTGTTTGAAGGAGGGAATCCTAGGATAAGCCCGAGATAAAAAAAGACCGTAGGACGTTAACCCGTTCCCGCTCGCGGCTGCACCTCGCGTCGCCCTAAGGCGCTTAGCGCGCACCGAAGCTTGCTTTAATTAAAAATACCTACGAAGGAGGTGGCTGCCAACTTCATTTGCCGCGGCGATTAATTGAACCGGAATAAAGCCTTCCGCGTGCCTGATAGTTGGTACTCTTTGTGGTTTGTAGGGCTGCCTGCTGAAAAATAGCATGACAATACTTCCGTTGTCACTAAACAAGTTTTACGATGTCCTATGTTGGTCTGGGACTTAAAACGAATGCGCCATCTGTGTTCCTTGCCTAGCATGTCGTAAACGGTGACTTATGGTATATCGGGTTTTGGGTGTGTGATTGTGTAGGCGACGAGCTAACCACTTGTCACTACTTTTCTCAATTGTCCATCTAACCCAGCCCAGTTTATTTTTGGTTGAATGAGGTTAATGGGGCTTGCTGCCACTATAACTCTGCCTACCCCATCAGATATTATGGGTTATGTACATAACAATAACTTGATTTTTACGTTATAAGTTATAGGTTTTGGTGTGACAGGTCCCAATTTCCATTGTCATATTAGCTATAACTAACATACTGATTAATATAAGTTCTTAAATGACACTTATACCTGTATCAGAATAAATGAGTTTGGTGCTCATGTAGTATTTTAAAATAATGTAGTTTCTTATTTAATTATGCCACGTCTAATGTTAATTTATGTAAAAAAAGTAAGGAAAAAAATAGACACAATCCCCTTATTCCTGATCCCTTATCGGCTCTTGAAAAACCTATTTCCTGATCAAAAGAGTATAAACGGACAACCCTACGAACTATAGTGGGCTGAGCGGATATTGGCGGGCCGGCAGACAGCGGTACCTGTTGTGGCCATTTTTTTATTGAGACTTTGTGGTGGCCAGTGGTAGGTAATAAAGATGAGTGAATAGAGGGTTAATGTTTTATCGATATTGCGATTTTATTATTAAAATATTGATACTTTTGTCATTTATTTGGTTGGTGTTGATGGAATTACGGACAATGATTTGGGTTGGATTTAGGATCATAGAGTATTTAATACTTCAGTAATATTATCATATGGAGTACTAGGTACTAAAAAAAAAATTACTAACCCAGCACTCCACAAATCCATAACTAAAACAGCCACAGTAACAATACACAGTGATTCACAACAAATGGCCCCATTGACCGACATACGCGCCGCTATCAGGACTCGCAGCGGCGGTAAATCTGCCGCAGCGGCGCGTCACCGCCCGCCATTTGCACGAGAGCCGCCATTTTGTCATCCCTGTGACTGACAGATGGATGCTACGTGCACGCTAACTAATAAATTTATATTGAGGCGCTAACCGTTCTGCGTTAGTTATTAAATGTAATACAAGGAGGTAGTTGAGTCAAATCGGAAATTATAAAAAAGTAATTTAATCTAATCAATCTTTACACCACTTCAGTAGGTAGTACATACTTAACTTGTTAATGTATAGT
The DNA here is from genome assembly GCA_951394215.1 of Glyphodes perspectalis. Lineage (NCBI taxonomy): Eukaryota > Metazoa > Arthropoda > Insecta > Lepidoptera > Crambidae > Glyphodes > Glyphodes perspectalis. Next base: position 3,217,311 of record OX596200.1, read on the forward strand.
TATGTCCATACGTGCTATACTGTTACTACTGACGTATTTTGTTGCAAAATAATATAAAGTTTGGCCTCTATTATTCCATTAAATTGCATGACCAAATCTATTACGGCATATGTGACACAAAAAGAAACAAAAACCGTACCATAAACGGTTTACAAGCGTTTCATTTAAAGTAAACGTTGTACACATGTAATCCAAAATATCGTTTGAAATTTAAGCAAAGCAATTCGTTTTAAAATTATATTTAAAATACTAACTCTTAGAAGTACACATATGAACGAGCAATTTTGTCTTGGAACTTGGAACGTGTGCTTACATAATTCTGTTTTATAAAATTACGTATATAATAGTAGCAGGCAACCTTTTATGCGCCTATAGTGTCAACCCTTATGTGAAAACCAAACAAATATTATAAATATCTCCGACATTACAACGGTCACACAAATGTTGGCAGCCATTTTCTCAAGCACCGCCATTTTGTTTCACTTCGCTTATGTTGTTGACAGTTTATGTGTACCCTTCCCATCGACGATGTACGTATTAGTGACCAATTCACAAAATATGACCCGATTTCTTTTGTCAAAACCCAGAATCATCAAAGTAGGTATTGTTTATGTTATCTTCATTCCGATTTATAAAACCTGCATTATAACATTTAGCATTCATAAATTACTAGTGTTTATCAATGACTTTATCATCATTCGACTTTGAACATAATAATATTAATGTTTATTAGCTGATTGCGACCTTCAGCTCGATAATAAGTCAGATAACTATTTGCAGACTAGCAATCAAGGTTTCCGTGGTGTAGCGGTTATCACATCTGCCTAACACGCAGAAGGCCCCCGGTTCGATCCCGGGCGGACACATTTCTTTTCTTCTTTATTTTTTTTACAAATTCGAAATGATGTACTGCAGTAAATTGATTCTTAGCCTTTATTTATAAAGACGATTTTAGTAAAAGGTTTTACCACAAGATAATTATATCTAAAAGTAATAGGTACCTACAACGCTATGTTTTTTAAGCATTATCCAAAAAAAGTTATTCTGGGCTCTTACGATTTATTAAAAACACCATAATAACAGAAATATAAAGTAAAACAATCACCTATTTAAAGACGACATTATATTTCTTTTTTCGATTTTTTTATTTACAAAAATGTTATTAACCTTAAAATTATCTTAAATATGGATCGAGCTGTTACTTTTACTATTCAAAATTCAACCCTAACATAACTATATGCATACGCAAAAAAAAGGGAAAATGATGGGAATAGTGCAAGGGTCAGTAACCCTTGCACTATTCCCATGATTTTCTCTTTCCAAATCTAATTTACTGAGACCAAAGTGAAAACGTTGATTAAATTAACGACCTTTTGTCTCTCCAGCGGGACATGCAATTAATACTGCGGTCACTATTGTACTTGCGGAATTAATTCAAACTTCATTCGGTGTGCGCTTTGAAATAAGAGCTTTGGCTTTACATTTCTGGATACAAGGCTGGAGTATAAGGGACCACAACAATTAAGGATGGTGAAATAACGGTCAAACAATTATGGATATGGTGTAACCATGATCCATTGTATCTGATTCTAAAGGCCAAAGATCGGATCCAAGATCATTGTATGAGCAAACCTTAATTAGGAATGGGATCTAATAATAGGAAGATCATAAGTTACTGACATCTAGAGTTATTTCATTATTTTTTATTATTCCTCATTCTCACAATGTTTTCGCCGCCGAGCTAATGATAAAACACATAAATACCTACACAATTAGATTTGGACAATTCGGGTACGCGTCTAGTTTTGAAACATCATCCTTTTCTTATGAGGCATGTTGTTCCTCCCATTGGGCTACCATCACATGTGATAAGGATCCGATATTAATTACCTAACCCTCTCTCTTATTAGTTATGCTCGAGATCGTGATTCGTAAGACCAAATTCTACTTCATGCTTATTTTTCAATTTTCTATTTTAAGAAGACCTACTTTATACAATTACAGGTCTTGTTTATCCCTTAATTGCTTGTTTACTGGAAAACAGTAGAAGATGAGCGAAGTGACAAGCAATTACGTTTGACGCTCAGCATCCGTATTATTCCACCGCACTTTGGAAATTGTAATTTTAAATATTAGACGACTTTAAGCTATTAGGAGTATTTGTGTGATTTCAAATACTTGTATAGAATACAACGGTACAAGGAGGCAGAAGGAGAATAGAGATTTTTGAACTGTGTACATATTGTACGATTTCCTACTACCTACATGTAAATAAATAAACGAATGGGAGGATCTCAAACAGAATATACAATCATCTTAAACAGAATATATTGATATATATATATATATATATATATATATATATATATATATATAGGCAGAGAGAACCGAACGCCAAATGGCACGATCCTTACACACCTCACTCGCCTCTTCAACATTCATAATCCTTTTCATACAAGCTATACGGTTTCATTGGAGTACTGGAGTATTTGTGTATAAATTATTTTACAGTAATAATATTATATATATATATATATATATATGTATATATATAAGCGTATAGCTTGTATGAAAAGGATTATGAATGTTGAAGAGGCGAGTGAGGTGTGTAAGGATCGTGCCATTTGGCGTTCGGTTCTCTCTGCCTACCCCGCTAGGGAAGTGGCGTGAAGTTTAGTTAGTTAGTTACTGCAGTACTCAACATCCATAACTACAGCAACCAGTGACAATACACAGTGATTCATAACAAATAGCATTGACCAGGATAGAGAGGAAGAGGAAGACCAAGGAGAATTAGAGATAGATGGATTCTGTGAAAGAATTGAGTGAAATGCTTGATGACGGCTGACTGAGACGTATGGAAGAAGAAAACAAACCAAAGATAACCTGGGAGAAGTACAAGAGGACCGACGTGCTATATGAGTTTCATTTTTGAGTTATTTCACTGCGCCTTTGGCTCGGCAAAGTTGTCGGCTCCTAAATAATGCGACTTAACAAAGAATCCTTTAGATTGAGCTCTCCGCTAGGGGATGCTATGAAGTATTTCTTTGACAAGTCAAGTGAATACTAGGAACGGTCCTGACTAAGAATGTTGTATGCATGGATTATGTTTTTGTTTAGAACGCAGCCCAAGGGAATACTTTTTGTTCAGAAATAAAGAATCCGTAAGTCCATCCTTAGAGCATATTTACCTAAACAACGTGTTATCCAAAAAGAATGACCATTATAGACATAAAAGTGACAAGTCAGCTTTTTTACTATTACATTTTACATTACGTACTTATCTTTATCCTACTAATATTATAAATGTGAAAGTTTGTATGTATGGATGGATGTTTGTTACTCTTTCACAAAAAAACTACTGAATGGATTTTAATGAAACTTTAAAATAATATAGCTCATACACCCGAATAATATATAGGCTATATTTCATCGATGTACCACGCGAGCGAAGCCACGGGCAGAAGCTAGTGAGTTATATTTATTCTTTACTAGCATTTTCTGCTTTTTTTTCTTGTATAATAGGTAACTTTTCCTGTGTTTCTGACAATGGGTATAAAAAATTTCGCAATGATAGGTTGGCTATTTATAACGTTAAAGTAACAGGAAAATTTTGATGTTAGTGATGAGTGAATGAGTGAAGATAATTTTTTAATAATTAATACACCCGTATTAGTTATTATTAAAAATGATCTTAGGGCTGAACAAATGTAAGGCCGCCATTAGGTACTCCATGTCTTGGGACTGCTTACATGTCTCCAAAATTACAACATAACAATTACTCAAATAGCCGCTAATGTCCAAAACAACACAAAGAACCGGAAACATTGTTTAAATCAGAACTACATTGCAAGACCACAGTCAGAAAGTACGATGACAGTGTCTGAGTAGTCGTAAGCAATTAGCGTCACGTCGCGCTGAGCCGAGATAAGAGCTGTTTAATTTAATAACTCGCGCTTCAGTTGCCAACCCTGTTTATGGACAATCGGGGGCGAAGTGGTGCTTAAGGTTCTCAAACTGTGCTCGACCAAGAAATTGGTCGTTAGTTACACTAATCTTCCAAGTCACTGAAACGTTTCAGTAATCTGTTCAAAAATGTAAGTTAGGTTTTAGTCGTTATTAATAACGCTTAGTTTTCAACCATTCTGGCTAGAAATAAGATTTGACTCAAATCAAACTCGACATGATACAATTCTACAATGTTAGACAGGCATCGTTATTTAATGAATTAAAAATATTTGCGTTAGTTCTGTCACTTAGATGCCGGTTCATCGAGTTAACTTAAAATTGAGCTACGGCGCAGCGTATTTTGAATTTAAATCTATCTGCCTATTTTGATTAAATATCAATTTTCCGATACCAATATCTCTAAGTATAGGAACTCAGATCAGTAGGTACAAATATTTATTTATTTATAAATAGGCAGGTACGCAAAAGGTATAAATGACTTCAGGATAGGTAATCTATTTTACATTCATTTTTATTTTTTATATTAGATCAGGTGACGGCGGAAGGTGACTGTTTATACTAGTAAATTATTTACAAGCCAGATTCCTAGCTCCAACTAAATATTCATACGAGTTTGTGCTTATGCTAAGACATACTTGAACTGAACATGCTCAGATACACACAAGGTCAATGACCCAAGTACAAACCACGATATTTTCCACACGCTCATTTTCCCCCACCAAGATTCAAATCCGCACCATTTAGTTCCGTAACCAGGGCCTTAACCCAAACAGCCGGTCGAGTCGCCGGCAGCAATTAGCACCAGGTCCTGCGCCGGTGGCGCGATAAGAGCCGCGCTGTTTAATTTGATAACTTGCGCTTTAGTTGCTAGTTGCCAACCCTACTGGACAGTTGGAGAGAAGTGGGGGCTGTAGGTTCTCAAATTGTAGTGACGTTACCCCACCACTATTTTACTAGAGAAAGAAAAGTTTGTTTTCAGAAATTATATTGCACATTTTACGTGACACGATATATAGAATGATGTTCAGTGGATAAGTTTATCTGAAAAGAATAGTAATGGATAATGTAGTTTCAAATACGAAAAAAGTAATAAGTAATATATTAATTCAAGATCAGCCAAATTTCACACACTTTCACACCACGTAGATTGGTGTTACGGTGATTAGTACAAAATAAAGAGTTAAAAAAAAAAAGTCTCTGATGTGGTTTTGGAACTCAGCTGCGAAACGTGTTATGACACTTCAATACAAAAGTCTAATTTACATTGTACATACGTCATTATACGCCAGTAGTTACAATATAGGTATGTTAATATTTAATATATAACTAACTAAACTTCACGCCAATTCTCTAGCGGGGTAGGCAGAGAGAGCCGAACGCCATATGGCAGAGTCCTTAAACACCTCACTTGCTTCTTTAACATTTATGATCATTTTCATACAAGCTCTACGGTTTTTATAGCTCCTAATATCACCTTCTATTAACACACGACCAATCCGGTCTTGGTAGGTAATACATAAGACAACAAAATTATGTAGTGTACTTACTACACGCCATCTTGAAGACTCTGTTCTGAATTTCTGAATCATCGGCGAGCATCTCTTGGGGGTATGTAGACAGCAGTTTGAGAAACGCCGTTTCAACCTGAACTCGGAATTGTCGGAACTTTTGATAAGGGCACCATTTTCGTTTGTAATGTTGTGTAATAAACGTTTGTATAAACCGGTTGGCAGTGGCGATATTTTTGTCGTGTAAACGAGCTCCAACGAGGTTTTCTTTAACGGCTGGGCTATTGTCTGGAATGTTGTTTAAATGCCATCTCACCTGATAGAAAGTGATGAGGCTGTTTGGTATGCTATATTTTATTTATTTCATTTGTGGTAATTTTTAGCGAATAAGAAAGCTTCTGTACTTGATAATTCTTGTAAAAAGCGAATCTGTACAGATAGGAGTAAATACAGCGTACATATTCTACTCAATATTGGACTTTAGGTATTAACACATTTTTAAATAATATTTTTGACAAGTTTCTAGCGGATTCGGTAGTGAACCTGCCCCACGCGCCAAGAGATGAGGGTTCGATCCCCACCCGGAACAAATATTCGTATGATGAATACTTGTATTTGTTCTGTGTCTGGGTGTTCATATCCAATATTTAAGTATATATTTGTAAAACCACTATTGTTTCTGATATCCGAAAAACATGTGCTGAAGCTACTTGCCTCGGGTCAGATCAATGTATGTAATGTAGTCTGTAGTCTGATAAATTAGTTATATAAACGCAATACCTCAATAGTACCTTTCAGAAACCGTAATTAGATATAACATTTGTTTTTAACCGACACAAAATAACGGAGGAGATATTCAAGTCGACGCGTATTTAAATTAAAATAACACACGGAATGAAGATATTTTTAAATTAATTGTCACATGAAATATTAGCGTACCGTAATCATTTAACTAAAGCCATTCGCGTAAAATCCGAGTGCAATTGCTACGAAACTATAATCAAGTTACGTCGACTACGAAAATGCTACACCGTATATGCACTCTGCTACGGGATGTCTACGAACTGTAAGCTCTCTGCGCAGATTATGTTTATACCTATTTTCCTATGTATGACCGGCCCGTTGGTCGAGTGGTCAGAGACCCTGGCCACGAAACCAAGGGTCGCGGGTTCGAATCCCGTTAGGGGTAAATGTTTCGTGTGATGAACATGAAGATTTGTACTCGAGTCATTGATGTTTATAAACGTATATAAGTATGTCTATCCGTTCGCTTAGTATCCATAGTACAAGCATAAGCTTAGTTTGGAACTAGGGAATTGGTGTGTCAGTCTGGAGAATTTATTAATTAATTTTATTATTTACTATTTTATTTTTTATAATATGCGTAATACTATTACTTTTTTTTGTAAAATCATTATAGCGCGCTTTAAGTATAATAAAAGATATGTAATATGGCTATTAGCTGTTACTAAAATATGCTTTACGTCAAATGTACGCCACGGAATTGCTAAAGTACAGTTTTTTCAAACTCAAAACTTTTAGTTTTACTTGAAACACTTGAAAAAAGTTTTTCTCCTTCAAATTAACGAGGTTAGACTTTTAACTCTCTCAGTTAAACTCAAGAGATAAACGATCTGATAATTGCTTTGAGTACACAAACGATATTTATTTTTATTTAACCGACTTCAAAAATAAGGAGGAGGTCATTTCGACAAAATATTTTTTTTTGTATGTATGTTACTCGATATCTCTGAGATTTGTTAACCGATTTCCAAAATTCTTTTTTTATTCAAAAGGGTTTATTCTCGAGATGGTTCCGTTGCCACCAACTCAGGATCCGATGAAGGAATCCCAAGAAAATCAAGGGGAACCCTAAAATTTTATAGGCACGAACAACGTGTTTTAGACATTATCTAAAACTTTTTAAGTATTTACGCAAAGTACTTATTAGATAAAAGGTTTGTGTTTTAGTCGATACAATATCGCATTTCCCTTCTTCACACCGCTGAGAGATAAAGCGTCATACCTGAAACAAGACAAAATATTATTGGTATAGTTTTTTTCTGTAACCCAATGATAATTAAATCTATAATTATGCATATTCGTTCCAAAAGTGAAAGTCCCGTACTTCCTTTGTACTAGGTGGTCTAGTTAACTGGCATAGTTTGTTAATAGATAATAATAACTTTGCTAGCGCATTTCATAGCGTTATGGTATGTATGCATGTATATATAACTATGCTTTATTTATCTATAAATAAAGTCATGCTATATTATATATCATACTACATATATAAAGTAGTTACATTATATATTATTTATCAACAATTGACAATAATTGAGTGCCTATAAATACACATATAGAACTACCTACTACGTCACAAGATATACATGGCTTTCCAATAAGCGTGTCATCATATCATGTTGATTGATGTTTAGCCGTACGTGACATAATGCGCTGACGACGATATTCTCACAGCCAAATACCTATACAATATACACATGTATATGCAACATTTCAAGACATTCATATTATCCTGTCCTGGCCTGACAAGACCTAAATCGTTTTTTTTTTACTTTTCTTAGTGTCCGATGTTGGTCTGAGACTTAAAAAAGAATGTGCCAACTGTGTTTGGGTTGTAGGTATGTGATTGTGTACGTGCGACAAACTAGCCACTTGTCGCTACTTTTCCACAATTTTACATCTAACCCAGTCCAGTTATTAGTTTGGCTGAATGTGGTTAAAGGGGCCTGCTGCCTTTTTGACTGCGATTATGGGCGCGATGTTATGTTTGTTTGTTCCTTAGTTCTTACTTTACTTTTGATTTGGACGTAACTTGATGTTAGGTGATAATGTTGCCTAAAACGGAGCTCGCATACTAAAATACTCTGTGAATCTGTCTAGCATTAACCCGGATATTTTCTTCTGTTATGACAATTCCATCCACATGTTATACTTAACTCTACAATCGCGTATTCCAATAAGGGTTTTCAAAAATACAAAAACCGCCAGATGGCACGAGGGAGTCTCGTGGTCTTATCACTGTTACTATTAGCTCTTTGTTAACAGCATGTCAGTTTGTTCTGAAAACTTACCAATGAGAAGGGTGACAAGACCGTACGTCACAGTTACGCCATCTATCTGATGTTTTAATTCAAAAAACCCTCATTCACACGTGCTCGGCCGAACAAAGCGTTCTTGACCTCAACAATAAAGGGAGACCTCTAACCCTTTTCTTCGCCTACAATAGCATTGCGCACGACTGCATCAGAGGCAAGATTAGGCCAAGTGCAGCCCGCTGGCGATACCGGCAAGGTTGTCACCTAGGCCTGTCTGGAAAAATTTAATCAATGGTCATATAGATGTGAAGATTTATGACACTAGACATTATGCCACCGATTTCCTTTATATATATTATATATACATACATACTTAACATCACGCCCATAATCCCCGAAGGCAGAGTCAAATGGGTAGGAGGCCCCATTAACCACATTCAGCCAAAAACTGGGCTGGGTTAGATGGAAAATTGTTAAAAAGTAGTGACAAGTGGCTAGCTTGTCGCTTACACAATCGCATACCCAAAACCCTATATACTATTAGTCGTCTTTTACGACATGCTAGGCAAGAGGCACATCCTTTTTTAGTCCCCGACCAACATGGGACAAAATTCCTTATACATTTATTATATAACTAGCTGTGCCAGCGGTGTCACCCGCGTTTATGGTTAATATTATAAAGACTATTTCCGTCATACATGATTTCTATGTAACTTGAACCATTAAGGCTGCACACGCGACGGAAGCTTAAAAAATGGAGTAACTTCTCCCGTTTTCCTAACATTTCCCTTCACTACTCTGCTCCTATTGATTGTAGCATGATGAAAAGTATACTATAACCTGCCCAGGAGTATGAAGAATAATTGTACCAAGTTTCGTTAAAATCCGTCGAGTAGTTTTTGTTTCTATAAGGAACATACAGACAGACAGACAGACAGACAGACAAAAATTTTACTGATTGCATTTTTGGCATCAGTATCGATCACTAATCACCCCTGATAGTTTTTTTGAAAATATATTTCATGTACAGAATTGACCTCTTTACAGATTTATTATAAGTATAGATTTTCAAACTCATTTCTGCGTTTTTAATTGTTTATCTAACTGTAAACACGCATCACTTCATATTTCTGAAACTATGACTCCTTGAGATAGCTTACATCAGAAAATATCAGAAATTAAAAAAATAGAAATATGTATCTAAATTACTCCATCTGTTCTCCCATTAAAATCATACATTTCTTGAAGTAGAGGTAATGTAGTAAGTAATCAAACAGATATATATTTAAGCAAACTCAAAAGTTACAAGTGTGTTCATGTATCTCGTATGTGTTAATACGAGAAATAAACACAAACTTGCTGTTCCAAATCATAGACTCCAAAAAGGTGGTTATTCATTTATTAGTCTAAGTATTAAAATGTGCAATAAACTACCACAAAGTATTTTAACATTACCCTTACATAAAATCAAATTATGCATTAAATCATATTTAATGAGTAAGGGCTATTACAAGATCGAAGAACTCCTCAATGACAAAGATTTATGGTTAACTTCATAATGAATTGTTCATCTGCAGTAATATCTAGTCTTAAGTGTAGATTAATTAGGTTTACAAAATTGTATAATTGTCATTTAAAAGAGTAACTATCGAGTTTCTTGCCGGTTTCATCTCGATAGATTCTACCTTCCGAACCGGTGGTAATATTATTTGTTATTTTTTGTATATTGACTATAAAAGTGCTTTCTTGAAGCCTACATAAATAAAGATATTTTGAATTTGAGTTTGAGTTTGTGATTTAGATGAGGCATTCGCTGATCGATAGCATACTCAACTTAACTACAACATATACTCCTACTTCCAGTTTCCCTAGGCGGCAGCCCTATACCGCGGTGCGTTTAGCGCGCTCGTTACGTCGCCCGCGCCACGTGACGCGCCTACACAAGCGGTGCGGACCAAATTGTTTCCCTCTGTCTGTACCTGCCTTAAACATTGACTACCACGAAACAGCTACTATTCTTAGCTCGTCTGTAAGTGAAAGTTTGTATTTGGTTTCCGTAGTTGGTAATTGCTATGTAATTTCCGGACTGAGTTTGTTATGATCAAATCGTTGTATGCATACACACATACATCATACTAATATTATAAATAGGAAAGATTTGATTTGTATGTTTGTTTGCATTGAATAGGCTCCGAAACGACTGGACCGATTGGAAAAATTCTTTCACCAATAGAAAGCTACTTTATCAGCGAGTAACATAGGCTATATTTTATGCCCGTATTCCCACAGGAAAGGGAGCTACGCGGGTGAAACCGCGGGGCGCTGCTATATATAATACATGTAATCAACCCGCAGTGACAAATTAGTTTCAACACAGCCGAAAACCTAACGTCCATTTCATAACACGTCTTGCATTTTTTTATACAACATCAGAATCAGTGATATTACAAATACATACTTAAATATTAGATATTAGCACCCAGACACAGAACAAAAAGAAGTAATCATCACGCGAATGTTTGTTCTGGGTGGGTATGGAACCCACAACTATTGTGCATGGGGCAGGGTCACTACCGAATGCTCCATCGAGCTAGTCAAACCATAAAATCAATTAAATAGGTAATGTGATATATTGAACTATTACCTAAATTGAAAGATCAAGTCATTATAATCCTTTCAAAATAGAATATCTATCAATCTCTGCTGAATCTTCAACGAACATTAACTGTATGAGTTGGTATAAATATTAATTTAATCTGTAAAGTAATCTGTAGCGAACACCGAACGTCATATGGCACGATCCTTACACAGATATTCTTTACTGCACCAAAATAAACACAGAGCGTGGCTGTAGTAAGTTATTACTGATATTTAAAGTTAAAATGCACATATGAAGCTTTGAAGTTCACGAAGCATGTGAATTCGCTAATTGCTGCTAGAAGCTAGTTATTCGCTTGTATTCTTTGTGCAAAGTAAATTATTTCTACACACTGCAATATAATATTGTTTGCTTGAAATATCAAAGCCAGCTTATAAGAGTAAACGTCAATGGACTTAAAATGTTTAACTTGGATATAAGTAAGCTCTTTGAAATTGTTGCAAGTAATATTTTTAATGCATTATATTTCAGATCATATATTTTCATAGGAGTTAATATTGTTTAAACAATCAATTAAAAGAACAAGAGGAACAAACACTATGACCACTTCGAAACAAAAATAATAATGAGTTGAGTTTAGGGATTGCAATCCAGCAATTTTGGCTGGGTCCTGCACATGAATGGATTCAACAGAGCTAAATAAAAAACTGGATTGCTTGATCCAGCATTCCATTATCTAGTAGGGATTGAAATCCAGGCATTGAACCAACATTTATTGCTGGATTCAGCACAGTAAAAATTGTGCTAGACCCAGGTGGATTGCTGAATTGCAGCATTGCAATCCTTTGAGTTGGATGAAAATTTGTGAAAGTGTAAAGATTGTAACGAAAATGCTATTTAGTTACTTAGTTAACTAACATATACCACAAATACTTAGATTGACTCAAATATTTCACTTAAGAATAAAGTTTGTGAATGTACATTTTATATGTACACAATGCTAAAATATAAAGAGCCTTTGTAAATACCACGAATAGCCATCAAAACAACATAGAATTACACCTGAAAGTCGCGTCACAAAAATGCGCACTAAAGAAATGAAACTGACACCTTCCCCTTAAATTTCCTAGCTGACAATCAAAATGACAGATGTCAACTCGCGCGCGGGAATTTTATTTTGGGGCCTTTTTTAAGGAATTTCTATTAAATTTTCATGTCGGGTGTGTTATTAGGACTCTAGTTAATGTTTGGTTAAAAAAGACTGTTTCTAAATTTGATTTAAGCAGAAAAAACTGTTAAGTGTGCATTAAACAACATTATAGAAACTTATTTAACATGATTACAACAGAATAACAGATTTTGATTGTTTTAAAGTAAATTTTTCAACGGTCGGATACAAAATAAAAGGACAATAACTTCTCATTGAATACAAAGCTGTTCGTAACTTAAATCTGAAAGACATTTCAAATAAAATTGTCTTTAACTGAACCCGAAATAAGTTTAGTGGTGTCTGACTATCATAAATCAGCTATAAATGGAATATCTCATAATATTACTTAATCTACATTCAAATAAATATGCCTTCAATAACAATTTAGGGGTAAGTAGTTTATAAAATAAAAAGTACAACATTATTTGTCGAATGAAGTATAACAAAAATAAATGCGTTAAACGAATAACAACTGTAACAGTTCCAATTTAAGGATTAATTTAGATTCGAAATTGAAAAAAGGATGGCATAACACATTGGCGTGAATATTTGGCATCTCTCGTCTCAAGTATGACGCGGGCGGTGCAGTTGGCAGCCCAGCCGTCCCACATACGGGGCTTATTGGCACCATTCCATATATGGGACAGTAAATTAAATATTGCATTCAGTTCAAATCTTTAAAACGACATAACGTTGTTAAATTAGGGGTGCAGTTTTATGATAGCTTTCGTCTGAGAGGCGTCGGAATTACATAACGATACCACACGATTTATAAGCAAACCGTTTATATTAAACACACATTTTCTGATTTTTCTAAACTATAACATAATATGTAAATAAATAATTACATATAGAATAATTATACCAATTCAAAAAAGTTTTTTTTATTATTTTTATAATACTTTTTTAGCCACCCATCCGAGTCTAAGCCGCAGTAAGGGTTGCTTAATTTTAAAATTAGTTTATTGTACAAGTGAACAACTTCGCACGCCACTGACCTCATGCGACATAATATAGTAATATGTAGACCCATAAAATCCCAGATCTTGGATTCCAGATAACGAACCCCACTGTGATAATAAATACCTATAGAAACAATAGGCTTCTTATATTTATCCAAATCGAATAAGGAATGGCTGTGACGCTGTCAAAATGACATACCTAATCGAATTGCATCGCCTACACGATGGAGGGAAATAAAGAAAACACAAATAAGGAAATAGAGAAAACACGAATAACTACATTACATTCTTTAGGGACTCAAAGAGGACGGACGGTATCCTGTTATTAAGCTTCTACTGTCCATTCATCTGTTTGTCTATTGTTGGAGTGAGAGTGAAATATTGCATATGTAGATTTGGCTGCAAAAGTGTAATTTTTAAGTGTGTGTTACTGAAATCTTCGTTGCAAGTCCGACTCATACTTGGCCTTTATCTGTCCGTTTTAATAATACTGCAAAGAGCATTTTGGTATTGGTATAAAAGTACTCATTATAATAGTTAGCGATACTATAGAGAGACGCATACCTATGGCTTTCAATTTAATAATAAATAAATAAATATCTGACGGCATCACATACATTGAACTGACTCCGAGCTAAGTAGCTAAACCACGGATATCAGAATCAACAGTGATATTACAAATATATACTTAAATAAATATTGGATATTAACAAACAGACACAAAACAAACACAAGTATTCATCACACGAATGTTTGTTCTGGGTGGGGATTGAACCCACAACTCTTGGCGCATGGGACAGGGTCACTCCCAAATGCGCCATGGAAGCCAGTCAAATTCATTAATTCAGTCAGACTTTCGCATTTGTAACAATATTATTAGGGACTCTTGATGTAATACAGTAGCTACGTGGTTGAAACTCCAAAGCCCATATTATGCTTACTAATTAGTTTCTAATTAACGTTAATTGAATGTCAATCTCCCTAATTACTTCATGTGTGAATATAACTGAATCTGTTACTAACCCTTTAAAAGCAGTAATTAAAATTAATTTCATATACATAAGTATATGAAATTAATTTTAATTACTGCTAACTTTACTATTTATAAAAATATTGCTAGCTTACTCCCGTGGCGCTGATCGGGTATGTTTTGTAGATTTTCATTCATCAAGTCATAAGCAACTGAATATCGTCTGTAAGAACAGTTGAGAAATTCATGCGACAACTTTCGTCAACTATCTATGGCAACGCTTGGCAACTATCACAGACTTGCGGTTGATAATGGTCGTTGATCGCTAACAATCTCCTTAGGTTGCCCATTGTTGCGGAGAGTTGCCCCGGTTGCTTAAAGTCGGCCATAGCAACGTCACAAAACCTTTGTTGCAAATAATAAAAATGTGAATCTAGAAATCTGCAATTGCCCATAGTTGCTGAAGCAGCTCAGCTCTACTCTTGTATCATATCATCGATGCTAATCTGTAGACAGTCTTAAACATCACACATCTTCACCAGTACAGCTCCTAAATATATTCTCTCTTCACACATGACGAAGTCTTAGCAAACAACGTTCGCATACCGTAATAGGCAGTCTTAAACTAGACTTAAGGGACCCGTGAAGTAATTCCCATTGTCAAACAAACGTACGAAATATTTCGAACGCGAATGATTTTCACGTGGGAAAAACTTTTAATGGGAAAACTTAGGTGTCGGGAGTACTTGATATTTGGTAAGGGCTCCTTCACATACGGGCGGAATTAACGAGATGGCCTTAATTGTGGAAGGAATAAGAAAGTTTGTCTCGTTAAGTCTAATAGGCAAGGGGACTGAAAAATCTGTTTAGTCCGTCAGTTAGATTCTAAAAAAACATTGAACACGTTTTTTTTTTATTTATTTGTCAAACAAACATTGACGAAGATACAGGGCATTCAAGTTGCGCTTTTGTAAAATTTTTACTAAATAGTTAAGTCGCAGGCCCCCCCTAATAAACTTAGATGCTATTTATGCTTTGTGATTTTTTTTTAATTTGATAAAGCGAAAAATATGTAGGTATCTAGTATTTTTGTATAATCAAACTTACGGACTAAATAGAAAAATAGTTTGTTAATGCAGTCATCATCCCTATTGTCAAGTACACAAGTAAAAGTATAGTAAAAATAGTTGGTCCTGTACTACTGCCGGTTCATAATTGTGTGCGAAGCATATTTGAAGAGGTATAGGAACTAGTATAACAAATATTGTTCTGCACACTTTATACAACAAAGATTTCTAAGACCTTGTTTGTCTTATAATCTTTAGGCTATTTGATAGAGGGGCATAGAAAATCCTACTAATGTTATAAATGCAAAAGTTTGTATGTATGGCCATCTAATAATGTTTGTTACTCTTTCAAAAAAAACTACTGAATGGATTTTAATGAAACTTTAGAATAATGTAGCTCATACACCCGAATAACTTAAAGGCTATGTTTCATCGATGTACCACGCGAGCAAAGCCGCAGGCAGAAGCTAGTATGGCATACATTTTCAAACTTAACAACGTTTCCAGAATAAAAATCGTTGCTCTAAAAATGTATTCATAATTTTTTTATCTACGGAAAGATTTACTCGAGATTTACTCCAAAGCATTTTTACTTTGCATGAGCGGAGTGATTGCGTTTTTCGACACGTCTATACTGTATACACCTAATAAAAACAATGTTCACTTAAAACCATCGTGTTATGAGATGGAGGACGTCTCAAAAATAAATGCCAATTTTAGCGATAAAAAATATATGTATTATACGACTATTTCCAGTGTTAAAAAATGCTTGTGACTACCGAATGTCCCAATGCGAACACAACTTTAACTTAACGAGAACTTTTTGTTTACCCCGGGCCACTGGAGAGCTCCGAACAATGGGGTGTATAACATCTGACTGACTATATATACGTTGGTTTGTTTTATCGCCCGATTGTTAATTAAGTTTTTATTATTTGCTCTCGGAATTCTTGCTCGTAGACTGATTGTCCTTTTCCGTTCTATTTGAGAGATCGATATTGAGATCGGGTTTTTGCTAAGTTCATTGTTTGTGATCAGTTAGTTGGTCGAAGTTTGTGAAATAGAGCTGTCTTACTGAATTCAATTTCTGTTTTCTAGTAATACGTTTGTAATTATGTAGGTGGGGTGCTATGCTACTTCTTTAACATTTTAAATGACACCCAAATGTGCTTATCCAATCGGTAATTGCATCATAATTTGTACATACATACATAACATCACGCCCATAATCCCCGAAGGGTAGGCAGAGTCAAAGGGGTAGCAGGCTCCTTTAACCACATTTAGCAAAAAATAAAACTGGGCTGGGTTAGATGGAAAATTGTGAAAATACGTAACATTCAAATCTAGTACGTATTTATTCCACTTGTTCGGTGGGGAGGGCAAACATCGTGATGCAACCTGCACATTCAACCAACTATGTATGTGTAACCGTGATCCAAGTTTGTCTGGTTCCCCTATACAATGTAATTACTCGACTCGCTAAATCCTGAATTATGGTCTAACCGGTCCTCGTCTGAGCACGGGACATACCGCTAGGAAGATGATTATAATATTACTATTATAGCATCAATACTGTTGTGTTACAATAGGCCTTTGGTTGCCTAGTAACGGCATGTTACGTCATATCGTAGGTTTTGCCGGCCCCGCGTCCACGGGCTGAATAGGCCTTTCCCTATTAACCTGATTTGGGTTTAACAATTTAATTTCGGCTCCCACGCCTGTGCAAATAATAAATTGATTAATAATTCAACGTGACACTTTGTTTGTCCGGGCTAGGTCCTGAATAATGGATCCGGGCCGCATGTTAGCCGGGCTAGGTATCAAAGTAATCCCTGTGATTAAACTTAAAGTTGCTGTTTCGAGCATATTACAGTTTGTAACAAGTAAATGAGCTTCGCGTGTAGAATAATCTGTGTAGTTTTAAGTTTAAATGAGATATCGATTGTTTTTAATCCATTTATGTAAGTAAATAAATAATAAATATAAATAAACTTCCGACGACATCACATACATTCATCTGACTCCGAGGTAAGTAGCTTGAGCACTTGTGTTACGGATATCAGAATCAAAAGTGGTATTACAAATATATACTTAAAAATTGGATATTAACACCCAGACACAGAACAAACACAAGTATTCATCACACGAATGTTTGTCCTGGGTGGGGATCGAACCCACAACTCTTGGCGCATGGGGCAGGGTCACTACCGCGTGCGCCATCGAGCTTGTCGAAGTAAGTAAGTTGTAAGTAAGTTATCAATTACTGTAACGTTTACTGCTATGATTATTTTTGTCATCATACACCTAGTTGTACCTGTGTACCGTGTTCGGTTGGAGTCCGCTTAGGCTTTGGCGAGTTTGTTATTAAGTTGAGGCGACTAACCATCTGATTATTGAATCACAGTTACACATTCATAGTTATTTAGTTATGCAGGTTTTTTTACAATGTTTTCTCTCACCCACAGAAAACGGGACATATATGTGCGTACTTAGGTTTGGAAAAAATCAGCGAAATGTGTTTGGTTTCGCACCAGTTTTGAACCTCTTGCTTGCGAGATCCATGCCTTTACCAATGGGCTACCACTCGTTTCCTTTTTTAGTCATCATAATATGTTCTGATATTTATTAAGACCTCAGAAATCTCTCTCTTTCGGTATTTGGTAGATAAACTCCTAATTAACTATAATAGACTTTATCTTCATGCGGTGAAAGCTCTTATCCTTCTTTATTAAAAACACAAACTTGCTCCCACTTCTAATTTCACATTCATTCCATTCCAACTGTTATGTTCTTAGCTTTTACCAAACACTCCGGCACTCTCATATGTAGAGTTACTTTCAGCGAATACATTTTCTAGTTAAGCAACGTGTTCAGTCAACATTCCAAATTTAATTACAACCAGCGCCAGGGAAAATGCATAAATTCAATGCAGCGCAGGCGAGACCTCGGAGGCGCGAATCTGGTTATTGTTAACATGTTATATGCTGTCACACACGCCGGGCTTAATAGGCCAAGCGCCGGGCCTTTTGAGCCTGTATGTAGAAGTTGGTGGAACGGAAATTTGTATTGTTTAGATAAAATATTAGTAGAGTCTTTTTAGGGTTATATCTTGTTCGTAGTCCGAGTTCGTTAAGAGTGCGATCCTAGATTTAGGATCGCAATCGAATCGATCGTTAAATCGAAGCGCTTAACAGCAGATCTTCATAAAACATAGTGGTGTGGAAGGATTGAATTGTAATTACAGTGATGGTAGCTCAACACGCGCCTCTTATGATTTTTACCGAGGTATACGGGTTCAAATACGGGCACGTACCTTCTACGATTTTTTAAACCTATGTACGTTTTTATACCACTAGCTCAGCAGTGAGGGAAAACATGCGTGATGAAATCTGCACATTCTAACAACTTTGGATTTGTAACCATGATCCAAAAATTGTCTGGTTTCCCTATCTCAGGGGTACGAGGGTCAGATCGGCAGTCGCTTCAACATAATTACCAGACTTGCTAAATCCTAAATCATGGTCCAAGCGGACCCCGTCTAAGCACGGGACACAACGCTAGGAAGATGATGATAAATCGTAATCACACATTCATAATTACTCTAATATATGTATAGGTCTCACATTTTTCAACAGTCAGAAGGCAGCCAAAAGAAGCATGAATGCGTTTTGGAAATGGATTGTTTATCAGAAACTGGCTGGGAGACGCAGCCCTGACCAGACGACCGGCTAAAGACACGCCACTTGGCCGAGCGTTAATTACATTGAAACTTCGCCCGTTACGATCTCGCAGCTCGAAGCTCGAAGCTCGCAGCCCGCAGCTCGCAACTCGCAGCTCACAATGCGCACGGAATGCCGACTTCGGGGCCGCTGCCGAATTTACGAATTCACATCGTGTTGAGCGCTCAAGCGGTTGTAAGGTAAGACTGCGTGTACACAATTTTTTTTATATGTTTACTAGGTTTTGCTGCGATGGGAAGGAGGCGGTAGCTTGATGGTAAGGCCATGCCAATCACGTGTCAGAAGATGAAGGTGAGTTCAAATTTAAAATTTTAACTAACTAATCTTCACGCTTTACTTTAAATTCTATGCACGGATTTATACAATTTCCTCGGTAGTGTGGGAAATATATATTATAAATATAATAACCCTCAATTTTGAAATAAATGTGGATGTGCCACCTTGATCCAAAATATCTGGTTCCTCTATCTATTGGCAACGGAGGTCTGAAAGACAGTCGCTTAAATTTAATAATCGGACTCCTAAAATCCCGGATGATGGCATAAGTACGGGACATGGCTCTTGAAAGATGATGTCAACTTTAACCTACGGTATGGATTTATATAATTTATTCAACAATGAGGGTGAATATGGTGAGAATATTCACCCTTACCGTCGAACAAATGATCTAATCCTTCCGGCCTTTGGTCTATCGGAAATAGCGGAGTAAGAAAAATAATGCAGGTACTATTAAATCTTCCATATCTACATGAACGAAATATAAGTTGTTTATCCACGCGATACGCAAGCCTGTACTCAGCCTAATACTAAGAGGGTTGCAACAAAAGAGCTGGACAATGTAGACTTGGCTGGTTAATGCTTTGACCACAGCGGTTGTTATAAAAATACAATATTTCCTATAATAACTTTGTACTCAATATCATTGGCCTGCTTTTTTGTACGTATTTTATAAATGTTCTTTCCATGTTCGTTTGGAACATTAAAATAAAATGTGCCGACTGTTTTTCTTGCCTAGTATACAGACAGGGTCATTTGTAAAACATTAATAACCTCGCAGCAGTAGATTACTGACATTATAAAAATTACATTTATTAAGGATTTGTCTTAAATGTACAAAAAAAATCGAAATACATCAGCTGTTTGGTCATTTAGTATGGAAAACCATTTGACAGGCCCGTTGGTCGAGTGGTGGTGGTGAATCCCGCTAGGGGCAAATATTTCGTGTGATAAACATGAACACTAATTGTATTCAAGTCGTGGATGTTTATAAACATATTTAAGTATGTCTATCCGTTCACCTAGTATCCATAGCACAAGCATAAGCTTAGTTTGGGACTAGGGAATTGGTAAGTCTGGAGAATTCCTTAATTTATTGATTTTAATTTATTTATTAATGTTTTACAAATGACCCTGTATACTAGGCGAGAACCATGATATCGTAGCTCTCGTATTCTTGATAAAAAATTACCATCTTTGAAACACAATCAGGATCTGCGTTCAATAGCATTTGTGTAATTATATCAAATATCCTCTGTCACTAGCAGAATTGTTCAGCAGAAATTAATGGTCCGTGAAAATTGCTCATCTATTCATCTGTTAGATATATTAACTGTAAAACCCAGACTGGTTAGTCTTAGAGCGATGGTAGCTCAATGGTAAAAAGACGTACCTCACATTCGTGGGACATTGGTTCAAACCTGGATTTTTCAACCATTAAGCAAAACCATTTTCAAATTGAAATAACTTTACTGTAATAAATAGACCAAACCCTTATTAGACTGGTGACAAAACCATATTGAAAAAATTTAGTCCTCACCTTCCAGATTTACGGCGTACGAGACCAGAAGAGAGAAATAAATATTTCAAATTAATTATTTTTACCGCTTACACGGTAATAAGAATTTATAATCATCATCTTCCTAGCGTTGTGTCCCGTGCGTAGACGGGGTCCGCTTAGACCATGATCCAGGACGTAGCAAGTCTGGTAATTACATTGAAGCGACTGCCGATCTGACCCTCGTAACCCTAAGATAGGGGAACCAGACAATTTTTGGATCATGGTTACAAATCCAAAGTTGTTTGAATTTGCAGGTCCCTGTCGAGCTAGTGGTATAAATACGTACATAGATTTGAAAAATCCAGAGGTACGTGCCCGGGTTTGAACCCGCACTCCTCGGTTAAAAGGCGCGTGTCCGTACCATTGAGCTACCGTCGGTAATAAGAATTTATCAATTCGATGTATGAACAACTTTTTGAACAATTAACGATGATATTCAAAACGAAAAGGCGATCAAATAGTTCTGTTTTTAATTAAAAGGAGAATGGAAGATAAAACAAGTTTTTTTTACAGCCAATTGACAGTCAGTGAAACATGGAAAAAGCTAGCGATATCGATGCACAGCTGAATGCTCACAGAGAATATTTCAGTCGAGGCACTCTGAAATCAATTTAAAAACCATGCGGCGAGCGAGAGCGACTGTCAAAACCCATAACAGCACAGTGCGGCCGATGTCAGTATAGCAACATGTAGACTGAAACTTTTCTTTTAACTTCTTGGTAGATCCACACAACTGGCAACCTTAGGTAATCGCGTTAGATATTTTATTGAATTAATTGATTTAATAAAAAAATTTAAGTCACACTATGATGCGCTGTCAGAATTATTTACCATCACCTGCTAATCTATTAAGACCTATCTAGCTAGCTCTAGCTCAGTTATAACGATCAAAAATAAGAAGCTCTATATTATTACGAAAAAAAAACAACATATTTTAAAAATATATGTGTTTCTTAGTCTAAGCTGATAAGCTTTTTATTCGTTTTTTATAAAAAGTATTAAAAAAAGTATTAAGATGGCATGAAAAATAAGATGGCTCAACTTTTAGAACGATCTTCACTTTTTAAAAGAAGACTTATCCTCGATGCCTCGCTAGCCTTGTTTCAACTGTGCCAGTAGTAACAGCGCATATTGCAAGCGGGCAGCTCTCAAACTCCCAGAACGAAATTAAAAAGTTGCAGTCAAATAAAACTATTTTACGAGCTGACGAAACAGAGGATTCGGAACGAGTCCTGTTGAGCTGAAAATAGCTCTTTAGCCCACGATGATATTGTACGGCCAATAAACTGAGCGATTTATTAAACGTATTTTTGTAGTGCATTTGCACTGTTTCATTTTTAAAACTGAAATGTGCAAATTGCTATATTACCCGAATATAGCAAAAAATATCATGGAAGGAAGATATATGGATTTAGCTATCTGTATCCATAAGTAAAAATACATATTAATAAGAACCGTTTATGTCTTGAACATATTAATGTTTATAGTGATTTTGATGTAGCAATTGATTCGATTAAAGTTAACCCAGTGTCAAAGAAAATTTTATGCGAAGTTTTGACGTCTCTTGTCTTTCTTGTTTTTTGGAAAATTAAGAGGGAGATGAGAGGTTGCACCAAGCCCAAAATCGAGGCATGTCGCTGGTTATTTAATTATTCTACTGTAACTAAGTTCTTATTTTTAGTAACCAGTTCACTGTTATATTACTTATTTTTATTAACATCACTTACACACCTGGAGTAAATTTTAAATACATCAAATGAACAGCACTTTATTGGATTCAACATCATCATCACGTTTTACATAGCACGGGGCACAAAGCCAAATTAATCCACCTATCAAAGAAACTCAGATCCAGGTTTAAATCTAGGTTGATCACAAATGAACTTTCCCATAGCTTTCAATCTGCCGAGTCAAGGCTCTTGCGAGAAATAGTAGGCACAGTAAATAGGGAAACAGTAAAGTATTAGCTAAATCTGATAAGCTTTATGGTATTTTTAGAGGTAAGTGTTGTTTATAGTCGATATCATTTGGTGATATCGACTATAAACAATAGTCAGATAAAAAAGTCAAGTTTTCGTTTGAATTATAAAATAAAATTAACAATATTCAAAATACCAAAGTAAAGCGCTCTAGAACGGCTATTTTTAATCGTTGCTAGCTTTTAAAAAAGGTATGCATATATTTATAAAAAGGTATACATATAACCTCATTGTAAATTCTCTATAAGTTAGTAATGAGCTAATCGTATGATGAAATACGGTCTGAATTAGTGGTTGGGGCTAGTCCAGCATTAAAATTCTAGTGAGCCAATGAGTGAAGAAAAATCAACGTGAAGAAAATATAAGTTTCACGTACGTTCGCATTTTGTTTCGCGGTACAAAACATTTAGGAGACAGATTCAAATTTGTACCTTTAGTACGTTCAACTACAATCAGAGACGTCACACCGCCATCCACTTCACTGCGATCTAAACGAGCGAGGTGATGCAGGCGAACTCCAACGTACGTATTAATCGAGTTTTGACATTTACTCTGTTTTATTACGATCGAAACTTGGCCGGCGCACGCCGTGCGCCCTCCCAACGGTTTTGTATCGATGTTTGTTGCTTTTTCGTTTACAAATTTTGATTGCATTTTTCGCGAGCCGTTTCAATGGGCCGGGCGATTCGTTTAACGCTTACAACTATGTGATTGTTTTATTTAGTAACTAGCTGTGCTTGTGGTTCCGCTCGCGTTTATGGTTAATGTAGCCTTACTTAATAAATAGGCATATCTAACATTTAAATAATTTTTCAATATATAATGAATATATTTATCGCGTTAATATTTATATATTATAATGGGACAACATTATTCATATTTGTATATGACAAAATAATTTACTAACTTGTGCTAGCGACTTTTATCGCATAGATTTCAGAAGTATGTTGAATTAATTAAAACATTTCCTACCGGAGAATACAGTTTATAGTATATAAAATTTGTGTTTCTTATATGCTAATACATAGATATACACACATAATCCCCGAATAGGTAGGGCGAGTTCAAGAAGCAAAAAAATTCTTAAGCCACATTTAGCAAAAAATCGAGTTGGGCTAGATGAAAAGTTATAAAGAAGTTGTGGTCAATACCCAATACACAAAGTCGTCTATTACGCCATACTTGCCAGGGAACTGAAGAAATAATGTACCGTACATTATTCCCAGTCCCATGTTGGTCTAGGACTTAAAAATATGCCAACTGTGGTTCTTGCCCAGCATGTCGTAAAAGGCGACTAATGGTATATCGGGTTTTGGGTGTGTGATTGTGTAGGCGACAGTTTAGCCGCTTGTCACTGCTTTTTCACAATTTTACATCTAACCCAGCCCGGCTTTATTTTTGGCTGAATGTGGTTGAAGGGGCATGCTGCCTCTTTGACTCTGCCTACCCCTTCGGGGGTTATGGGCGTGATGTTATGTATGTATGTATTATTTATTAGTGACGAAACACGTTTATAAACAAGTAACAGCTATTGAAGACATATTATATAAGGGTTGCTCTTCAAAACACAAACGCAGGTATATAATATACGCGTAGGTACATGGGGCAGAGATTGTGATTGTAATTTACATTCACAAAGCAAAGCTAAATTGGATTTTGAGCGCACACACGCGTTCGTTTCAATTGACGCCTCGCACAAAAGGAGTATTTTTCGCTAGAGATGAGTAAGTGAAATGGAAATTTTTCAACGTCAGTATGTGTATATCTCGTATAAACACAGACTTATATGCTAATATTGAAAAATTCCACGTAACTTTGTTTTGTTAGTAGTTTTTTAGGATTAGGAAGGATGTAGGAGCCGCGGAAGGCTCAGGCTCACCTACCACGACCAGATTGGTCGTGTATTAACAGAGGGTGATGTTAGGAGTCTTAAAAACCGTAGAGCTTATATGAGTGAGGTGAACCCTATTTCAGTAAAATTAAAAAGTAAACTACGCAGAATGTACCAACATATCTACCAAAATCGCGGAACGACAAAAAATTTTAAGATTTGAAATTGACCACATATTTTTTTTAACTTGACATTTTAAGCCACTACTTGAGTATAATGACACCCTTGTATTCAGGTAGCAAACATTTACAATTAAAAAATAAAAAACTATTAAAGAAGACAATTATCAGGTAAAATAGGTTAGGCCTTTCTGTTAAATAATATGGTTCCCTGACATGCTTATGACAGCTTACTAGGGTTGACAAAATGTTTTCCTTTGATAATTAATTATAGTATATTTTTACGGGGTATTTTGTAACACGTTGTATATTTGGATGATTGTAAGCATTAGTTCTAGAATCTACATTTTATAACATTAGCACTTGTATTATGACATTTTTAGAAAAGCTTAAGCACGCAAATGCAATTCATTCAATGAATACATATGCAAACGCGAATTCCTTTTAAAGGTTTCTATAACAAAAAATTTAAGAAAATACCTTTGGAATACATGCATACAATGTCCGTAATCCCCGAAACGGCAGACAGAGTCAAAGGGGCAACAAACCCCTCTAACCACATTTAGCCAAAATAAAACTGGACTAGATTAGATAGAAAATAGCCTTTGAAATGTTAATGATAGACTATTAGTGCCTATGGTTTAGGTACATGACACATTAAGCCTATACACACTATTGCGTGTACGAGATAAACAATGTGAGGTTTATGGAAATTAGTCTGTGGTTACTTTGTGTTCGAACTCGGATATACAGCTGTACTGAAATGAATTTTTAGTCTAGGGAGATACTCGTATTTCGAAATTTATTTCATTTGTACTCTCAATTAATGAAGTTTAAGTACGTTCTCGAAGTATTTATAGTTAAAATATGAATATGTCGGCATGATTACTATATGAAACCATCCCTTTCAATTTGTTCAATATAAGAAAGATATTAGTCTATTTTTGAGAGAAAAAATTTTGACATCAAAATGTATTTAATTTTTTCGACCTTTAACGTCGATTTTGACATATTTTCTTTGTCCTGAAAATAATGAACAAAAATAAAATATCCAATTTGTTGCAATCTTTCGAATCTTTGGAAAGTTATGCGTGTATTGAGTAATTCCCGAAGGGAAATTTAGCAAAGTCAAAGAGGCAGCAAGCCCCTTTAACCACATTTAGCTAAAACCATTCACACATTCAATAAGAAACTGTTATTTTGTCTTTACAAACAGACATTACAATTCCATTTATCTACATCGATTTGCCTGTAGTTATTTAGCAATAGCGATACACCATTGAAATCTTAATCAGTCATCCGCTACGCAATTCCAATTTGTCTTATAAACAGTTACCCTGGCTCTCGGAGGCTGATTGCTGAAAGTCAAATGAACAAGGAAGTATTAATATGTAATGGGCCCACTTGTCAGTCAGTTCGCTTCGCTACGAAACCGCCATCATACAAATTAGCTTCGTAAAGTCAAGTCGAAGATTTATAACGGTGGATGTGACTTAAGTAAAATTTGACTTGTTTTATATTTTGAATAAGAATGGTCTCGGTCTCGATGCGCGTGTCCTTACCATTGAGCTACCACCGCTATCGTATGTTTAATACAATACAAAGAAGAATATGTCTTGTAATGTTTTAATAATTTCAAATGATTTTGCAATGCCTAAATAGATATCATGCTATTCTGTACGATATCATCTCAGTTATGATATGTAAGAACACATTTGAATTAAAAAAAAATAGCTGTACCGTTTTCACGTTAAGCCGCAAAGCCGATTATGATGAAAGAAAGACCAAAAATTTTATCTTTTATAAAGGATATGTGCTTAGTGTGTCCCGGAATAAATAAGAGACTTTTTTTTTCTGACTACATCACGTATGTACCTACATTGATTTGACTGAGGTAATTAGCTAAAGCACTTGTGTTACGGATATCATAAACAACAGTGGTATTACAGATACATACTTAAATATTGGATATAAACACCCAGACACAGAATACTTCTTACCTTGGAGTCAGATCAATGTATGTGACGTAGTCTGATATTTATTTATATTTTAAAATCAGTCGTAAGCTCCTAACATCTTAAACTATCCAGCGATTTACATCGTTGTTACAATGTGATCGGCTAAGTGTTTCGCCGTACGGAGTGATCTGGGATCGATGAATTATGTACTGAATAGCGTCGGGAGACCTCGCTAAGTCTCGTCAAAGGATTTGATTGCGTCAGCTCGTTTATAAGTTAGGATCGGATATGTAATTAAGTACATTTACTTATTAAGATATTGTACTTATTTAGTTAGTAAAATAAATAAATTCTCCAGACTGACACACCAATTCCCTAGTTCCAAACTAAGCTTATAAGCTTGTGCTATAGATACTAGGTGAACGGATAGATAGAACAAAGTTAGTTAAATACGTTTATAAATATCCTCATGGATGTATATAAACGTATTTAACTTTGTCTAGAATACAAACGTCCATTTTAACGATTTATAAGTGCTTTTTTTAAGCCTACGTAAATAAAGACAATTTCATTTCATTTCATTTTCTTCACACGATACGAAACATTTGCCCCTAGCGGGATTCGAACCCGCGACCCTTGGTCGACCACACAAATACTAACACAAATACTTGAATAATATAGCTGTATAAGTAGTTATAACAAGTGTCGATTTAAACAGAAAAACGTGTACATTTACACAAGTGTAAACATGATCCATTATAATTCCCCTGTCTAAAAATGTAGTCTTGATATTTGAATAGAGTATCAAGATAACTAATCTATCTGCGATCATGGTCATAGGTTTGACAAGCGTATCGCTCCTAACAACCTACCCCTTCCACGTCGGGGGACGAGACATGATGGTTGGTTTATATAGTTTACAGCTTGAATAACATTTAACAATACATTATTATATGTATGTATATATACATGAGAGCGGTGGTAGCTCAATGGTAAGGACACGCGCCTCTTAACCGAGGAGTGCGGGTTCAAACCCGGGCATGTACCTCTAGATTTAAAAAAATCTATGTACATATTTATACCACTAGCTCGACGGTGAGGGAAAACATCGTGATGAAACCTGCAAATTCAAACAACTTTGAATTTGTAACCATGATCCAAAAATTGTCTGGTTCCCCTATCTTAGGGTTACGAAGGTCAGATCGGCAGTCGCTTCAATGTAATTACCAGACTCGCTAAATCCTGGATCATGGTCTAAGCGGACCCCGTCTAAGCACGGGACATAACGCTAGGAAGATGATGATGTATGTATATGTACAAGAAAATTTTAGCTCAGCTCTCCGTCTATGCATTCATTTCGCGAACTAAACCGTTGATTCCAGTTCAAATACAAAGCAATCGCAGACCAATTTTCATAAAGCTCACATTGTTCTAGTTGCACACAACACGCAATAATATGTACGCGGCTTTATGTCATTAGATTATCATAAGAATATTTCGAAAGAATCATAACTTTTGCTGCGTTATATTACATTTTTTGAAGAAACCTTTTTAACCTGCTTACTAAATTGGAACGACTGACATTTTGATTTCACGGTTTGTATATAAGAATATTTTTGAAAAATTCACGGATAGAATCGGAAATGGCAACTATTTAATTAGACTTTTTTTAAATTCATAGATCAAGGACCGAAGGGTCAGCTCATATTGAATAAATATAAGTACTTATAAATAACACGTTTTTCGCGCACTTTTGTTTAAACGCACTACTAGCATAAACTCACGGGTCCGCCCGCGTTAAATAGATTTCCCTATCTAAGGGTTACAAAGGTTATATAAAAGCCTAAAGCCTAAGCTCATGTTAGGATATCTAATCAGATTCGGTATATTTAAAATAATGGTCTAACTAAGAACTATATACGACGAATAAATTATATTTATTTTATTTTTCCATTAATATATCAGGTTTTAGATATGTTATTGTGTAGGCGACAAGCTAGCCACTTGCCACAATTTCCATCTATCCCGACCCAGTTTTATTTTTGGCTGAATGTGGTTAAAAGGGCCTGCTATACCTTTTACTCTGCATTGCCCCTTCAAGGATTATGGGCGTGATGTTATGAATGTAAAATATATTTAAATAAAAATATTGTTATGTCAACAAAAATCAGTTATGGGAAAACATCAATTAATAGTTAAACAATTCATTCAAAAGAGACAATAGCGAAGCCGGTAATATAATTGCGAAAAGACGCGTGTACAAATGGATCTGTTTTGGGATCGCGTTTCATTAAAAGTTTCCCGTAAACTTTTTTCCCTCGAAGTTGGTACGAGGAATGTTCCAGAGGGCGTTTGTGATCATTTGTTCTACGCGGTCAAATTAAATTTGCCTTATCGCAAACGGCCTTTTGATAAATGGAATCAAGGGTCTTCGAATACAGAAGAATTTACTTGCGCATGGGTAGAAGAATACATTTTTTTTTTTATGAAGTTTGATTGACTGGCTCGATGGCGCAATTGGTAGTAACCCTACCCTATACGCCAAGAGTAGTGGGTTCGATCCTCACCCAGGACAAACATTCGTATGATGAATACTATTGTTTGCTCTGTGTCTTGGTATTAATATATTATATTTAAGTATATATTTGCAATATACCACTGTTGATTCTGATATCCATAACAGTCAGATCAATGTTTGTGATGTCGTCGGATATATTTATTGACATTAAAGAAAAAGTAACATGTCTTCTTACTCGAGTACACAAAAGAGCGTGGTATTGTACATAAGAGCTACTTACCATTGGTTAGAGCAGCACATTTTTGACAAGCCCCTTCTCCGTCAAACTTTTAATTCCGCGAACAACGTCCATTAAGTGCTATCCTTCTCGGGACAGGCGATTTCAACTTCGCTCGTCGCGGATTTGATAAAAAGCGAATTCCCCAAACCCACACTTTAAGGGACAACGCAAAAAAGGGTCCATTAGGGAACGGGACAACTAAAAGCCCGTGTATAGCATTTGAAGACAGATTACTTTGTTTACTTTATCCCGGCTTAGGACTTGATGTGGATGCGGTTTTCGGACTTGTGTTATTGTTTTAGTAATGTGTTGGTTTTGTTTCTTTATCTTGTGTATAAGGTTAGATGTTAGTTAGATGAGAAGAGAGGAAGGACATGTGACGAAGAGAGTGATGAGTATGAATATTAGTGGATGGAGAGGAAGAGGAAGGCCAAATAAGAGATGGATGGATTGTGTGAAAGATGATATGAGTAAAATGGAAGTGGATAGCTTGATGACGGCTGACCGGGACGTATGGAAGAAGAAGACATGCTGCGCCGACCCCAGATGAACTGGGAGAAGGGCAAGAGGATGATGATCTTGTGTATAAGGTTAATCTTAAAAAGACCTTTCGCAGTCATTGCTTCTGTGTTACTACTAAGATTAAAGTTCATAATTAAATAAATAAATTAATATCCGACTACATCACATTGATCTGATTCCGAGGTGAGTAGCTTAAGCACTTGTGTTGCGGATATCAGAATCAACAGTGGTATTACAAATATATACTTAAATATTCAATATTAACACCCAGACACAGAACAAACACAAGTATTTATCACACGAATGTTGGTCCTGGGTGGGGATCGACCCATAACTCTTGGCGCATGGGGCAGGGTCACTACCGAATGCGCCATCGAGCCAGTAATACAATAGAGTCACCTTCTTTTCCTTGTAAGTGAGGTCAACAGAAAAGCAGGAACGAATCATGATTCAGTACTAATAACTTTTTCATTTGCTGATAGTGTTAGCAAACACTTACTATTAACTAATTTGGAACTGCCTATTTTGTCCCATATTGGCACGGGACTGAAAAGTAATGTGCCTAGTATGACGTAAAAGGGGACTAATGGTATATCGAGTTTCGGATATGTAATTGTGTAAGCGACGAATTGAATGAGCGGTGGTAGCTCAATGGTAATGGACACACGCCTCTTAACCGAGGAGTGCGGGTTCAAACCCGGGCACGTACCTCTGCATTTTTCAAGTTTATACAATGTACGTATTTATACCACTAGCTCGACGGTGAAGGAAAACATCGTGATGAAACCTGCAAATTCAAACAACTTTGGATTTGTAAACATGATCCAAAAATTGTCTGGTTCCTCTATCTTAGGGTTACGAAGGTCAGATCTGCAGTCGCTTCAATGTAATTACCAGACTCGCTAAATTCTGGATCATGGTCTAAGCGGACCCCGTCTAAACACGGGACATAACGCTAGGAAGATGAAGATGATGAATTGTTTAGGCGACGAGCTAGCCACTTGTCACTACTTTTTTTAAACTTTCGGTCTGACCCAACCTGGTTTTATTTTTGGGTGAATGGTGATGTGGTTAAAGGGGTTCCTGCCCCTTTGACTCTGTCTACCCCTTCGAGGTCCCCCCCTACGTCACGGGTGTGACGATAGATATGCATGTGTCTTTTCCTATATGAAAAGTCTACTAAAAAGCTGGTTAAAGAAATTCAACCATTGCCGTACTGATTCACTATTTTAGCTCCATCGTCTTCTAGCATTCAGTTCAGTTATTATCACCAGTTAAACAGTCACACAACTAATAACTACACTATCAAACATGTCGCAGTTCGATGGAACACCATACACGATTTACGCTTCAAAGTTTAAACCTCCCTTTTGACCTTGTACATTGGCAGACTCACTTATGTTAAAGTCAAAGTCAAATATTCTTTATTTATATAGGTTTCAAGGAAACACTTATAAATCGTCAAATACAGGCAAAGCCACAGTACAGTATATGATTCTACCACCGGTTCGGAATGTTGTATCTACCGAGAAGAATCCGGCAAGAAACTCGGTAGTTACTCTTTTTAATACAATTTATAGAAGGTGTATGAATCATAATTAACTTTGAACCACGTTTTAGTGTGGGCCTGTTGTAGAGTATCAAAATAAAAATATACAAATTACAACCAAAAACTTGACCCGACCAGAGCAGACAGAAACTTAATTGCAGACTTTCAATTTCGAGACTTGTTTGGACTTCAGTTTTAAAATGTCATTTCAAAATGCTACGGCCATTTCCACGCGTCTCCTTTTGTGATAATGTAGAAATACATAACCGCATTTTCTACCAATTTCGAATTAATTGAGGATGGAAATATTTTTATGAATCAAGTAAATTTGTAGTACATTTTAGGTTGAGCGGTATTTACACGGCAAGGTGTTCGCATAATTTTATTATAATCTAGACTAAAAGATAAGTGAAGTACAAAATGTTTTAAATACGCTCACATCCGGATTTAAAATATTAGGTAGTGAGAATAGACATGGAATGATTAAACTTTTTCTTTATACATTTGTCTAAACATAATCTAACGGGCATTCGTCCGTAATTTTGAACAACTTCCAGGGGAAGAGTTTTGCAAGTCGTTTTTAGTTATGTTTAAATTATTTTTGTTTAAGAAACATTAGGTAATTTTAAGAAAAATATTAAAGATTGCAGTGTACGTCTTTCGGCTGAGATGATGATGACTAAATATTACTTACTGCATAGGCAAGAAACAACACAATAATTACTTTACCTCTCGGTTCCAGACACACTGGCTTAGCGGGTCGTGACATGGCACCTGGTCGTAGTCTGAGCTCATATAATCTTCCAATATAGGCATCATCTATATAATCATTGACAGCAATTTTTTTCTTGTCTTTTTTTCTTTTCTTCTCTTTCTTTTTCGTAATTTGATTCACCAGAACGCACGTTCTTCTTGACAATTCAATTAACCTTTCATCTGATTAATTTTGTTTTAATTTTAAATTTTATCTGATTGATATAATGGTTTATGATGACGCTTCACACTCAGTCATGGAATGGTACGTTATAACAACAAAACCAGCGCATTGAATGTTTTTATGCAGACTTGCTGTTCTTACGGTAAACATAAAATATAAACGCACCGCACATATATGTATGTAGATAGGAGAAGGCGCGCTGCAGCGATGCTGCCTCGGCTCCCTACCCGCAACGCGTACTATGACTGTGTGACGTTAGGAACGCAACAATTGTACCTACCCGTTTCAATAATGTTTATGTTATCTTATTTATCATTTTAATTTAATATATTGTATTACGTATATGTAGATATATACAAAAGTAGGGCACTCTTCCGTGGGCATCACTCGGCAGGGCGCACTGAAAACCTGCGCCATGGCTTGCCACGCAGGTCATGGCTTAAATGCTGAGTGAAGCCCTTTTCCTTTGGACATCGCAAACCCGTGTCTGGTTATCGTAATTTTTTTTTTATTTTTTCTCTTCTATCTCTGTCTAACTTGTCGTAATAAGTTGTGTTACTCCTTTTTTTTTATGTATTTGTATTGATGTACTATTCTGGTTGTGTTGTGTTGTCCAAATGTAATAAATATTTCTTTCTTCCTTGTTTCTAAGATACCTCGAAAAAAATCTCTGGTGTGGTTGATATTTCACGTTGTAAGCGGTTTCAACTACGAGAACAAAGAGTTGTTGATGAAACAGCTATATGTTCCATGTCCCATATCAAGTAGGTACTACTACCAAGTTTAATTCTAAACGGACTTAGTCTTTTATTAAGTTTGAAATTAGATCATTGTGAGTGATTTCTGTGTGAGTTTTTAGTAATTAGTAATTAAAAAGTTAATTTGTACAAAACAATTAAGGATTAAGCTTGATCCAATTTTGCTGATTCTCCTATCCAAGGATCACGTAAACGAGATGGTAATAACCAGATCGGGTAAACCTAAAATGACGGTCAAAGCAGATCTAGACTAGGAACGGGCCGTAACTCTAGGAAAATGATGGCATAAATTACTCCCGATATTTGCGTTTATCCAACTTTAAATTTCTAATCCTACAGCTTCTTGATCTACGTAGACTCCTTCATAAATAATTCTTCAAGTTTACTTACTGAAGGCTTTCGAATCCAGTTTACGAGTTTTTGAATGGTCCATAATGAGACTCATGGAGTTCAACGCACAATTATGTATATTCATTTGCATAACACAAACCTGGCTGGGCGAAGGTCGGATTAACCTTTGAGGCGACAAAGTTGGGAGACTGCTTTGACATCTAGGTAGGGATATTATTAAGGGACTATAAAGGACTGGGGGAAATTTAGTTCTGCTGCAATATTAAGTGGGACAGACCGCAGAAACAACGACATAAAGGTTGGTTTGTGTTGTTGTTTAAGAATTTCCTTAACGGCATTCGGAGAAACAATGTTTGGAAATCATCTCAATTCGTTTTATAAACTGAGGTATTTTCCTCTTTTCTTGCACATCGACACTTGAACTATATATATAGAGTTATAACTAATGTTTGTAATGAATAGAATCAAAAACTATCTACTAAATCATTTGTTAGAATTCTTTTACTTCATTAGGTTTCATTATCGAAAAGTAACAGGTTTTAATGCCAGTATTTTATTGATAGATCCCACGAAACTCACGATAGCAAATGAATTCCACATGTTTACAAATAAAGTAAGATCTAGAAATAAGAGAAATTCATGTTGCATTTACGCCCGAGACCTGTTTACTTTTTCTTAACTTACAAATCAAACATAACTCATTAAAGCAGTCGGGTTAGTTTAACATAAATAAACATCGCATAAAATTAAGATGATTTTCGATTGCCCTTAACATCAAATTCGCAGCTACGCAAATTACGTCGTAAAAGCCAACACAAATACTGTCAGCGTGGTGTATCCAAATGGCATTAATTTGATAATTAGAGGGTGAAAATAGATTTATGCGTGGGCCCGACCGAGCACCAATAAGCCCCTAATCATGGGTGGCATCATAAACTCAATCGTAATCGATTTATGTTCTCAAATTCTGTAACAGAGAATATCGTGTGTCCTGTATAAAAAAAGTATTTTATGACTGCTCTCAGGGTTCAAATTATCAAATCTTTATTTAAAGCAAAATACATATTGCGTTGACCATTTCATAATAAGTAACAAATTAAAATTAACTTTAGGTGTACTAAATTATTGCACTCGGTTTAGTTTAGATGTGAATACTTTGTCTGTCTATCTTTATATGTTGGTCTGGGACTTGAAAAAATTTCCAACTGTGTTTCTTGCCCAGCATGTCATAAAAGGCAACTAATGGTATATCGGGTTTTGGGTGTGTGATTGTGTAGGTGACGAGCTAGTCAATTGTCACTACTTTTTCATAGTTTTCCATCTAACCCAGCCCAGTTTTGTTTTTGGCTGTATGTGATTAAAGAGGCCTGCTGTCCCTTTGACTGCCTACCCCTTCGGGGATTATGGGCATAAAGTTATATGATATGTGAATACGTTACAGACACACGGTGTTATTTTTTTCCTTTATTATTGAGGATATCAAGAATTAAGGATTCGATTTGTGATGGTTAAGGCTACGAGCTAGTCACTTGCTTTATTTTTTTTAACCTAATTTAACTTTTGGAAAGAAGATAAGAGCTTACTTCTTAGACTTTGCCAACTCGCGCGAGCGCGATCCAATAGTTTACTGGTGTCACATTCAAGTCCAAAAAACTGGTCAAACAAAGACAAATTTGTTTCTGCCTCACCCGTTCAACTTCGACACACCAAACATTAAAAACTTCCTGGAAATTAAAACCTTATCAAAACCTATTTACGGGCTATTATCCATTACAAGACGCACTTTCTCGCAAATCTGGAGCATATCTCCTTACCCATCATAAACGCCACTGACGGTTCTTAATGGAACGCAAACATACGCTCCACTTTAATTACTTGCGCTAAACTCATTTACAACTTGTGTTTGGTCTCGCGTCAACTAAACAGTACTTCGGATGATAAACAGCCGAGGAGTTTTGTCCCGACCCCGAAGCATGCCGTTAACTGATGTGGAGATTTAGGACCATTTATACTAAAATGTTCGTCGGAGGGATCGGTATTCATTGCTTGTCAAATAAGAATATTTCTGTCTTAGGTTGTCTCTGCATTTGCATACTTACAATGCTTGTTCTACAAAGTGTATTATGTGGACTTCAGCTAAACAGTACCCTATATCTTGACGAAAAGTATGAGATATAGTACCTTTCACTAAAATTCGTTTAAAGGTAAAGTCATCATAACCAAACAGAAAGACAACATACTTTAGTTTAAAAAAAATGCATACATACATAACATCACACCCATAAACCCATTTGTGAAAAGTAGTGACAAGTGGCTAGTTTGTCGCCTACACAATCCCATACCCAAAACATATCCCATTAGTCGTCTTTTACGACATGTTAGGCAAGAACCACAGTCAGCACATTGTTTTTGAGTCATAGACCAACATGGTACAATAGGCTGGGTTAGATGGAAAATTTGTGAAAATGTAGTGACAAGTGGCTAGCCCGTCGCCTACACATTCACATACCCAAAACCCCATATACCACTAGTCGCCTTTTACGACATGCTAGACAAGAAACAGAGTTCGCACATTATTTTTGTCCCAGACCAACATTTAGTACACTAAAGCATATTTAATATATTGATTGGAACGTTGGTCGAGTGGTCAAAGACCCTGGCCACGAAACCAAGGGTCGCGGGTTCGAATCCCGCTAGGGGCAAATGTTTCGTGTGATGCACATGGACATTTGTACTCGATTCATGGATGTTTATAAACGTATTTAAGTATATCTATCCGTTCACCTAGTATCTATAGCAGAAGCTTACAAGCTTAGTTTGAGACTAGGGAATTGGTTTGTCAGTAAAAAAGAATATACATTGTATTATATCTGTTTTTAAAGAAATAACAATGTTAAATTTAATAAATTCTGCATAATTAACGCTGTTTCAGTAACGCTAAAACGTTTTCGTTGTTCGCGATCTTCTATGCGAAGTTTCAGCGATGAATGAGGTTAAGTTCTGGCAAAAAACACAGCACACGATGAAAGCACTAAATGAATTATAATGCGAAGTAGAATTTCACCAGAGCCAGGACAGGTGTGTTGAATAAGCGAAAAACTTGCTTATTTTTGCTCTCTTGAGAAAAAGCATGTGGAATGATGAATTCAAAAACATGCGCGGAAAAATTTATGGAGGGCAAGAGGGGCAGATAAAAAGTACTATGTCTTTTGAAGTAAGCTTTGCTGTACTTAATTCAAAAGGAAAGTACGCTGAAAAATTCCCGGTAAAAAAATCAAAGTGAAAGAAATCGGAAGATGTTATTTACGCACCATCGTCAAACGGTTTTTGTGACTGACGATGTTGGCGCAAACAGTTTGCTCAATAACAAACTAGAATAACTAAATATGTTCTTACAAGCTTGCGTTTATATATAAATAAATAAATATTTAAACTACATCACATAGATCTGACTCCGAGGTAAGTAGCTTAGGCACTTGTGTTACGGATATAATCTCGGATATAATCAACAGTGGTATTACGAGTATTACAAACATATAAGTACCTACTTAAATATTGGATATTTACACCCAGACACAGAACAAACATAAGTATCCATCATACGAATATTTGCCCTGGGTGGGGATCGAACCCACAACTCTTGGCGCGTGGAGCAGGGTCACTACCGAATGCGCCATCGAGCATGTCAAATATAAAAATAAACATCAAATATCAACCACACATAATACAGATCGCGTAGGTTATTGTGATAAATCGAACGATAATTATGTATGAAACAAGTTTCTTGTTATTAAAAACTTAAAAGGTGGTTTGCATCTTTGATCTCATC
This sequence comes from Glyphodes perspectalis, assembly GCA_951394215.1. NCBI lineage: Eukaryota > Metazoa > Arthropoda > Insecta > Lepidoptera > Crambidae > Glyphodes > Glyphodes perspectalis. Next base: position 3,254,923 of record OX596200.1, read on the forward strand.
AGTGCAAGATCGCATTCATACATACATACATTACATCACGCCCATAATCCCTGAAGGGGTAGGCAAAGTCAAAGGGACAGCAGGCCCCTTTAACCACATTCAGCCAAAAATAAAACTGGACTTGGTCAGACGGAACATTGCGGAAAGTATTTCGGAAATTGACGTCAAAATGTTTTCACGTTCTTCAACAAATGCTCATGCCCGACAGACAACGTAGCTAAGTTAGAAGTCTGGATTTTTTGATCCAGACTTCTTATCAAAGACCATTCTCTAAAGCATTCCGATCCCACATCTCATTTGATCCAAACGTTACAACAAGCGACCCTCCACTGAAGCGGAGTTTAACTGCCACTTCACACTTTAATCCGATACCGCTGCTAAAAACTTCTCGAAATTGCAAGAAGTGCAAAGTCGGACTCGGGAAATATGAAAATGATTCGGAATCCGGCGGCGCTGTGTCATTTAGAAAATTTATGTTTTGCTCAGCTAAGTGTACTTGGCCAGTTGGGCTCAAGTCGTTGCTAAGTGCTATTAAGTTTAAGCACTCACTGGCATTGTAGCGGGAGGCGATATATAAAATTTGTAACTTGCAGAAGCTGTTACGTCACTCGTATGTTACACCCGATAATGGGCTGTGTTGTGGGGACGTATTTTAAAATATGTCGAGTCATTTCTGAGTTATAAAAGACGGAGCACTTTAGACTTCATATTTACTCATTGTCTCATGATGAAGTACGGAAGCAAGTAAAATTATATAAATATTTGGAAGAAGCTTACTAAGCTTTGGCGTTTCAGTAATAAAATCAAATTTTTTTTTTCTATTTCTTAATGTAATGCCATGAGCGACATACAAAAAATCTTCAGTCCTTCTCAAAAGCTTAGTAAAGGTTCTCAGACTTCTATAGGAAATGACGAATATTTAACGTAATATGTCCTCAGACTTCTATAGGAAATGACGAATATTTAACGTAATATGTCCTCAGACTTCTATAGGAAATGACGAATATTTAACGTAATATGTCCCCATACTTCTTTAAAAAACTTTCTTTTCGTGTCATCATCTCATATGTTCATTCAAGAATTATTAAACATTTCTAATTTTAAAACCTTTACTTTTAAACTTACTCGCACTGAAACATAACTGTTAAAGTCAAAGTCAAAATATTCTTTATTTATATAGGTTTCAAGGAAACACTTATAAATCGTCAAATACAGGTAAAGCCACAGCTATATGATTCTACCACCGGTTCGGAATGTTGAATCTACCGAGAAGAATCCAAGAAACTGGGTACTTACTCTTTTCAATACAATTTATACAAGGTGTATGAATCATAATTAACTTTGAAGCACGTTTTAGTGTGGACCTGTTGTAGAGTATCAAAATAGAAATATATACATACAACCAAAAACTTGACCCAACCAGAGCAGACTTAAATATAGGAGTTACGATTGTAGATGAGAATAGGAAGAACAATAACTATTCAGCACACATCTCAGAGCATTCAACAATCCTCCACACTTTCTTGCTCCTGATTAACAAGTAAACGAGAATGTTCCTCGAGGTAGCAAATGGATTATAACGCGGAGTGGAATTCCCTTATCGTAATGAAGCTTGGGTTAATGCTCAGACGGCTCAGCTGTAGCAATTTCAATAATGGCCCTCTCAATTCCTATCGGGGCCCGCTGATTAGGACACGTCTACTTCCGTTAATACACTTCGAAGATCTCCGTCTGAGTCATATAATTAGTAATAGTCTAGATGCCTTCTGATGTAGCTTGGTAGGTTTCTAAGGTCGCATAAACTATGTCGTTCTGGGACTTAAAACGAATGCGCCAACTGTGTTCCTTGCCTAGCATGTCGTAAAAGCGAATAATGGTATGTCGAGTTCTGGGTGTGTGATTGTGTAGGCGACGAGCTAGCCACTTGTCACTACTTTTTCACAATTTTCCATCCAAGCCCCGTTTTTTTTTTCTGAATGTGGATTGGGGGCTAGCTGGTCCTTTGATTCGGCCTACCCCTTCGAGGATTACAGGTGTGATAATATGTATGTATGTATTAACTAGACACCAATGCCTATTGTATCCTTACTAGCAACAAGAAGTTCCCCATCTGTCTGTTACGTTAGCAAGCCTGAAACAATGCTGCTGATAATTGGTACTGATTTAGAACCTGAAACCAGGATTATGAATAATCTCTGTAATAGATCATCATCTTCCCAGCGTTATGTCCCGTGCTTAGACGCGATCCGCTTAGAATTACATTAAAGCGACTGCCGATCTGACTTTCGTAACACTAAGATATTGGGATTGGGGAACCAGAAAATATTTGGATCATGGTTACAAATCCATAGTGGTTTGAATGTGCAGGTTTCATCACGATGTTTTCCCTCACCGTCGAGCTAGTGGTATAAATACGTACATAGATTTGAAAAATCCAGAAGTACATGCCCGGGTTTGAACCCGCACTCCTCGGTTAAGAGGCGCGTAACCTTACCATTGAGCTACCACCGCTCAAATATACTTATATTAGAAATAGACAACCGCTAAGCTTTTTGTTCATATTAAAGTGTCTGCAAAAAAATTTTTATCTATATTTTTTAAAGAATTTTTCTTACTTTGTATTCTAATGGAATTGCTCTGCCGAACTAATAGAAACAGTAAACAAATGCACAACCTTCAATATCGGCTTTGTGTTCATATTTTTATTGTTGACCTGCCGTAATCTAGCTTAGTGGGAGAAATGAGTTAGCAATAACGGATAAGCGCTATTGAAATATACAGACAAACAATTCCAATACATTAAATCTAAGCAGATACATATATGTAAATGAATTGACTGGCTCGATGGCGCATTCGGTAGTGACCCTGCCCCATGCGCCAAGAGTTGTGGGTTCGATTCCCACCCAGGACAAACATTCGTATGATGAATACTTGTGTTTGTTCTGTGTCTGGGTGTTAATATCTAATATTTAAGTATATATTTGTAATACCACTGTTGATTCTGATATCCGTAACACAAGTGCTTAAGCTACTTACCTCGGAGTCAGATCAATGTATGTGATGTAGTCGGATATTAATTATTATTTATAATGAATAAGTAAAAAAAAACTCCAGACTGGCAGACCAATTACCTAGTTCTAAACTAAGCTTAAAGCTTGTCCTATGGATACAAGATGATGAATATACTTAAATACGTTTATAAACATCCATGACTCGAGCACAAATATTAATGTTCATCACACAAAATATTTGCCTCTAGCGGGATCCGAACCCGCAACCCTTGGTTTCGTGGCCAGGGTCTATGACCACTCGACCAACGGACCAGTCGATTTGGATGCGGTGACTAATGCTTTTCCAGGTGACCTAGGAATAGGGCGAGAAAATTATGATGAGGAACTAATTCTAAAACTCTTTTTACGTGTTTTAGTTTGGGACTAGGGAATTGGTGTGTCAGTCTGAAGAATTGATTTATTTATTTAATCATACCGCGTTTTTAGTACCAAGAGACGGAATTTTCACAGCCACCACGTAGCTAACTTCAAGACCGCCAATTTAGAAAACGCGTAAAGAAAATTGTATTCAATTGGAATCAACTTACAGGTCTTGTTTCAATGGAATTTATTCAAATTGATGATGATTGTTCGTTTCTGAAAAGCACCTTAATGGCATGAAGAAAAATGGATATTACATATCTTTGTAACTGTATACGCTATTGTTTTGGCTCTTACAGACGATGATGGCTTAATAAACTTTATTTAGGTTATTAAGCACATACCAAGAATACTAGTTAGATATGCGTTGTTTGCACGTTTTTTGACTGACTGACTGACTGCCTCGTTGGTCTAATGGTAGTATGCACCGCCTAGGAACCAAGAGGGCCTGGGTTAAAATGCCGGGTCGGGCCAAAAACTTGTGACTGGGTATTTCAATAACGAAATTAGTCAGTAACAGCCGAGAGTCAGGAAGTTGGCGGTTTAATGACGCCCGTGCCTCGGCAAGCACGTTAAGCCGTTGGTCCTGCGCCTGACCTCTCTTCGGTCATGTCGAATTGCCGTCTCACCGGACTATGAGTGAAGGAATGGAGAGTGCACCTGTGTTTGCGCACACACTTGTGCACTATAATATCTCGTGCGCAGTTGGCTAATCCTCGTTGACATTGGCCGTCGTGACCGATATCGGTTAGGGAGACATTATTATTTGCAAGTATAATACGAGTTCGGTTCTCTCTGCCTACCCCGCTAGGGAAGTGGCGTGAAGTTTAGTGAGTTAGTTAATACGAGTAGGTAATTTAAGTTTGGCGTATCTTCCTTTATACAGACAATACATTAAGGCTGCAATTTTGTCGGCATACACATCAGAATTGTCCTAGAATAGCTCTAAACCAGCTAGGTATCACATATTTCCCAAATTGATATTTACTGTTCCAATCCTCAACACAACATCCACTCACGATTCATCGGAAAGCCTTCTCAAAGCACGTCCACCAGACCCAACGTACCTGAAACAAAAAACACACAACGTTATTCTAGATCAGTGATAGCGAACAATTGGCACGCGTTTGATTGATGGCATGTTATACAAAATACTGGGCACGTATTTTCTTTTGGATAAAACATGTAACATTAACAGCAACGATTGATAATAAAATTCACACAACCGGTCCCCCTGGAACTGATAGAATCAGTTATATAAAATTTTAGATATATTTAGAACATATATGTGCCAACTCCGTTTCTTGCCTAGCACTTTGTGAGCGACTAATGGTGTACCTACAGGTTTTTGTGTGTGTGATTGAGTAGGCGACGAGCTAGTCTCTTGTTACTACTTTCTCGCAATTTTCCAACTAACCCAGCCCCGTTTTATTTTTGGTTAAATATCCTTAAAAGGCTTGCTGCCCGTTTCATACTACCTCCCCTTCGGAGATTACGGGTGTGTTATTATGTACGTATGTTTTATATATTATGTTACGTTTGTTTAAAAAGGTTTGCCAACCCTGCTCTAGATGAAACGATGTTCATATTCGGTCCACGTAGTATTATAAAGCAGTAGACCTCCGTCAATACCGGCAACAATTAGAGGTCGAATGCGGGCCTGCAAATTGGCCTGTGTAGTTTGCAGTCGGCTGGGATTAGGGGAAACATCGCCTTAGTGATGCTAAAGTGTCGATAGTTTTTTAAACTAATATAGTTGTCACAACTATGCAGCATGTCTGATTGGAAGCATGGATAACTTGTTTATACTTCTAGAGGCGCATAAAAATACGTTCTTCTATCTGATATCTTAATCGTTTCTCCATAGCCATAAACGTTGCACAAAGTTTTGCAACAGTACAAGTGCTTTGCCTGTCTAGCTTGGTTCTATGCGGATCTGTCACTGAAATAAAAAACTTAAAAGGTCAATCCAAATGTTGACAAATATAGAAATGGGTGTTTTATGTACTGTTTTATGTAGGTAGTAAACGAGTACAAGTACTCACAGCTTGACGTTTAAGACACAACACATTTTATGGAGCAATGCAACTCAGACAGTTAAAATGTTATACATTTTATCAAAAAAAATAATTAATACATTACATACATTGCTCTGTTCCGAGGTAAGTAGCTTAAGCACTTGTGTTACGGATATCAGAACCACCAACAGTGGTATTACAAATATATACTTAAAAATATTGGGTATTAACACCCAGACACAGAACAAACACAAGTATTCATCACACGAATGTTTGTCCTGGGTGGGGATCGAACCCACAACTCTAGGGTAGGTTCACTACCAAAAGAGGTTGGTAAATTAATACTTTCAGTATTATTTATTTCAGTAGTATTTCAAGGTTACTATAAATATCGATATGCTATCGATAGTCAATATTACAGCATGCAACACTAATCGGACTTGTGATGAATAGCAATTTATGTCGACAGTGTCGGTGAGCTCCAGAATTTTGGTCCAGGTTCTGAGTAACTTCGGTTAAAGGCATTGTAATTCTTTTGCAAAAAGTCAGTTATCGAATATAGCCATTCAATCGGCTCAGTGTACATTTTTGGTAGCTGTTGCTATTTTTATTTCAATGGACAAAGGAATACAATTTATTAAGCGTCACGTATCTTTTTTCAATCAGCTTATTTCTAGAGGTATCTCGTAGCCTAAGGGTTTGATGTATTTCGATATTTTACTGGTAAGGATTTTTTTATTGATATATATTCTGGTTAAAGGGGCCTGTTGCCCCTTTGACTCTGCCTACCCCTTCGGGGATTATGGGCGTGATGTTATGTATGTATGTATGTATGTAAATTACATTAATTTTTATAGTTACATAATAAAATTAATGCATTAGTAATTTGTCTTTTATTAAAAAAATATAGGTTATCCGTGAGGTTAAAACGCATAGTAGTTTTTTTCGAACGAAAGGTATCCTTTAACCTGTTCTGTAACCTTGTTATTTTGTTAAAATATTTCACAATGATCAAATGAGTTGTTAAAACGAGAAAGAGTAAAAATCAAACGCACTTTTATAATTAAATATCAGATGTGATTAAAAGTTTTCGAAGTTTACGCGAACGACATTGCGGTTGTCGACCGTTTCATATTATGTGGCATAATTAAAAACAGTAAACAGCATACCGTCAAGTGGGTTTGTTGAATCAGGCACTCTGCAGCATTCTGAAATCACCCAGCGTTAATTAATTCGCCGGAAAACGCGATCGTAATTCGGGATATCCTAATGAGCTCGCAGATTGACGCGTGAAGGGTAAACTGATTGATCAATGGGATCATGGTATTGCATCATAAAGCTCCGTATTACTGTCTGTCTGTTTCGATCGATTACCGACATTTTGTGAGATCCTTCTGCGAAGCTGGTGAAAACGAGATTGTTTATTGAGAAACATGCACAGACGTGTTATTAGCGCATTTCGTTTAAGCTTATAACAATCATATGATAATAAACAATTAGCGCAAAAATATAAAATAAAATATACCGCCTATCACTATTATATAATACTAAGTGGCAATTTAGTATTTGCCATGGCGTCAATACGACATTCCGCATATTTTTGGAGGCAGTGTGTGAAAGGATTGATGATAAGCGAGGCTACTTGCGAAATAATTCGATAAATATTTCTAACAAGTACCACTAAGCATTCTTAATAAAATAATCACAGAAAAACGGGATCTATGCGTTTTTTTTTCTAAATTAAAAATATCTTATGTCTTTTTTACCATACAAACCTTTTAATCACAATCGATTAAGTGGAGATGTAATGCAACAAACATGAGTTGCATTCACATTTTATAGTGATTAGTAAACACTTAGCCACTGCAGCATTTTAAATACCAAAGGGCCCCTTTCAAACGTTGATGAATATGCATCACCCACCCAATAAAGTGCTTAAAGCGTCTTATCTTTGCCGTTTCAGACCCGAACTCCTTTTCACTGGCTAGATTAGGTCCACATTTAGTTTCTGGTGACCTAAGGTATATCAATGTTTAGGTATAATCAAGAACGCTAAATCAAAAGATATTCTGAGTAGATCAATTCTGGCATCGTCTCAATTTGCCGAAGTTACGAATTAATATGGTAGACGTGGTTGTAATTTTTTTTTAAGTGTTGAGTTTCGTAAGTATTAATTAAGGACAAAAATCTACTCTCAACTCTTCCCCTCTTTGAATGAGAGTTCATATAAAGGGCTGTATAGAATATGTAAAGATCTTTAACAAGTTATTAATTGAAATCGTGTACAACCGTTCCGTTGCTGAAATAGTGAAAAAAATACGTAAAATTTATATATTACTTTAGAACGAACCGAAATATATGTTTATGTTGTCTTCTCATCATCTTCCTAGCGTTATGTCCCGTGTTTAGACGGGTTCCGCTTAGATCATGACCCAGGATTTAGCGAGTCTGGTAATTACATTGAAGCGACTGCCGATCTGACCTTCGTAACCCTAAGATAGACAATGTTTGGATCATGGTTACAAATCCAAAGTTGTTTGAATTTGCAGGTTTCATCACGATGTTTTCCTTCACCGTCGAGCTAGTGGTATAAATACGTACATAGACTTGAAAAATCCAGAGGTACGTGCCCGGGTTTGAACCCGCACTCCTCGGTTAAGAGGCGCGTGTCCTAACCATTGAGCTACCACCGCTTATGTTGTCTTCTGTTAGTTTATAAATCTATAGTAATATTATAATTAGGGAAGATTTTATTGTTTGTTTGCATTGAATAGGCTCAAAAACTACTGGACTGATTTGAAAAATTATTGCAGCGAGTAACATAGGCTATATTTTATCCCGTATTCCTACGGGAACTACGCGGGTGAAACCGCGGGGCGTTGCTATAAGTAAATAAAATTCAATATCGTTATATGCTGAGTATTTCGCTAGCACATTTATTAATTTTCCTTTTGTAAAATATGTTTATATGAATAAATATTTGTTATTTATTCGTTCTCAAATTGACCATATTTGAAAGCAAAAATGAAAACCTCTTTTTTTAATTTTATTTTCAATGCTTATACATATACGTACACAATGAATTTATATATAAACGATGCGTTACAGACCTTTACGTTACGTAACGTAAACTTTGAAGGGATAAAATATACTTTTAACAACGCAAATGGAAATCCTTAACCTTTTACCACACCTCCTTCAAATTATTTCGTTCATTAATATCTTTTAAGCTTGTACACGGAAACTTGAACATGGAAAAGTGTTTAAAACTGCTTAATTACATGTTTAAATCTCCATTCCAACTCAATTCAGCTGACTTAGACTCTAATTGGGAACCCTTTGATGGTTTCGTAACGATCCCAGAGATAAGTTTGAGGATTCTGGCAGATATAACTTTGGCAATTGGCTTACGTAGTCGCTACCGATAAGTCATGTCTTTTGTTTGAAATATTAAACTTTACAGATTTTAAACCTAATTTTTATTTTCTTTCTGGTGATCATTTACACTTACTGTTCATCATCTTCCTAGCGTTATATCCCGTGCTCAGACCATGATCCAGGATTTAGCGAGTCTGGTAATTACATCATTTACACTTACTGTTGCTACCTTAAAATCAAAATAATGTTTTTGTGATTGTTGTGACAACCTCAAATAAAAGTTAAATAATTAAAAAATTTTCAAGTGTAAATATTGCAGCGTTTTTTTCAATTTCACTTGTCTTATTGATTTATCTTTTACTTAGATGTGGTCACGCCGATGAATGCACTTCTTTACATAGATAACATCACGCTCGTAATCCCCGAAGGGGTATGCAGGGTCAAAAGGCGGCAGGCCCCTTTAACCACATTCAACCATAAATAAACCTGGGCTGGGTTAGATGGCAAATGTGAAAAAGTAGTGACAAGTGGCTAGCTCGTCGCCTACTTATTTACATAGCCGAAACCCATAAACCATTTGTTTATCACGCGAACATTAAATGCCCTATCCTTCATTGGTCTTGCAGCCATGGATCCTAACCATGGAACTAAGTAGCAATAATAACAGAACTTCGATAAAAGAGACAAACTTAGACATTAATGAACTTCCGCACTTTTCACTCAACCAGCAAAAAACTTAGCCATTAATATCGACGCGGAAAGCCCGACGGAAACAGGGATTTGTCGAGCGTCACTGTTGTCTGCTTTTTTGGGGATGTCTCGGCTTAATCGAAGTTAAATTGGCGGGGAGGCTGGAGTAAATTGATTTCCAGCTTCCAGCCGAGATGACGGCTGGAACTTTGAGCGAAATGCGACAGATTGTGGCTGTAAAAAGTGTGGACTTTGGAATAGTCTGGTAGACACTTTGGTTTTTGGCTTATGAAGGGCGCAAAAAAGGTTAAAGCTTGATAGAATTCTGTTAGAGATACGTGCATTTGTGTACGTATTTTCGTAGGCAATAGTTCTTTGATTTGAGAGCGGTGGTAGCCCAATGGTAAGGACACGCGCCTTTTAACCGAGGAGTGAGGGTTCAAACCCGGGCACATACCTCTGGATTTTTCAAATCTATGTACGTATTTATACCACTAGCTCGACGGTGAGAGAAAACATCGTGATGAAACCTGCAAATTCTAATAACTTTGGATTTGTAACCATGACCCAAAAATTTTTTGGTTCCCCTATCTTAGGGTTACGAAGGTCAGATCAGCAGTCGCTTCAATGTAATTACCAGACTCACTACATCCTGGATCATGGTCTAAGCGGACCCCGTCCAAGCACGGGACATAACGCTGGGAAGATCATGAGTCCAAGCTTTTTTTATTTTGATTTCATATGCGATTTTGGCGAAACTTAAGAATTCATTGCACAATATACGGATAGCGTCTTAGCATTTAGATATCCATAGAAAAAACCTAATTAAATAAACCCCGGTACTAGAAGGTCATTAACGTTACATGTAGTATTATGTACTGACTTCCATAAGTTATTAGTTTTATCTTTTGATCCAAGAGTCGTCGCGTCCGAGTAACGGTAAATAAAAATATTTAAAGTGAATTTAAAATTTGCTTCCAATTTTTGTAACATGTTATGTTTAAAATTTTTCTATGAATATTGAGTCTTGTCTTCAACTTTAACAGATATATGTCGAAGTCAAAGCCAATATTCATAAATTTTATTTTTCAAATATGATCGAATAAGTTAGTCCCCTTAACATGACAGAATTCTCTTTTCAGTTACGACGAAAATCGTTAATCAAAGAACGAAACCCATCATCGATGCAGTTTGAAATTAGAATCGTAAATAAAACGAAACATCGAAAAGTGCTCCGATGCGACAACTTTAAAAAGTAAAGAACTAAATCTAATATTCCGAAGAGATTTAAGTAGGTACCCGTCGAGAGGCGCTGACGTCACAGGAGCTGTCACGAAGGCATTCATTGCGACCATGACGTCGTAACTTCGCGAAGACATGTTGGCACATGTCAGGATTTAAAAACAGCGCTGGAACTCGTGATGGATGGGACAGGGCGAAACAGCCCGTTTGCCCTACATCGGAAAATGTTGTTTCGTACACTGCGATTGATGTATCTAGTGTGGCGTGGGTTCAAGTTTGTGAAATGTAAGTTAAAGTGGGTTAAAAGCATCAAGATTATTAGTTTGACTAACTTGGTTATATTTATACCTCCAAAGTTCATGTTAAAGTTTTGAGACTTATGATTTTTGTTTTGAATCGTTCATTATGAGAAGCTCAAGAGTGAGGATTAGTATTTTTTTTTTGTATTAGCAGTACCGATTCATATACTTGGGGCGTTGGTTCAAATCCTGACACGTATCATTATTATTATTATTATATACTATTTTCAAGTCTGTGTTATTTAGACTACCAACTCGGTGCTGAGAAAAAACATCTTGAGGATTTTTTTTTGATTCAAGGTTCCTTAGTGCGATTTCAACTAATTCTATAGATGGGGAACTTTCAAACCTGTTAGGTTATGGATTAGCAATGGCAAATATACACAAGTCAACTCAGGAGTGCGGTTAAAATTAATTGTGCCCTACACTCGACTTCATCCGCACTGCCTTGTCAGAATCTGTAGTAAGGCTCTCTACACACAATCGCACGACGTTAGTTAATTGGGTCCGCACACTCCCGAGTGTGCGGAGACTGCGCGACTATTACCGACGTGTCCAGAATTACTGAACAGTCGAGTAAACGTAACTATTCACACCCGTATTCTGAATCAAGACCGAGTTATAAATCTAGGCACAATATAGAAGCGCAAGCGAATTTATGACTTATCACTTAAAGGTAATGTTTGAATTAGCTTGTACCGTTGTACATGCGATGTTTTAGTTCAGTTTTCGAATACGGACTTTAAATTAATAAAACGTTGTTGCAGATACATTTTGACTTATTCTAGGACACATTGAGTGAGCGTTGCCAATTTCGTACCAATTGAATTGCGTCCTGTCATTGACCGTTTCGATATTGCAGTAGACGGTTTTTTGAGGCATTAAAATTTTGTTAGTGCAGTGTCTGTCTGGGGTGAATGGACTCTTATTTTTGCTAACAAGCTTTTTAGAGAGGATTTGTGAACGAGTCAAATATATATTTTTTTGTATTTAAGTACCTATTTCATTCTATTTGCAATTATTAGTGCTTACAATACTAGGTTTTGAAAGAATAACTCTTGGTGAGACAACAAATTACTATTTCTTGCAAACATTACTAAATAGCGTGTGATGTGAAAGATAGTAATATAACTGATACATATATACATACAGTACATCGTAATAACATAAATACGTCATATCTTAAAGAATTTGCATGGTCACTGGAAGGACTTCATTCTATTTAGGAAAATGTGTATTTTCGACAATTTTAAAGTCATACTTCTTATTAAACTGTTAATAGACCTTAATAACATTCGATAAATAAAATTAACCATACCCAATATCCGGAAATTGCTGACACAGCGTAAATACATAAAACAGCAACGTACACATAAGGAAGTCTACACACAAGCCCACCGGGCCCGTTAATTGGCCAAGCGGAGACGGGCCTCGCCATTTGCCACGCGTGTGCAGACTGCCTAACGACAGGCTTTAACTGCCCGCTTCTGGATCTGGGATGTCGACGCAAGTACTTTCGATCGATTGAGCAAGTTATTGAAACGTCATCGCAATTGGTGACCACGTTGCAACACCTCTACCGAGGTATTTCCGTTTGGTGTTGCGTATGAAATTCTAAAAAGACCTTTGGGATTAGATACGGTGTGTTTGCGGTATTGCAATTCATTGCATCCAGATTTTTTGTTTCAACATTACAATCTTTCGTAGGGCTTGCAATTCAGCGGCATGGAATCAGCACATGTCGCTGGAACCAGCACAGCCAAAATGCTGAACCCAGCTGGATTGGTGGATCTATAGCTATCCAGCCAATAGGATGTGTTGCATTAGAAGTAAAGTAATTGGTGAAGAAGGGTAAGACTAGCACCCCTATATGCTTCTGTGGGAGGGGATCGTTGGTGTGCGTAGCTTTCCCAGGTGCCCTCCCCATGCGATTTGACAGAACACCCCTGGGTTTTAGTGGGTAGGCCCCCTATTTCATGGGGGGAGAGTCCCACATAGCCACTTAACCCCCCCGGGTGGAGTGGTATGCGTAAGGCGTTTCCCAGGGATATAAAAAAAGGCACCCCAATATGCTTAACGATAAACGGCTTGAACTTCCGGCTTCTGGATCTGGGACTTCCGACACAAGTTCAATCGATCGGGCATAGGTATTTCTAAGAGGCACTGCGTTTAAAATTCGGAGAAGACCTTCATGGGATATATTTAATTTGAAATTCAGCGAAGTATAGTTAAAAATAACTAATGTGAAGAAGAAGAAGAAGAAGTGTTAGCTCGTCGCCTACATAATCGAAACCTCAAGACTCAATTCACCATTATCGCCTTTTGCGACTTGTTAAGCAAGGACCACGTAAGCACATTATTTTAAGTCCCAGATCAAAATTGGGTGATTCCTATATCAGAAATGCTTCTATATAGGAATATGTTGGTATGGAATTCCGAGATGTCTGTAATATATTGCATTTGAAATTCTACGAAGAAAAGCATACAGGAATTGAATAGACTAGTACACCAATTTCCTAGCTCTAAATTGATCGGCGTTTGGTTATCTCTGCCTACCCCGCTAGAAAAGTGGCGTGAAGTTTAGTTAGTTAAATTGATCTTATAGCTTGCATCATATAACCGAATATATTTATTGTTAAATAGACGATTGTTAGATAGAGCATGTACATCAAACGAATATTTGTCACACGCCAAATTGACGGGATATTGACACCATTTATATTTAATTTTGAAATATCGATTCATAGAAGAAAGATCGTAGTATGTCGTAAAACCTTATTGATTTTGAATTATATTGAGTCTACGATTATTAATTTTACAAAAACGGCATAACATTTAGTCAGTTAACTAGACAAACTAGTGACGTCATAAATCGACAAGCCCATACAAAATAAATAAATATAAATAAATTCTTCAGACTGACACACCAATTCCCAAATCTATGAAGTGATTGCATTTTTAAAACTTTTAAGAAGTATCTCAATTTACTTGCCAGTCAACATCCATATTGGAACTAGCTGCCTTTAGTTTCGTGGAGAGGTCACTGGTTATTGGTCTACGTATTGAACTGTCTGTCTCTGGATCTGGGTTAATAGGAACAGAGTGCAGAGTGCGATTTGGTCATTCGCAATGCGCGTGTAGATACCTAACGACAAACGCCTTTCCTGCTTCATTCTGGAGGTTTATGTGTATACTATCAGCTAGATTTACCGCGAGGAAATAATATATATATATATACATCTGGAACCCTATTTTTATTTACTTTTAATTATTTCCAGCGAAAATCTATACAGAGCAAAATACACAAAAAAAATGGTTTTTCTATATGTTTAATCTCTAAGTCTTTAGTACCTGGCATGCTGGCCGGAATATTGGTAATTTTAAATTTATGAAAAAAAAATAACATAAAAAGCAGACATGCTATAGTAAAAAAAAGTGCTGGAAAATAAATACCTAATCTAAAATCAAAAGTTTGAGGAGTTATTTGTAGACATACCGTATACACATCCGTATGCATTTGATTAAGTATTTTTTTTATATTAAAAACAGATACTTCAATTTTAGTATTAGTAAATAGAGTATATATCAGACTACATCACATACACTGATCTGACTCCGAGGTAAGTAGCTCAAGCACTTGTGTTACAGATGTCAAAAACAACAGTGGTATTACAAATATATACTTAAATATTGGATATTAACAACACCCAGACACAGAACAAACACAAGTATTCATCATACGAATATTTGTACTGGGTGGGGATCGAACCCACAACTCTTGGCGCATGGGGCAGGGTCACTACCGAATGCGCCATCGAGCTTGTCAAAAAGAGTAAAGATTATATGTACGTATGTATACATAACTTTCTAAAGTAATTGAAAAATGCCGAATAATTTCACCAGCGTCAAAAGTCCTAGTCTAAATTTGCACGCCTAGCAAATAAATGATACCGGTGCGAAGGCGCCCTGCGGATCCGAATGAATGATTTCCCATGCGAGGCCATCGGCAGGTACGGGAATTAATATATAAACGAGACGACCGGGTTATTTCATAATGCACGCTGGCTATACCTGTACGAAAATTCAATACGGAAGTTCCCCGGCAAATATTTGAAGCGACTTGCGAATTGACACAATAAATGAATTACATTTTCGATAACGCGTTCCGGAGTGGTTATGCGACGTTACGGATGTTGGATTTCTGTAGGTGTAGGTGTGACGTACATCCGTGATTACAATATTTTTGACTAGCGTAAAAGCCCTTTTTTTTTTTTTTTTTAGTTGGGGAAACTCCCACGAGCCGTCACCCTCTACTCGGGGAAGCAGAGGGCGGTGTGTCGGACTCGAACCGACTAAAACCCCAACGTGGCCTCCAGCGGCGCAGTCCCGGAGGAGCCTGTATCCCCACTGTCGGGACTATACGACAGCTCCTCCGGTGATGCGCGTGCCGCGCTACGCGGCCCACCTCGCGCGGCGGTGGTCGATGCTGTGCAGCCCACGACAACAGTCGTCGGATGCACAGCACCGAGCACGCGCGCGCGTCGAGACATGCCAGGCCACCCAGCATGTCTCAACCACTCCGTCCAGGATTCAGACGCCGATCATCCCCGTGACCGGCGTCGTGGGCCCACTCTCGCGCTGTGCCCTCTGCTAAGCCAGAGGGGCACGCGAAGAGCGCCTCGTCGAAGGGGCCGCCTTCCGCCCGGCGACCCAGATTGAGGGTCTAGCCCTGTCGTCGCAGAGGGAGAGCATCGAGACGCTCAATCCCTCTGCGACCCACCACGACGCGACCCAGCGCGCCTCTGTCGGGTTGCCGAGGATAGGGAGGCGAGCAACGACAACACTCAGCTCCTCCTCTTCCTCGGCAACCCTGGTCCGGCCGCAGTGGGTTACAGCCGGACCGCCGCAACTGCCCGGTAGCAATTCGTGCAGTTGCGGCTCACCTCGGGGTCCTTCTTCGCTTCAGCCCTGCCATGTCAGGGCCTACTAAGCTCCCCCGGTACGACAAACCGAGGACCCCGGCGGGGGGGAGCGTAAAAGCCCTGTCTTATGCACCATGAGTTGATCGATTCCTACCCAAGACAAACTTTCTCGTGGTATTCACCACGCCAGCCACAGAGTTAACTCAAATGATGTTAAAATCTTATATTTAGGTAGTATATATTTGTGAGACCATTGTTAATACTGACATCTCTAGCACACGCCGGGTATCCGCTAGTATTTTTATAAAAATCATTTTTAACGCAACAGAAAAGGGTTTCTGAAGTTAACAGAATATTTTGATCTACATTGGGTAGGCATATGTGTATAGCTAGACACAAAGAGTTAGATCTGACTCCGAGGTAAGTAGCTTAAGCACTTGTGTTACGGATATCAAAATCAACAGTGATATTACAAATATATACTTAAATATTGGATATTTACACCCAGACATAGAACAAACGAATAAACACAAGTATTCATCATATGAATATTTGTGCTGGGTGGGAATCGAACCCACAACGCATGGGGCAGGGTCACTACCTGATGCGCCATCGAGCTTGTCTAAATAAGATATCTTAAGACAACATTGTGCGTTATAAAAGTAATTCAACGTGTTCAGTTTATGAACCTTGAAAAAACCTCGAAAAACATTTTGCTATGTATAAGCAATTTTAGGCGATAAATTGGAAAGTCCGTTCCGCTAGGCAGTAATTTATTTTTATACACTTTTTTAACAATCCAGGAACACCATTTCCAGTACACATCGTATACAAATTCCATCTACAACACCATTCATGCCCAAACTCACTTTTGCACCGAATAGAATGCGAAATATTTAAAAATTTATCCCCGTTCAAATTCCACTACATACCCGACCGACAGACAAACGAATTAACTTTCGAATAGCTTTCGCGCCAGTATTCCCTCCTAAACCACAGCTGGATGACCGGCTATTAAAAATTGAACTCTATGTCGTAAGGAGTAAGATCACGTGTGGTTTTTACGAGACAATCCCTTATGTTGCAGTTAGGTAATTGGTCTTTCGGTGCGGGACACTGCATAGGCAGTTTTTAGGCCGATCGACAATTAAAACGGCACGAACATCGAAACGAATTTATACAATGCCCGTGGGAAGACGATGCCGCGCTTTATTTTTTGCTGCTGAAGTGGGCAGGATTTTTTAATCCACCATTGAATATATATTCTATATCTTCTACAAGCTTTATGTCCCTTCATTACGTAAATCTTCCTGCGAACCCCTATGATCGAATGGCGAACCCCTAGGGGTTCGCGTACCCCCCTTTGAGAAACGCTGGCATAGACCATGATTAGGATTGCAATCCAACGACATGTGCTGGACCCAACACAGCTAAATTTGTGCTGGGCACAGCTGGATTGCTTATTCCAGCATTGCAATCCAGTGGCATGGAACACAGCTAAAATTCCGTCAGACCCAACTGGATTGTTGAATCCAGCATTGTTAGGAATACGTAATACGTGCATAGATTTTAAAAAACACGAGGTACATGCCTGGGTTTTGAACCCCTACACCTTACTATTGAGCTACCACCGCTCCTAGCTAATTGTAAAAAGCAGCTTAATTATTTCCTTCGGAGCAATTAAACTTTTGGACTATGTATCTAAATTCTCATTAAGTCTATTGGTTGTATACGCCATGTACACAACGGTTTAGGAGTACGACGCACGGACAGACGAGTAGACACATTTTTTTGACAACCGCGTTGATGAAGGTACAACGTGAGGTCATCGTTTACAACCGTTTTCAAAAAAGGGATTTAGAAATTTAGTGCGTATATTTTTATGGATATGATATGGGTATCCCTAAAACATTACAAATGTACAAGTCTGTCTGTATGTCATGAAATATGTACATTAAAAGTTAATCTAAAAAATGGCATGGATAAAATTTTAATCCTGAAAAAGAACTTTCAAAATATAAACTACAAATTCAAATTAAAATATCTTTATTTATATGAGCTTCAAGAAAGCACTTATAAATAGTCAATATACATAAAAAAACGCTAAGCAATAATACTACCACCGGTTCGGAAGGTAGACTCTATCGAGAAGGACCTGGCAAGAAACTCGATAGTTACTCTTTTAAATGCCTAATTTTACAAATTTGTAAGCTTATAATAAATGGAACTACACTAGAATTTAACTTTTTATCCCGAAATAAATTGATAGATCGCACTGGATATGGGTTCGATAGTCGCTTAAAAAGACCGAATTCACGCGGGTGGTGTCGCAGGCAGAAACTGGTGTTTTGTTTAGAATGAAAAATGATACATAAATTCCTTTTCATTTTATGCCGTCATAGTTACTTCAAATAGATGTACTGTAAAGTGTTTTAAAACCATAAACGGCTTTACAAGACTTAGTTTATTTGTCTTTAATGAGGATGTCAAAGACAGTTCCTGGAGTGATGTCAACTAGTTTCATTATACATCGCTAGTGTAAATAATAAGATAAGATTTATATACGAGTATAAGTTTAAATTTAGCTCTTACTTCATTAAGTACCACAATGGTACCTCATCCCCATGGGATCCCTACATGCCGCCGGCTTTCAGACTGCTTTGCTGCTGGTTTTACCGGCGGCCTAAGGGGAATGATTGATTCTTGAAATCCTTATGCCTCGGCCATAACAGTTCGTTTTCTTAAAACTTTTCTATCAATAAAAGTACTAGACTATATCATTCTCATTTAAATTCTGTCAGTATTTAGTACGAAATATTTTCCGTGTCGAAACCCCAAGCGAACTGGCCGCCGGCATTAAAAAGCCGCGCGTGCGCCGCCGGCCGTGCCGCCTTGTCCTATGGATACTAGGTGAACGGATAGACATACTTAAATACGTTTATAAACATTCATGACTCGAGTAAAAATGTCCATGTTCACCAAACGACCCTCGGTTTCGTGGTCGGACTCTGAGCACTCGATCTACAACATTTAGTTCATGCGAAACCACTTACTTATTTGACTGATTATTCTAGTAAAAAGCAAAATTCCATCAACATTTCATACGAAGGCACCTAATAAGTTAATTTAGGCGTATCCAAGCCCCCAGTTGATGTAGGTGGCGCGGTAATCGGATTCGCCCGGTCTCACACAAACTTCGCGGATCTGCATAAACTTAACTGGCAACGTTTTGTGTTTACTATGCCGAGCTCCCTTTCACTATTCACCGCGGGCCGCGGTGGGCCTTCAATTGAACTTAAAGTCAAGTGTGAGACGTGACGGTTGAAGGTTCTGTCTTACTGTTTTGGTGGTGTAGAGGAATTGCTTAGTTCAGTGCAAGGAAAAACTAACTAACCAACTGAACTTCACGCTAGCGGGGTAGGCAGAGAGAACCGAACGCCATATGGCACGATCCTTATACACCTCACTCGCCTCTTCAACATTGATGATCCTTTTCACACAAGCTCTACGGTTTTTATGACTCCTAACATCACCTTCAAGGAAAAACGCCTTTATTATACAACCTTCCAATTTCAATTTTCCTTCTATCCAGCCCAGTTTTAATTTGTGACAGAATCTGGTTAGGCTACCTTCCCTTCGAGGATTACGGGTGTTAAGATATGTACGCATTAATAACGTCCCATTTATTAAAAATATAAATCGACATCTTTTTATTGGACAATGGCTACAAGTCATTTTATTACATAGAAAAAATTGGTTGTAATTTCGATATAATGTGAAATTAGCAGTGTGCTTTATATTGCTACAACTTTCGAATGACTCCATTTTCGACAGCAAAAAAAAGCGGGTAAACAAAAATATGCACGATTTTTCATTAAAAGTCAAGTTTTTAAAAATATTTCTTACAAGTTCCTACAGCAGAATTAAATTACATTGCTATTTCAGATTTCCCCTTGAAACTTACATACTTGATGGTTATAAAACAGATTCCCGAAGATTACGTTTGATTAACGTACCCTAAAATTTGTGTAGGTAACTTTTAACCTCTCTCCATCAAATTTTCATCAAATTATGTTTTACAGGGTGTTTTTTCAAGGGCCTAGAGGGTTTTTACGCCTCATGCTTGTGAATTATGAAGGAAAATGATAACGTGGCCCCGACTTGAGTTGTTTTCGAGAATTTTTACGCGATTATTCGTGAATTCTAAAGTACCTAGTTTGTGATTGATGTAAAGTTACGTCTGTACTTGTTATTTGGTACTAATACAAATATTCGCACCGCACATGTGGTTACCTTAAAATAGCGCTGGCATGAAAGATTCCTAATCATTGTCAGTTATTAATACACGATTTAAAAAGCTCTAAAAGAAAAAAGAAAGAAAGATTGTTCGACTCGGTAGTAAATGTAACAAAATGTATGGGAGCAAGTTAAGGCAATTCGAATAAACATATCAATTGATGATAGGTAACAAAACATATTCAATCTTGAATAATTTTGAGATATGAAGTAAATATTTGTAATACCACTGTTGATTCTGATATCCGTAACACATGCTCAAGCTACTTACCTCGGAGTCAGATCAATGTATGTGATGTAGTCTGATATTTATTTATTTGTAAGTCCAGTCCTACCAAAATATAACTTTCCAAATATTTAACAGAATAACACAAACAATATACTTATCTTTACACAAAATTCGAATCAAGAATTCATTGTACTCGTATATACGAATTCATTTTATAATAATTGAATGAATATTGGAAATTCATTTCATTTAAAACCATATAAAGCGAATAATTTGTTCATTGCCATGTAACTCACATAAAAATAAAAGGACCAGCTCAAGTAATAGATATTGATAATTCCAGTATGATTATCAGATCGTTTTAATTACCCCTAAATGTATCTGAGGCGAATTCTAATTGATCTATTTGATCGCTTGTTTGGCTTCCTATGAATCATTGGATGGAGGACGATATAATTATTAGGTTTATTATGGAATGTGATATTAGAGTAAGTTCAATACTTAGTGTTAGGAGTCATAACAACCGTAGACCTTGTATGAAAAGGATCATGAATGTTGAAGAAGCAAGTAAGGTTTGTAAGGATCGTGCCATATGACGTTCAGTTCTCTCTCCCTACCCCGTTAGAGAACTTAGCAAAATTCTTTTACAAATGGAAAGCTACTTTTCCTAACTTGAAGTCAATTCATTGGATGTTTATCGGGTGAGCCAACGAGGTGCTATTTTTCCTGACATAAAAAAACAGCTTGAAAGACCTATAATCAAATATCCACATTTAGGTGGGTCTGGATTTTTTTATTCGAAATGCCATGCCAAGTTATATATAATTGCCAAGAAATACATGTCATTTCACCAGTGTGTGTTTTTCATTAATATCCCACTCAAAAAAAATAAGCAACGAGGTAGAATAACTATAATATAAGCTTATACAAAAATATTTGGTCGTCCGTCGCTCAATATCTAATAAAAGTGTCCACAGGGGTAATCCACGTATGCCCCTCACAAATAGCGCGGATATCTCGCCATACATCACACGGGGAGTGCCGCAGACGCGCCAAGTCACTACGCCGGCCATCCGTCACAGCCGACTGGTTTAATAGCGACATGTCTGCTACTAAGTAGGTGGCAGCTTAATGGCAAGGACACGCGGCTTGCCTACTTGCATGCGAAGGAAGATGGTTTAACTGTACTTTTCATATGCAGCAAGAGTAACGAGGAGCTTTAGTTGAGGATATGGGGGTTATTTATGCCCCGACAACGAAGGCGTTGCTGTGGCGTCATGCCCCACGGAGGAGAGTGACGGAATAGGGTCAAGGAAATCATAGAGATAATATGTAGAGAGCGAAGAAGTGCGCGCGGTGGAGTGCCAGAGTCAGGACATGCAATATCCGCGCGCATCTCTCAGTTTCGGCCAGAAAAACAAAGATCGTCGAAGTGGCCACGGGAGGTGGTGGGCTTGTACTTCTCATCTTTCAAATCCAAAAACGTATTTGTGGGAGGACTGGCGGAGTAAATAAGCCTTTGCTTAGCAATGGGATCTAGAGAGCAAATAAAGAAGGTGCTTATTTATCACTTGCTTGCTAAAGAGGAAACCTGCACAATAAATGATTATCTATGGATGTGAAACCACGACCCAATTTGTCTGGTTACTCGATATAAGGGCGACGAAGGTTAGATGCTGTCGCTTGATGTAATAAACAGACTCGCTAAATCCCGAACCATAGACTAAGCGGACCCTGACTGAGCACGATAAAACCTTAAAACAAATGTTTTTTTTTAATATAATGTGCTTTACTAAAGATAAACTCACTTGAAACATTAAACAACTTTCAAATATTTTAGGACTATATTATTTAAAGCAAAAAACATTAAGGACAAAATTTCAGTAGCTAATAGATACATTCCTAATACTCCTATTAAAATTGTCTATTTTATCAACCATTAGTTTATTTAATATTTTCTTTACCCTCAAGTCCAGACTAAAGGTTATTTTAAGAAATATTGTTTTTCAATGAGCTAAATTCAATATTTTTTTAGGGTCCCTAATAATGGGCTAACATTTATTTTTCATTAATGAGTGTTCTAAATAAAATTATCATAAGATGGCAATACTTAGAACTCTATGTTATTATAAGTGGTTTGTTTTCGAGACGAATTATCATTAATTTTTGATAATAATAGATCACATCATAAACAGTCCCATGTTAGTCTGGTAATTGGCCCATGTTGATCGGGGACAAAAAAAAGAATGTGCCAACTGTGGTTCTTGCCTAGCATGTCGTAAGAGGCGACTAATGGTTTACGGGCTTTTGGGTATGTGACTGAGTAGGCGACGAGCTAGCCACTTGTCACTCTATTTTCACAGCTTTCCATCCAACCCAGCCCACTGTCCCATGTTGGTGTGGGACTTAAAAAGAATAGGCCAACTGTGGTTCTTGTCTAGCATGTCGTAAAAGGCGACTAATGGTATATCGGGTTTTGGGTGTGTGATTGTGTAGGTTAGCCACTTGTCTGCTTTTTCACAATTTTCCATCTAACCCAGCACGGCTTTATTTTTACTGAATGTGGTTGCAGGGGCTTGCTGCCCCTTTGACTCTGCCTACCCCTTCGGGGATTATGGGCGTGATGTTATGTATGTATGTACATCATAAACAGTCAATGATGTTGTGACAAACCTAATGCCTAAGTGGTGCCATCTATTTAAGAAAATAAAACCTACGAAAGGTCGACAATTCAGGCAAAATTTCAAACGATTATGTTGGGGAGCAGACACGAACATTTGCTCCGAATAATATGTGGATGCGAAAGTACGTACTTAGTTAAGTTATACTTTCGCGGCGAAAGTGCTTAACCGATTTTAACGAAATGTATCACAGAGTAAACTTGAACCATACACATAGTGCATAGCTTATTTAAAAAAAAGGATGATTACTCTTATATTCGATCCTCAAATTCGGACAATAGAGCCACAGGAAAAACGTACATGATTAATTTAATCAGCAGAATTCCGCCATAACTCTGGTTCAGCAATAAATCTAATTAAACATCAAGAGTATTATCTTATCAAAAGGCAAATTTTAATAGTCAATTTGGATGCCGTTCATTATATTTTTACGGTGGGCCGAAATCAGAGTTAATGAATATTCATGTGACGGCGCGATATGGACTATTCGACGGCAATAATTGTACTAACGAGGCACAGTAACCTTGTTAAAGCGGCCGAGCCGCGCCGTGATAATTCAGCGTTTTGTACGCACGTGCAAAGTTCAGTCGGACGGAATCGGGTGCGAATTTTCGTATGGACGCTCTTGTTTTTGCTCGGATTATCAATTCCGAGTTTCACTGTATGATATTTATTAAAGCTCCGTATCATAACTACTCATGTTATGTACAGGTGGATATTATTCCTAAAGTAAATAAATAAATATCCAACTACATCACATACATTGACCTGACTCCGAGATAAGTAGCACTTGTGTTACGGATATCAGAATCAACAGTGGTATTACAAATATATACTTAAATATTGGATATTAACACCCAGACACAGAACAAACACAAGTATTCATCACACGATTGTTTGTCCTGGGTGGGGATCGAACCCACAACTCTTGGCGCATGGGGCAGGATCACTACCGAATGCGCCATCGAGCCAGTCAAAAAGTATACATACACTCGCATGAAAACGTAACAGATAGTTATTTTCGCATTAATAATAATTAATAATAACAATCTAATCATAAAAACCGTAGAGCTTGTATGAAAATGATTATGAATGTTGAAGAGGCGAGTGAGGTGTATAAGGATCGTGCGATACGGCGTTCGGTTTTCTCTACCTACCCCGCTAGGGAAGTGGCGTGAAGTTTAGTTAGTAAGTTAGTAACTATAAGGGCAATGGAGTCCTACTCTTCACTTGCTCCTTTATAGATCACTTACCGCGGTAAACGACAGTAGTTCAGTGAAACAAGAAAACGCTTCAAATAAGACAACTATTGGTTTAATTCCTATAATTTTTTTTATCATATTTGGCTACAGCGCGACTTAATTATCTACAATATAATAATATCATATATCAATATAATAGAAATCAATGCAGACATAACGGTCTTCAGATAACCACAGAAACGAGGATCCGATACATTACTAATACAAGTCGAGAACTTCTTCCAATCTTTACAAATATTCATTCCCTAGAAAATACAAATTGCCTAAGGTCAATACAACAACCGCAAATACTGCGTTGTAGCTCTACGGAATATTAACAAAAACCAAAGTCGTATACATCATAATGAATGTAGAACAAGAAATCTCATTGTTGCGAAATCCCTATATAGTTGAATGCCGTCGGCAGATTTGGTAGGAAACTTCTTACTATACAGTCTAATCGATCTTCTTTTTCTGAAGTCGTGGAAAAGATCTGTGCAAGTCAAACTTAAATAACGAATTGGTTGACACACATTGGTGGTAGATTCATGTAGCTTTAAGGATCACCTATGTAAATTTGACGATTTATAAGTGCTTTGTTGAAGCCTACATGAATGAAGACATTTTGAATTTTAATTTGACACTATTCACCAAAATTATATAACGTGAGATATATCGCTATATTTCATAATATGTTAGCTATGCCGTGTTGCTCTGGGACATAAAAAGAATGCGCCAACTGTGTTCCTTGCTGAGCATGTCGTAAAAGGCGACTAATGGTATATCGGGTTTTGGGTCATTTCACAATTTTCCATCTTACTTAGCCCAGTTTTATTTCTGGCTAAATGTGGTCAAAGTGGCCTATTGTCTCTTTGAATCTGTCTACCCCTTCGGGGATTACGAGCGTGATAAGGTCTAACTTTGACTTAAATAATATTTAATATTGTGCCTTTTAAAAACATCTATTTATGCAGTTTTGAACTATTCCCGGTGATGAGTAGTTTACGCGCTATCGTGACACACAATTAACTTTAGCATATAACATAGCCTGCGAACTTTGGCTTGGCCATAATCAAGTTGAAGGAGATCTACCGATATATTTATGGATCTATCAGTGAATATCTTTTCACTTACTTTTAAGGTCAATGAAAGTCGCTTGTCACTAAAAGAAGATCTATTTTTATTTTTTCCGGCCTAACTCACTAAACCCCGCCAGTTATACCGCTACCGCCTGTACTACAACAGCGAATGTTATGACAATAATTATTCGAACAGACGCAATATATCTGTCGAAGAAAGCTGAACGCGGCGGATGCGAATAATATCCCAAGTTGTCTTTTGAATGTCAATTAAAGTCGCCAGTCACTAAAAAAGATCTATTTTTATTTTTTCCGGCCTATCTCACTAAACTCCGCCAGTTATACCGCCACCGCCTGTACTACAACAGCGAATGTTATGACAATAATTATTCGAACAGACGCAATATATCTGTCGAAGAAACCTGAACGCGGCGGATGCGAATAATGCCCCAAGTTGTCTGCAATAAAACAAACTTCGTGTTTGCGCACACGCCACAACAAGCAGCCAAGTGATTTACAACACTATTTATACGCGGCCAAGGCTCAAATCGGAATGAGCTAATAATTTCAGAATCATAAAGTCAAGCCGAATGTTATTACAATAATTCTGTCCGTAATTGGAATTTTAACTGTAATGTATATTTGGATTGTGGTACGAAATAAATGTAGTGTTGATTTTTTATTCCTACCAGTACATAATAAGTATATTAATAAAAATATTCGTATTAATTAATTTTATCCGACTTAAGGACGGCGGAAGTTTTCAATTCGGTTTTTTTTACCAGCAAAGTTTTAACCAAAAGAATTATGAAGTTACTATGGACGTACTATTTAAATTGCTATAGCCTCTGTATCAAAAGGCATTCCTTATAATATTTTGACAAAATATAGCAACCGGTAGTAAAAAAAAATACTCATATACCTAGATTGCCCAATAAGTTTAGCCTGATCAGGACCTGCTTCAAACAATACTTATTTTCAGTTATATATAATAGCGACAATCAATAGTCGTTCAAAAATAATAATATAATAGCGACAGTGAATAGTCGGTCGTTTTAAAATGTAAATAAACCGACACCCAATTAACTGGCCTAATCAGAGCCTTCAAACGTAACTATTGTCGCGTGTATCGCAATGGCTAAATAATTATCAGCGGTCGCTATTCACTATCGCTCTTCGCAATTATTTATTATCGCAGCAGTTAATAGTTAATGTCGCGTAAACACTGCGCTTAACGACTTTTGTGTGTCGAACTAGTTTTGCTAACTCAGTGCTGTTGATTAAGTTTATGTTAGGGTAGCCTGAGTTGTTGTTAGGTTATATGCCATGTGTCCATAGAAGTATCTTCATATCAGGCGAAGCTATGGGAAAATATAGTTGTATACATATAGAAATAGAAATAGAAATATCTTTATTCATGTAGGCTCCACAAAAGCACTTATGAATAGTCATAATATACAAAATAAATATTCTACCGCCAGGTTCGGAACGTCGATTCTACCGAGAAGAACCGGCAAGAAACTCGGTAGTTACTCTTTTAAATCGCCATGTATACAATAACAATGCTACTTAATATCTACTTACGGTAATTGCTGTATTTTATTTCTATACCTTGGAATTGTATATGCAAAATTCTACACTATACATTTTATTTCTGTACCTGGCATTGCAAAATTCCATGAAAATCGGTAGAGTAGCTAATCTAATATGGCAGGCACTAACTGAAGAAGAAAACCCAAATATCGGGTCCAGAGGCGTTCATTATAACTCTCCGAGAAACCACTTTAAGCAATGATGATGCAACCATCATAACACACCATAGTAACAGAAAAACTCACTTTCGAATTTACAATATTACTTAGTTAGAAATATATTTTTAATTTGACACTGGCAACCCTCCACACGGCAGTTACAACAAATAACGTTCTATTTAGTTTACCGCGCCGAATTATTTACTTCCACTAAATTGGAGTTGTACTAAAATCGTTAACACATCGAACAATATCAACACATTTGCTCAATTATGAGTATTGTGAAAATATTTCGTACAGAATGTTATAGATGAAACATAAAAAGTTTGTAAATACTGCCTTTTTCTTACCTAGCATGTCGTAATAATAGTGTACTGACTATTAGTTTTGTGGTTGTATAGACCACGAGCAAGTCGCTTATCGCAATTTTTCACAAAGTTATCCAACTGTATGTTAACTACGTCGGTCTTCAGTCGATTTTCAATGGAAATAAAGCCAAACTCCGATTAAAAAGAAAATTAATTAAAAACCTTTAATAAACACGTCTCAAAGCCGACCACGGATACTTATTCGTTTTCATACAGCGATATATCGTTGAGAAGTAGATTATCCCAGCCGCCAACACCAGAACTGTTAGATGGTGAGACTCGTTCACCGAAGTCAGGACCACACAGCAGCACACCACCAGCCATATGACCACGACGTGGAAGAACATGTACCACACATGGCATTTGAGAAGCTGCTGCCGTCTTTTCACGAAGCTGATTATGAGAATTGCCGTTGCCACCAAGTGTTGGATATAAAGAAGCCCGAATGTGAATTCCACGACGAGATTGGTCGTGGTCTTGAATTCGGAGTGAAGGTTTCCAGTGGACACAATGAGGAGTAACGCAGCAAACACCAGGATAGGTGTCACAGCTGATATGGCCACGAGGATGAACGTCTTCCGGAGACGAGAGCAGTGCAAGCAGACTTCCTCTGAATCCTCTATGACTATGGACATTTTGTCTGCACTGGAAGATTTCAATTTTTTGTGTGATAACATGTATTCACAGAATTGGTTAAGGCTGTTGAAAAAGATCTGCTTGTTTTGAAATTTTATGTCAGCCAATTTGACTTTGATTGACAACTTATGGCAGACAAAGACTAGAGAAAAGAGATGGTCAAATGTCTAATTGAAGCAAAGAGTATGTAAAGTTTTCATTTCGATGATGGATTAACCTAAAACCTAAAACTATTGGTGAAGTTCGTATAGCAATGAACCGTCGCTGAATTACATAAAAAGGCACCAACTGGTACTTATTCAGAACTCAGTTCATTAATCTTCCAATTAAAATAGAATATCCCCAGATTTCGTATTTGCTAGCGTCAGAAAAAGAATGTTTTTTCTTAACGTAGTCTTCGTTTACATATGTGTAATAATTATGCAACTTTCTTTGAAGTCAAGTTAGAGTATGTGCCTCTTTCAGAGAGGCTAAATTAAAAACTATCCAAATCATCACTACAGCGTACGTAGATTATTTTGTTGATATGGGCCATAATAAATATACTATGTGTCATTTACGGCTTTATTCGTCAGTAATTAATTTTACAAACATCTGCGGTACGTACGTTTTCAACGCAATAATCAGAAATTAAGCTTTCATTAATCAAAATTTAATCTCGTCGTTATCATTAGCATAAATTATTGAAACTGCATGAATGATGATCACGTAGATCCAACATTGCGTGTCATAATTGTGGGAGACTATAATATGGAAAATAAAGGTCTTTGGGTTTGAATAGATGTCAAACTCTGAAGAGCAAGGGTTGGAGTCATGCACAGTACATTGTCATTTGAATTGATTCGTGGATGTTATCAACTACGTGTTTAAGTATGTCTCAATAAAAGCAAAAGCTAGTTTGATGATAGAGAAATGATGTATGAGTTCGAGCTATTTATTTAATATAGCAGCGCCCCGTGGTTTCACCCGCGTAGTTCCCGTTTCCGTAGAAATACGGGAATAAAATATAGACTATGTTATTCGCTGATAAAGTAGCTTTTCGTTGGTGAAAGAATTTTAAAATCGTTCTAGTAGTTTTGGAGCATATTTAATGCAAACAATCAAATATTTTGTCTGCAGCGCTTCTCGGTGGTATTCAGTTAGTTATACCTTTTTTTTTTTTTAGTTGGGGAAACTCCCACGAGCCGTCACCCTCCACTCGGGGAAGCAGAGGGCGGTGTGTCGGACTCGAACCGACTAAAACCCTAACGTGGCCTCCAGCTGCGCAGTCCCGGAGGAGCCTGTATCCCCACAGTCGGGACTATACGACAGCTCCTCCGGTGATGCGCGTGCCGCGCTACGCGGCCCACCTCGCGCGGCGGTGGTCGATGCTGTGCAGCCCACGACAACAGTCGTCGGATGCACAGCACCGAGCACGCGCGCGCGTCGAGACATGCCAGGCCACCCAGCATGTCTCAACCACTCCGCCCAGGATTCAGACGCCGATCATCCCCGTGACCGGCGTCGTGGGCCCACTCTCACGCTGTGCCCTCTGCTGAGCCAGAGGGGCACGCGGAGAGCGTCTCGCCAAAGGGGCCGCCTTCCGCCCGGCGACCCAAATTGAGGGCAGAGCCCTGTCGTCGCAAAGGGAGAGCGTCGAGACGCTCAATCCCTCTGCGACCCACCACGACGCGACCCAGCGCGCCCCTGTCGGGTTGCCGAGGATAGGGAGGCGAGCAACGACAACACTCAGCTCCTCCTCTTCCTCGGCAACCCTGGTCCGGCCGCAGTGGGCTACAGCCGGACCGCCGCAACTGCCCGGTAGCAAGTCGTGCAGTTGCGGCTCACCTCGGGGTCCTTCTTCGCTTCAGCCCTGTCATGTCAGGGCCTACTAAGCCCCCCCGGTACGACAAACCGAGGACCCCGGCGGGGGGGGAATTTGTTATACCTTTTTTTTTTTTTTTAGTTGGGGAATCTCCCACGAGCCGTCACCCTCTGCTCGGGGAAGCAGAGGGCGGTGTGTCGGACTCGAACCGACTAAAACCCCAACGTGGCCTCCAGCGGCGCAGTTCCGGAGGAGCCTGTATCCCCACTGTCGGGACTATACGACTGCTCCTCCGGTGATGCGCGTGCCGCGCTACGCGGCCCACCTCGCGCGGCGGTGGTCGATGCTGTGCAGCCCACGACAACAGTCGTCGGATGCACAGCACCGAGCACGCGCGCGCGTCGAGACATGCCAGGCCACCCAGCATGTCTCAACCACTCCGCCCAGGATTCAGACGCCGATCATCCCCGTTACCGGCGTCGTGGGCCCACTCTCGCGCTGTGCCCTCTGCTAAGCCAGAGGGGCACGCGGAGAGCGCCTCGTCGAAGGGGCCGCCTTCCGCCCGGCGACCCAGATTGAGGGCTTAGCCCTGTCGTCGCAGAGGGAGAGCATCGAGACGCTCAATCCCTCTGCGACCCACCACAGCACGACCCAGCGCGCCCCTGTCGGGTTGCCGAGGATAGGGAGGCGAGCAACGACAACACTCAGCTCCTCCTCTTCCTCGGCAACCCTGGTCCGGCCGCAGTGGGCCACAGCCGGACCGCCGCAACTACCCGGTAGCAAGTCGTGCAGTTGCGGCTCACCTCGGGGTCCTTCTTCGCTTTGGCCCTGTCATGTCAGGGCCTACTAAGCCCCCCCGGTACGACAAACCGAGGACCCCGGCGGGGGGGGAGTTAGTTATACCTACCGCATGTTATGTCATGTTATGTTATCCCATGGTATGTACTCTTTTCTGGGATGAAATGTATGCTAAATCATTTTTTAAAACACTTAGGGTATCAAATTTCCTCACATTCGATTTAGCCGTCACAACCTATCACAGTTACTTTTGCATTTATAATATTAGTGAGGATAAACGCAGTTTTACACAAATTGCTCTTGGAAATCATAGTAATTGTTCATGCTTGCATACATTACTGTTCGATAGCCGAATAATTGGATGAGCTCATCACGTAGTGAGTGCATTGCAATAATAACGAGCGGGGCATCGAATCAATCGCCCTTCCGCATACGGCTCCTGATTAAAATTCGCGACAGTCGTATTTCGTATGATTTTTATCACTTTTATCAGATATAACAGAAATATCATTTATAACACAATGTAAAGATAAAGAATGAAGTTTTTACATATGTACTTTTTGCAATAACGAAGGATCAGTGAGGAAAAAATATGAAATCACGTTCTGGAAAGTCACAAATATAAGTGGCTAGCTCGTCGCCTACACAATTAAATACCCAAAACCTTTAACGACATGCTAGACAAAAAACACAGTTAAAACATTATTTTTAAGTCCCACAATAATACCTACTATCGTAAGATAAAGATAGTTATCTATTAATCTCACCCTATTTTGTTTTTGTACGGCGTAGGTATGAATTCCGTACTATGGTGTCCAGTGACCTTCATTATTACCCCGTATTGTAACTCACAAAAATGGATTATTTGTATGTGCAATGTCTTCGCTGCAATCTAACGATAATTAAAATATCTGCATCCAGTTTCCAAAAGCTTAATAGCAGGGGGGTAGCATAGGAAGAACGAGACAATGTTGTTAAACCGAGATCATTCGATTCTAAGGTAGAAACTTTAGTTGATTTCTAAGGCACGTCCTGGATCTTTAATTTTGGCAGCAACCTTTAATCCAAGCTTTATGACAACAAGCGTAAGTACTGTAGCTTAAACTTACTAGCTAACAACCGGAAAATAGCCATACGTCAACTATTACTTAATTATTTAATGTTATCCCACGCGATGAAAGCCCATTAAGTTATTCATAATGTAAGACATTATACTTTCATTCTTAGTGCATTTACCGTTCTTATTCCTTTTCACCGACGCATGCTCATCTTAGAGCAATGATTCTCAAACTATATCTAGTAACTTGACGAGGTTGGAGATTAAAAATTTGTTATTTGATTAGTTACTTTATAGATGTTCGCGCTTCCTTCGTTATTGTTTTCTAGCCATTAAACAGGCCATAGAACTTTCAGAGTCACTATATGTCAAGTGATGGAATAAGAATGTAGACGTAATATCTTGCAACCCTTTTCTTTTGCAATGGTCCATGTATTTGAAGGATGCCTTTCACTTATTAATATTGTATGAATTTGAGAGAGATGGATGGATTAAGAAATTTGTTAAGTTGAGGTATAGAAGATAACGTGGCGACCGCGCCACAAGATAGTCAGGATTATAGCTCCAATAATACGTAAACAAATGACGTCGATCGAACATAGAGAAACGCTATACAATCCTGCATCGCGCTGACGAAGTTATTCTCGCCACTAAGAATATATACAATACACCGCGTCAGTTAGTTGGGCCTACGTCCCCGAGCAAGCAACACCTAGCTCGGCGGAAGTACTTCCACTTTTAGTGCGAGCGCGTAGTTCACACAATAATAATAAGTTATAGAAATACAAAAACAATGGCCACAACGCTAATTCTAATTTTCCTAATTAAAAATAAAATATAAAATACAACGTCATTCTTCGTCAACAAGGCTTCAGTAATATCACTTTTTAAATTTCACTTTCCTTGTAACGAGATTCATCAGTTGCGCATCAGATAAGTTTGAGGAGCGCTGTCCCAGTGCATCCATCATGGGTCTAGCATGCATTAGAGACAGCCGGCGGCGCATTTATTATGCACTGCATCAACTAGTTCACGGGACCATCAATCTGTGGCTCTAGTGAGCTTATGACGTTGCACTCCGATGAACAAGCACTACATGGTTATGAAAATATTTGCTTAAATCTGGTAAAGTCATCCTACTAATATTAGAACTCAAAGTTTGTGTATGAAAACATGTGGTAATTCTTTCGAACAAAGCTGCTGAAGTTTATATTCACCATCTTTAAATAAAATAACATGGTGGTATTATGTGGCGGTTAATTTTTTTATTTACATGGTTGAGTTAATAAATGGCTGAAACTTACGACATGCATGTCAGCAGGTCAAAAAAATTACGTAAGTTTAGTTAAGGCTTCTCTGATCTAGTTTCCCATCAAATTATGTTTTAACTAGCTTCTGCCCGCGGCTTTGCTCGCGTGGTACATCGATGAAAACATAGCTTGTGTGTTATTATAATGTATAAGCTATACTATTGTGAAGTTTCATTAAAATCCATGCAGTACTTTTTGCGTAAAAGAGTAACAAACATCCCCACATCGACACAAACTTTCGCGTTTATAATATTAGTAAGATGTATCTGACAAACCAATAAGTTTGAAAATCCTTCCGTTGAAAAGAGCACTATGTACTGAGTTTTCGCCAGAGCACATACCTCATTCATCAACGATCTAATCTTGATTTTATATTGTCCAAACCCTGAATTGACCATGCCTGGATGTTCAGTTAACAATAACAAACGTGTTCGTGTCGATACAAAAACAAAATTGCAAATGTTCGTGGCAATGCAATGTTTCAAAATGAGAATACGTTTCAAGTGGATTTCCAAACAATCACCATACACTACCAATTCATTATTTCTAACAGCTAAAAACGGATGGCTGTTATGTAGCCAGACCTGGTAATATTCAAACTCAGTTCCACGAACAGCCAATACTAGATAAATATGTGATGGTATGTAAAAATCGGCTTACAGCGAATATTCCCACTGAATATTCTATGGTCGTTATAAAGTTTAACATGAAATAGATAAAGTGACGTATTATGCGACTCACAATAATTCAGTTTGAAGAGGATTTATGTGTAAAATTTCACGTTTCAATATAATTAAGACTTAAAATGACGGGACTTATGAGCGGTGAGATTTAAAATAAATAAAAAAAAACAAAAAAAAATCAGTCGAATTGAGAACCTCCTCCTTTTTTTTAAGTCGGTTAAAAATAAATAATAAATATCCCAAAACATTACAACATTGACCTGACTCCGAGGTAAGTAGCTTAAGCACTTGTGTTACGGATACCAGAATCAACAGTGGTATTACAAATATATACTTAAATATTAACACCCAGACACAGAACAAACACAAGTTTTCATCACACGAATGTTTGTCCTGGGTGGGGATCGAACTCACAATCTTGGCGCATGGGGCAGGGTTACTACCGAATGGGCCATCTAGCTTGTCAAAAGTTTACTCATAGATCACTCTACGGGACTCTAGTAATGAAATTCTGATAAGATCGCAATTGATGCATGAGTCTAACGCAATCAAACGTAATTATCGTAATAAATTCTATAAAGTGTACAAAAAACTTGGGAGACTATTGAAGAAATTTGTTAAACGTTATGGAAGAAAATTGTTACCGTTGTGCTTGCTCGAAACAAAAATAATAAAAGACAATAAAATGAAGCTAAGACATAACATTTAAATTTATAACTATAGGTGTCTCTGGTGAGACAAATACTTAATTACATTAAGAAAAACTAAATACTTTATTTACATACTAATTTAACAAAATTCAACACTTTTGAGTCGATTAAGCGATATACAAAACACTTACAGTCATTTGTCCCATGTTGGTCTGGGACTGAAAAAGAATGTTGGTACAATCTTGGCACTGGTGTGCCAGTCCAGTTATACTTTTGGCTGAATGTGGTTAAAGGGGCCTGCTGTCCCTTGGACTCTGCCTACCCCTTCGGCGCGTAATGTTATGTATGCATATACATTCAGCCAAAAATAAAAGTGAAATGGGTAAGATGGATAATTGCTCAATACCAAGTGACAAGTGGCTTGTATATCGCCTCCATACTCAGAAACCAAATAGCCATTAGTGTCTACGGTTTGAGGCTAGCACAGTTGGTATATGCCATTAGGCAGGGTCACTACCGAATTCGCTCGATGGCGCATTCGGTAGTGACCTTGCCCCATGCGCCAAGAGTTGTGGGTTCGATCCCCACCCAGGACAAATATTCGTATGATGAATACTTGTGTTTGTTCTGTGTCTGGGTGTTAATATCCAATATTTAAGTATATATTTGTTATACCACTGTTGATTCTGATATCCGTAACACAAGTGCTTAAGCTACTTACCTCGGAGTCAGATCAATGTATGTGATGTCGTCGGATATTTATTATTTATTATTAAGTCCCATACCAACTAGGGAAATAGATTAAAATCGTATTTCAAAAGTCAATTACCTGTAAGCGAGTTAGTCAAAACTCTAAATCCTAACAGTAAATCTACTTATCTAACGCTAAAACATAAAATGCTTAGCCTATTTGTTCATTAATATACATTGTTTTCTCAGTGTTCTAGATAGAAACCGTTTATTGTATTATGTTAATGCGAAGATGCAAACTTGCCGTATTTATAGTGCCAGTCTAGATTATGGAAATATCGTTGTTGTATTCAATTTTGTCATTGGCACGTGTGTTCAACTTAAATCAGAGGACTGCGGAACATAAATTCCACTTTATACAATCCGTTTGAACAATGCATTGAAATTTAGTTGAACGGGTTCATTTTCAATGTTGATTATATTTATATTAAGGTAATTAACTAGTTAGGCAATTCCACTAAAATTTTTGACTCTCCTTGTAAGCTTTGGCAGCCCCGTTGGTGCAATGGTTCGATTACCGCCGGGACAAAAAGTTATTGACGAAAGATAAATTTATCTCGGGCTTGGATGCTTTAAGTACCTCCGTAGTAATTCTAATTACGGAGTGATACAACTGCTTAAGCTGGTTATCTACTTAGTGATCAAAGCGACGTAGGTATGTGGTATTGTTTGATATTTATAAGTATTATTTGAAAGTCACTCTATTTACTATCATACAATATTATGTAATATATGAATGGCCCGTTGGCCGAGTGGTTGGCCCCTGGCCACGAAACCAAGGGTCGCGGGTTCGATCCCCGCTAGGGGCTAATGTTTCTAGTGATGAACATGGAAAACTGTAAACGAGTCATGGATGTTTATGAACGTATTTAAGTATGTATCCGTTCACCTAGTATACATAGCATAAGCTTAAGCTTAGTTTGTAACTAGAGAATTGGTGTGTCAATCTGGAGAATTTATTATTATTTTATTTTTAACTAAGCATCTGTGAAATATGAACTTAAAGACTTGACCCGGAACCATTTTATGTTCTCATTTACACAACGAAATCGCGTTATTTTATACTCACATCAACGATGGAAGTCATCAGTCACTGTGAAGGATATTTGTACTCGAGTCATGGATGTTTATAAACGTATTTAAGTATATCTATCCGTTCACCTAGTATCCATAGCACAAGCTTATAAGCTTAGTTTGGGACTAGGGAATTGGTGTGCCAGTCTGAAGAATTTATTTATTTATTTAAATGCGTGTAAGCATAATAAATGAATTTTCCCGTCACAACCATTCATAATTTTTGTCAGCCAAAAGGTCTTGCTTTAACAATGATAAGTCAAAATATATTTTGGAAAATACGCTTAAAACTCTTTGGCACAAAAATAAAATTAAAGTATAAATATTCCATTTCAGAAATAAGAAAGTGTTGTAATTTAAATTTTCCTCAATTAAATTAAAGAAACAATTTTTTTTTATTAAAATATGTCCACATATCCCAATTATGTCACTATTGGTAATGAAAATCTAGCGAAGAGCAAAAGATTATAGCAAGAAAGAACCCCCTCCGAGACCAAGATTATTTTGCCACATAATTATTTGCTAACAAAATTAATACACTAACTAACTAACTAAATTGGCGCAGCGACCCGAAGTGAGTCTTGGCCTCCGATAATAAGAGCTTCCATCAAATCAAGACACAGATCACTAAAATTGTACTGACCAGCAATGTACTACGCATATCTACACTTCTAAAAGCTTCGCTTTCAAGACATCTTGTAGCTTCTTCCCAAAGACAAGACGTCCTGCTAAGCTAAGAAGTCAACAGACCCTACTTATTACGGGTACAGAGCATAACGCTTTTCTATGGGTGATGAAAAGAATAACCCCATATTGCAAGAAGAAGAATATTAGATATCCACATTTCTTGTACCAGCTTCCTGCTTGACGAATACAGTCCAGTTTCCCAACTCCTGAAAACGTGTGTACAAAAATAGCATACATCTTTTCATCAAGTTCAATTTGCTTACGAGAAACTGCAGCGCTATCGGGATTCAGGGAAATTTATGAACTCCCGATCCTCGCAAGCAGTTCCACGGGAGCGCTTATCGCTATCAGCCCCAGCCCTTATTACGCCATAAATACCCGTTTATGACTGGAAGAGCAAAATATGGGGGATCCAATCGTTTTACGACTCACTGTACTTTCGGAGCTCAATCTTGTGTTTATTAGGAAGTGCTCGGAAGGTTATGTAGATGATGCGATGTTGATGATTGTTTTATACGCCGAAGGTTATTTGCAATATGGTCGAAGATCCTTTGATGTTCGACTCTTGATGATTGTTTTATACGCCAAAGGTTATCTTTATATACTTATAATAAATCTGTAGAGAGGTCAATTCTGTACATTAAATATATTTTCAAAATAACTATCAGGGGGTAATTAGTGATCGATACTGATGCCAAAAATGCAATCAGTAAAATTTTTGTCTGTCTGTCTGTCTGTCTGTATGTTCCTTATAGAAACAAAAACTACTCGACGGATTTTAACGAAACTTGGTACAATTATTCTTCATACTCCTGGGCAGGTTATAGTATACTTTTCATCACGCTACAATCAATAGGAGCAGAGTAGTGAAGGGAAATGTTGGGAAAACGGGAGAAGTTACTCCATTTTTTAAGCTTTCGTCGCGTGCCAGCCTTAATGGTTAAAGTTACATAGAAATCATGTATGACGGAAAGTCTTTATAATATTAACCATAAACGCGGGTGACACCCGCTGGCACAGCTAGTTTGCAATATGGTCGAAGATCCTTTGATGTTCGACTCCAAGTAACATGCGCTGCAATGTAAGTCCTCTTACTTTTCTCTGATTTATCAAGATCAAGAATGTACTCATTTAACAATTTACTCTTTATGAAAACTTGGTAACTTTTGATTATGAGCTTGGTAGACTACGTAACTTTAGAATCAATAGAAAGTACTCAATGTCCCTTTTTTTTAAAACGGTCTAAAGCTGCAAGTATAGGCCCGTTAATTGAATTGCATCTGACAGTAATCAATATCAACCTTCACGTAGATAAAGAACATGTTTTTATTAAAAACAATTATTAATAAGTAATTTTAATTTAATTTAAGAATCGATCGAAATCGATACCTAGCGATTATATATTCTTATGTTAATCTATATTAAAAATATGAAACATCTATTCTTGATTCTGATTTCATTGGTCATTGGCTTATAAATACAAAAAAAATGGTTTGGTATCATCATCATATGTATATATGAGTATGCGTAACTGAAATCATTAAGGACATGAGATATTTCCATAGAATATTGAGTAAATATCCAGCGAATTATACATCTTTAGCTTCCCTTGGCTCGGTATCATGTCAGCTCGGTAATGTCCTTGTTTTTCCTCGAAGCAACATTGTTTGTCCACCATTCCAATAGTATAACAGCTAGTTCCAACTTCGCTGAATTAGCTTCTCAACTGATTGTTATTATGATGTATGTCGCTCAAATGGTGAAGTTTGTCAAGTTCAGTTTGAACAAGATGCTAAGACCGATAATACTTCTACAGTTAGAATCTCTAAATTAATACGTGAAGCAAAAACTTTGTACCCCTTTTTATGAGATTTACGCGGACGGAGGAATATGAATTTGGCACAGTTAAAGTGTATATGGAGAAGGAATGCAGAAAGCTAATATTTCAATAAATAATAAATAAATATCAAACTAATAAAGGTCGGATTTCAACCAGTGAGCGATCACCCCTACATAAAATCACTGTTTTTAATCATAAAAAGGTCTGTTTTAAATCATAAAGGTGACAGTTGCGTCGTTTAATATCAATTAATCGACGCAACTGTCACCTGAGCTTTTTAAGGTTTTAAGGCAAATAAAGTAGACGAATTGGATCATGGTTCATGGTTAGTATGGTTACACATCGATAATGATTTGAATATTTAGATTTCCATACAAACCTGGTAACTCAAGCTCAGCACACTACAGCAATAATTGGATTTGACTCACTATTGCGCCATGGTGTGGCAAAATGGTAACACAATACAATCGTATGCTGTGACGCCATCTGCCCCATTGCGCGGCGCATTGCATAACGCAGTGTTACATTTCCAGTCGGCATCCTCAACACAGTTACACACGTCCGAATCGCATCCTAATTCCACATTCAGCGTCTCTGCGGGCACAAAACAGCTGCCGCGTTAATTATTCCGCCCAA
The DNA here is from genome assembly GCA_951394215.1 of Glyphodes perspectalis. NCBI lineage: Eukaryota > Metazoa > Arthropoda > Insecta > Lepidoptera > Crambidae > Glyphodes > Glyphodes perspectalis. The sequence goes on from OX596200.1 coordinate 3,294,473, forward strand.
CACTAACATTAAGTGACGCGCTTGACATCCATTTCAGTGGATTATCCGAGTGTGTCCTGCAGATTAGAGATCGTTGCGGCGCAAAACACATTAACTGGACAAACCGTGCTTTATGCGAACAGGAACGTTCATTTATACGGTCGGCAACAAAAGTAGAGCAGCTCTAATTCACCTTTCTTTCTAAGAACATAAGTATTTCTACAGCGGGTTATAATACTTGCTGAAATATATAAGTGGTGTTTATTTCTGAGCAGCCAAATTTTTGAAACTAAGACCTAAGCTTCAAACTGTTCACCTTTATTTCTAAGAACATGAGTACTAATACTTCTACCGCTAATTATATCACTGATCTGAGACCTAGACTTACAGATTGATTGGGAGTAAAAATTTTTTTTTTTTAATTCAAAAAGAGTCCAAGTAATAAGTAATTACTTTAGTTTTATTATCAGCATAAGTGGTTTAGGATTCTTGTCGCTCTTTAAGCTATTTCTTCCGATATTTTGGCGGTGATGGTATGTATGTTATTTATTATTCATACGTATATATGTTACTGTAAAAGCCCGTATATTGTATGATATGTGTTGGTAATAATATTAAAGGTAAGGTTAGGTTTTTTAACCTAACTAAAAAAAGGTTAAAAAACTTAACCTCATCTATAATATAACCTAACCTTAGTTAGGTTACATTATAGATGCTTACGCTTAGTTACATTTACCAAGTGAAGAATCCTAAGATATACCAAGTAAATGGCGGTAAAAGTTCGAATTACACAACTGTTACGACTTTTACAGTTACGAGTTAATAAATCTTAGGTCTTTCTGGAAAATCCTAGGATTTACCGGAGTTCGAGCTTAAACAGTAACTTGTACATATTATGTACCATCAAGCCTCAAAGTCTGGAGTGATAGGCAGAACCTCTTACTATACAGCTTCTATTAGATAGACTTATAGCATTCTCTAAGCACAAACGAAACATCAAATTCGAAGCATAATCAGCTTGCGATATACCGTCTCCATTACTGAAACACATAAACAAATTAAGCAATTTGACACAGCGTTGTTAATGCGCCACGCGTGGTAATGACTCGTTTCGCTCTCAGTAACGATGTCATCTTTGCTCTGAGGAGCAATCATGTGATCTTAGCTGTGAGCTAAGAGGCTCGGCACTGGCTTTCAGGAATGGGGAACCATTGGCACGCTTGCCTTAGGAGGCATGTAAAACAAATGTTAGGGTGATCTCTTAGTTATATTTACTAATAATATCGACCATTAGATTTATGGCAAAGGCTGTTGACACTTTTGGAATCAATTATACCTACATATTAATCTTTTGTAACTTTGGAGTGCCCGTTTAGAAAGGTTTACCACTTCTGGCTTAAGGTTTCCTTCAACGCTGTGCGAAGTTTGATCGGTGGGGTATTAGCAATTTGGGTTTTGGGTTTATTTTTGGTGTAATTATACTATGACATGTTTTGGGATAAGGCATTCAACGAAAAAAGTGGAAGTCAATAAATTTACAACCGAATATATAAATTGATGCTCTGTCTTACGAGAATTAAGACGTTAATAACAAAATGCTGATTAGTCGATGATTGTTTAGTACGGTTTGCATTGGTCATCCTTGACGTTTTATTAGTGAAATACCAGTGATGTATTTTGGAATTTTATCGCCTATATTAGCATTCTGTAGGTTATGTTGTAACTTTTACCTTAAAATACTTGAACGCAATAAGTAGGGAACTTCATTTTTGCTTTTTGTAATTCCAATTAAAAAAAAAATATATCATCACCTTAAAAATAAAAAAGTAAGGAACGACAAGCAGCGAAGTTAAGAAAACCTTTCCCCTTTTTTTAACCTACTTCCGTAAATCTAAAAATGCACTTAAAAAAATCCTCTTCCTTATCATTACACCGAAGAAACATCTTAGTTTTCATGAAATTCGGGATCAAAAGTGAACCCGTTAATTGCGTTGTCGAAACACGAACTGGTCGATACTCAGCCGTTTGAGTTACGGGTCTTTGAAATTCAAGGAGCTGGTAGCATAGAATGAAAAAATCCAGAAGGGCTACTTTTAACAAGAATCATGAGACTCATCATCATCCTTGCGTTATGTACTGTGCTTAGTCGAGGTCCGCTTAGACCATGATCTTGGATCATGACATTTACCTGATTGTGTTGGTCAAGCTATTACTGAGCACCCACTTCCGGCCGCTATCCCACTACCCCTCCTTAGTGAACCTGCATCCCCCAGACTCCTCCGGGGGATCCATATTAATACCAGGCTTAGTGCGGACGTCCAGTCAACATGGGCCACTCAGCACCAGGACTCCCGACCTCAAACCGTTCTCTAATTCCGACCTCCGAGTAGCCGGATTACAGGAGATCTATCTAAACTCCGTAATCCAGATAGGGAAGTCAGAAAAATTGGTTACACATCTAAAGCTGTTTGAATGGGCAGGTTTCTGCACAACTATATATCCAATAGTATAAATAACTTCATAATTAAATTGGAAAAATCAATAGGCATCCGGAATTAACCAGCACCCTCATTTGTGGCGCATGTCCTTATTAAGTCGGTTACACATTAATCACATTATATTATTCTTATAAGAATATGATTTAGACAATAAACGCTATAATTTCGGATTACTACCCCATTTATTTTGTTGTGATAGCAAACTTTTACCCTGTGAGAATATCTCGGGTCTATAAGAATTAAAACTTTTAATGGCTTTGCCGATGCCGATGTTATGGATGGCGATTTTCTTAATTATTTAGTACCTACATAGCTATATACCAACACTTTAAACTATTTTAAAAAAAATACTAAAATTTTATCTAGCTTATGTGAGCAGAGTTATGTTTTCATCTTGTCGTATGCAACTGTTAAGGAAACACCATAGATTAATAAACAATACTGTTGCTATATACATATAAAACATCACGCCCATGTTCCCCGTATACAGCAAGCCTCTTTCATCACATGCAGCCATAAATAAAACTAGACTGGGTTAGATGAATAATTGTGAAAAAGTAGTGACAAGTGTCGATAAAACTATAAAATATAGTTGACGGTGTTTCACCGCTAGCTTTTATCACGACAATAGAAACAGTCAACTATTGCATTAAACGTTAAAACAATGGAAAAGTTCCTTGGCACGGTATCTTGTTTACCATAAACACACTTGGTGTATAAAGGCTATGACATTTTATACAAAATCATATAAATTTTCTTTAATATTTCATCGATTTTTCTAATAATATATTTTAAAGGTAATTACTCATTTATTTAAAACACACATTCATAGATAAATATTATTAGCTTGAAAAAAATGATTTTTTTTTATACTATCACGCCCGTATTCCCAGAAAGGGTAGGCAGAGTCAAAGGGGCAGCGAGCCCCTTTAACCAACATTTAAACTTAGAATTTTAACCTAAGCAAACGCTGTCAAAAATTCTGCGGTACATTACTTACTACATAGATCAGAATCGACAACCCTACAGAACGATTGTACAAATGAAGTTGGTTGTTGGTAAGTTTGGATGACGATGTCTGCGGTAAGCGATGATTTATTAGATCACTCTAGATATCAGATGATTAATCTCTGTTGAGCAGACAAGAATTTAAAGGGTAAATAATATAAAGTGATACTTAAAGTTCTGGTGATGGAGGGCTCGCTAAAATATGTTCCAAGTTACGTAGTTATAAGCCTATTTTCGAGTGAAATTAATGTATTTTAAAATATGATTTATAAAAAACTTTATATCTAGATTATGGTCCGATGTTGGTCTTGGACTTAAAAATAATATGTGAACTGTGTTTCTTGCCTAGCATGTCGTAAAAGACGACTAATAGTATATCGGGGTTTGGGTGTGTGATTGTACAGGCGACGAGCTAGCCACTTGTCACCACTTTTAAAAAAAAAATCATCTTACCCAGCCTAGTTCTATATTTTGGTTGAATGTGGTTAGGGGCCCTTTGACTCTGCCTATTCCTTCGGGGATTACGAGCATGATGATATGTATGTATGGATGTATGTATGTATTTATATATATTAAATGTTAGGTAATTGTTGCATAAAATAATCATTGACAAACATCATATCTTTATAGTGATCCTGCATAGCCCGTGCATGTAGGTATAATCTATATTATCAATATTAAATCCTCATTAATATATAGCATTATGCATAAACTATCTTTTTATCACTATATCATACATATATAGACGTATCACCTTGAATTTAAAATCAACAAATAACATTTAAGCCATTAAATTTTTCAAAAATAAGTAGTAATATGTAAGATCCACTTTCGTGACTAAAAATCAAGTCTATTTTTTAAAAGATAAATTTATTTAAATTAATTATCTAGCCTGACACACGATATATCTAGTTCCAAACTAAGCTTATAACCTTGTGCTTTGATTTTTGATTACTAAGTGGAGGGATAAACATATTTAAATATGTTATATAAACATCCACGACTCGAGTACAAATGTCCATGTCCATCACACGGAACATTTGCCCCTAGCGGGACTTGAACCCGCGACCCTTAGTTTCGTGGCCAGAGTCTCTGACCACTTGACCAACGGGCCTGTCGAATAAAAAAGCAATAATCACTTACGCAGAACTAAAGCAGAATGTTTAATGCAACGCAACGAACGAATGTTAAATAATATAATAATGACTAGCTGACCCGTCGCACTTCGTAACGCCCCGTTCTCGGATTTTAAATACCCATTTTTTTCACCTTTACTTAACAATAACAAATACAACTAAAAAAGAATTAGCGGAACCGGTACAGCTGTTCTTAAGTAATAGCTTTGGGGTGAAACAGCCTTATAACTTAGAGGTATGAAAGATAGATAACAACCTATTCTCAGACCTACCAAGTGCACATATAAAATTTCATCAAAATCAGTTAAGCCGTTTCAGAGGAGTATTGCAGCTAAGACGGTGACATAAAAATCGCGTGTATAAAAAATTCAACAACACAGTGTAGAGCACTGTGTTGTCGACACGAAATTTATATATATATAAAGATATCACATTTCGCGAGACTCATCACCAATATTTGTATACATTATTAATGAAATTAGCTAATGTATTTCGTTAGACCTAATTCAATAAACAACTAAAAGCATCAAATATGACTTCAGAATAAATTTACTTTAGAAACTTTGTAATCCAAGCCCTTTCTGAATATTGAAATGGTTAATTTTGTTTGTGAAATGTCTGAATGTAAATTTTTAATAACGTTAAAGTCAAAATATATTTAACCAAAGATCGTGGGCATCGAACCGGCTCTCGATGTCTGTACACTGTCTAAACAAGAGATTTGATAAATTGTGTTGTAAGATGCAGACATTATCTTATCAACGGTATCTGCGCAACATTTTTTTACTGCTTCATAATATGGTATACTGACTCTGACAAAAACCGCGTATAAACGTGTCTGTTTCATATTAAACCAAGCTTTAAAGTGAAATTGTGGAAAATACTAATTTGAAAACGTAGAATTTGTGCGCGAGCGTATTTTAAAAACGTATTTAATATTTTATTAGAAGACTAAATAAGTGCTTGCTTTCAGTTTGAATAAATTAACATTTGTATCTGACTATTTTTTTTTATTTACGCGTTAAAACATATATGGGAAACACAATCTTATACTAATATATATATAAAGCTAAAGAGATTGTTTGTTTGTTTGAACGCGCTAATCTTAGAAACTGGCCTGAATTGAAAAAATATTTTTGTTTTGTACTTATAATTTATTTATCGAGGAAGGCTATATAACATTAACCATAAACGCGTTAAGCGCGTTTGCAGCGAGTTAACAATAAGCTCACCGGTTCTTTTTTGTTAATTTCTTAAAAATATTTAATATTCAAGTGTGTATAGTGAAATCCGATACAGCTTCATCTATAATATACTCGTAGTATGTGTGACGAGTATTAAATAAAGGTGTACATATTGTATTTACCTATAATCACTCATAACCAAAACCAACGAGAAATTAACTTTTGAATCACTTTTTAAATTTATCTTATTGATATAGAAAGATATACCTCTTTACGAAATAGCTAAAATAAATAATTTTACGTAATATATTACAAAAACCGCATTTACCGCAAGTACATGTAAAACTGTAGATAGTAAACAATAAACTGAGTCACAATGCCACTCCAAAGTTGAGAACTGACAACACATAGAGGCAATAAAACGTGATATTACGATTAAGTGATAACGTGAATATTGTAAATAGGAAAATAGCACAATTGTTTGGCAGTTGCAACCGTCATTTGGTGTCAAAATGTGGCTGCTGAGTAGCTCTGTGTTGCTGTGTGTCGTGTGCGCGAGCGCATTACCGAATGGAGAAAGGTCGTTTACTATTTATGAAATTGTAAGTTTCCTGTTTAATGCTTTGGTGGTAGAAAGTGAAATGGAAAGGAATATAATTGAATTAAGCGCGAGTAGCGTAAGGGTTCCGTATTTGTAATTTTGTTTACCTAAGAGATTTTGGTGGGATAATTTCTTTTTTTTTTGATGAAATATTATGTTTTTTCAATTACTTTCTAGAACTGTTGTAAAGAAAGCGGAACTAAGTTTTTATTTATTAGGGATATTATTTGATATTTAGAAAAACAAAGTCACTTTTAAATTACATTTTAAATCGTCCTCTTCAATTTAACTTTGACAAATGTTAATTAATGTAAATACCAATACTATAAATATATGTTTATTTTAAGCTAATTTCAATTTGAAAGGCGATAAAATGGACGAAAATAGCAAGTTTATTTTACGTTTAATTTGAAAGCCACGTAATACCTAAATATACTTAAATTCTTATAGGCCATAGAGATTAGATAGAAGTGACGGCATATGTACCTACGTTATTTTTAAAATTCCGCTCGCATTTCGTTTGCGGAACCCCAACAAAGTGTGTTCAGTCCGTATTATTGTATTAAGTTTTAATACGAGAACATATTTTGTATTTACCCGTGCGAAACAGCTTGCAATAAAAATAATAAATCCAGAACTCTTTAACGTTGGATTTAAAAAAACGCGTGCGTTCACGTAATACGTTTCCTTTCCTCGTTTCGCATCGGAAATTGTCGACCGTCTACTTTGTACGCTAGTCGACAGTCGAGCATAAAGTCAAGCAACAGTTGTTGCTGTCTAATCTCGGATGGGTAACCAAAATTGTCCGCGTTTCAGGAAGTGCATTGAGTTGCCAATTTCTGACGGCGTTGAAAGATCGCAGTCATATGGTATTTAGTGCTAGCTTCGGGATCTACTTTAACATGATCTACGATTTAGCCACTCCGGTTATTACAATGAAACGATAGCTTACCCTCGTAACCCATACAGAGGAGAACAAGATAATTGGTTATTATTCTGGATATGCAGTTTTCCTTGCAGTATCATCGAACTAGTTGTATGAATTATGTACTTTAATTATGTACTTTGAACCGACAACCCATAAGCTCCAGCTTATGATACCTTCGTATGAGGGGTGCTAGGGGTGCTTTACAACATGCTAGGCAAGAAACACAGTTGGCAAATTATTTTTAGGTCCCAGACCAACATGGGAATTACGTTTTATATACATCTATATTTATTTAAAAAAAGAATAAGATTAAATCCATCTACAATTCGAACTCGCGATCTTCTGTTTGGTGATCATAAACCAAGGCCATCAAAGTCTGATGTTAATTTTTGTTTGCAGCCCGAAAGTATCATGTCCTTCGGGTACCCAGCTGAGCGCCACCATGTGACCACTGAGGATGGGTATATCCTGGAGATGCAAAGGATCCCTAGGGGCAGAGGCCAGAATGAGACTTCGGATAGGCCTGTTGTGTTCCTCATGCATGGACTGCTTGCCTCCGCCAACTCTTTTGTTGCTATTGGCCCAAATAACGGCATGGGTAAGTAATAAATAAATAAATATTCGACTACATCACATACATTGATCTGACTCCGAGGTAAGTAGCTTAAGCACTTGTGCTACGGATATCAGAATCAACAGTGGTATTACAAATATATACTTAAATGTTGGATATTAATACCCAGACATAGAACAAACACAAGTATTCATCATACGAGTGTTTGTCTTGGGTGGGGATCGAATCCACAACTCTTAGCGCATGGGGCAGGGTCACTACCGATTGCGCCATCGAGCCAGTCAACAGTACCTATACTTTTATTGTTAAAATCTGATCCATGTGACAAGCTGGGCTGAGAACACCTTTAGTGCCTACTTTTGAGTCCTAAATCAACAAGGGACTGTAAAATGAGAAATCATTTTTTCCTTCTTCATTCTTAGTTCGACTCTATTCGCGGGTTTTGCTAATTTATACTTATTTTTTTACTACAATCATAACAAACTTTGTGAGTCTGAGCTTATTTGCTGAATACCAGATATGCCATTAGTTTGAAAAACTGCCGCCTCATTTTTTAGCACAATAAATATAATAATTCAATTGACAGGTTTCAACTTGGCTGACGCCGGTTTCGACGTATGGATGGGCAACGCCCGGGGCACCCGCACCTCAAGAAGACACATCAGGCTTGACCCCGATGATGACATCGAGAAGATAGAATTCTTCGATTTCACCTGGGAGGAAATTGGCCTCTATGACGTTTCTGCCATGGTGGACTACGCACTGAATGTTACTGGAAGAGACACATTGCATTATATAGGTAATATTTACATAGTGTAAAAGGAATCGCCACTTCTGTCTGTTTGCTTAGAACTTTTAAAACTAAGAAAGTTGATGCGATTTTTACCAACAGATAGAGTGATTTAAGACGAAGATGCAGCTAGGTCAGGAGTTTGTACTAATATTTATAGCTACATCTCTTCTAAATTACAATAATTAATTTACTATATTATAATAAAACAGAACTGGTCTGCATAAAAAATACACACTTTTAAGGAAATTGGGGTAATTATAAATACCGGAACAGGCTAGTTGTAATTGATTGGAGTTAGAGTTTCAGTCACTGGATGTTAACTGGTATTAATGGATCAGCAAATATCCTAATTATTTTCTGATGAATTTAAACTATGTTCAGAAAAGGCACATAGAGAAATAAAAAAAAGTGAAAGTTAACAAAAAAAAAAAGAATTGACTGATGGATTTATTTATTGCAGGACATTCACAAGGAGGCACTGCATTCCTAGTACTAGCATCAATGAAAGAGGAGTATAACAACAAGATTAGATCAGCTCACCTTTTAGCTGGTGTGGGCTATCAAGACTATTTTCCTAACACTAATCTAGCAAACATGGCAAGATTTACAGATATGATTTTCGTAAGTATAATTTTTATATTTAGATTGTGTAATATTTAGGATGTTGAGTACATATCTATAATCAATCATATCAAAATCCTAACTAACACGATAATAACGAAAATTTGTTCGTTAATCCTTCACGTCAACTTATAATCGGTTATCGAGAAACTTTGCATACACATTGTCAGAGTACAGAAAAGGATATCCTAAGATAGAAATAACTAAATTAACGCGAAGGCTTGTAATTTTTTAATACTAGCAGTGTCGGCGGTTCACCCGGGTACTTCCCGTTCGCGTGGGAATAAGAGGATAAAATATGGCCTTTGTTACTCGCTGATAATGCATGTTGTGGTTTAGGCGTGAAAGTATTGCAAGCAAACAAACTCACATTTGCATTTGCAATAGTAGCTAAGATTGGGGGCGTAATGCAGCCAATTTGCAAATTCTTTCAATTTGTTCAATTCTCTATCTAATTTTTCAACTCGATTGTTGGCTAAATGTGGTTTAAGAGGTCATTGCTCTTTTGACTCTGCCTACCCCTTCGGGGATTGCAGACATGATGCAATGTATGGATGTACCTATGTATGTATTTTAATTCGTTTGCAGTCTCTGGCGGTAAGTCGGGGTATGGTTGAGCTGTACCAAACAGACACGGATGAAGCACAAAATACAACGATTGTACGTAATATCAAAGATGCTTGTGAAGCCCGGCACCCCACAATTTGTGCTCTGCTTAACTTCGAAGAGTTGGAAAAAGTTATGACTCGGGTAAGTGATTCACACCTGGTAAATTCGTAAGAAATATTTACCAAAGCTAAGGATTTGGGTATTGAAAGCTAAACACGAGTCACATTTGAGCAAAGTAATTAGATAGAAAATTAAAGTGAGCGATGACTAATCTATTTTTCAATCTAATTATTTTGCTCAAATAACATTAAAGAGAACATATAGATTTGATTGCAGTGAAACCAATTTTTCATTGTAAAATTATGTATTTTCTTTTCAATGGAAATCAAACATTTGAATAGAGAAAATTGAATTATCCTTTCCTAGAATGTTGTAAAATACTGTTTGTAATCAACACGTTTATTAAAGTTTTAATGCCTCGTATGCATGATTTTCACCAGAAAAATACTCTGAATAGTTTTTGAAATTCCGCACTAACAGTGAAAAACAAAAAAAAACACCATAGCCCTTCCTAGAACATTATTAACAAATGTTCTAGGAAGGGCTATGGTTTTTTTTGTTTGTTTTAACAACACCCATTTTTCAAATATTTTTACATATTTAATATTACAATATGGTTAGAAATCTAGACTTTTGCTGCATGATCATAATTTTTGCCATACTACAAAGGATTTTATCTTGGAAGTTTTTCTCCGACCGCGAGTTTTACTTATCAGATTTAAATTGTCTAGTCTTTAAAGTAATATAAGTATTTCTATTTCAGGCAGATGAGGAGCCTTCGCCTCCAGGCTTCCTCACGGGTGGGGCAGCTCTTAAACAATTCGCTCATTACGGCCAAAATATACGAGACAAATTATTCCGCCGATGGCATCACGGCAACGCACAGAACTTAGAAATCTATGGAGGCGACCCCCCACAGTACAATTTGAGTCTGATAACGACCAATGTAACGATGCATTATACTATATCAGACAATTTGCTTGATGAAAGAGATGTGCATGCGATGGCTGCGGATATGCCCAATACATATGTTCGGAGAGTGGCCAGAGACAGTTTCCTGCACGAGGACTTCGTTGCTGCTGAAGACAACAGGGAATTAGTGACAGAATATATAATAAAAGCAATGCAGAGCCTGGAGCAGGTCCAGGAAATGCCAGAATTGCCAGGGTATGAATCATATTCCTAAGTGCTCTTCCTTATATATCTTTTGACCGCCTCTCCTTCTGTGACTGCCTCGTTGGTCTAGTGTTAGCATGCGCCGCCTAAGTACCAAGAGGTCACGGGTTCAAATCCCGAGTCGGGCCAAAAAATTTGTGGCTGAGTATTTCAATATCGAAATTACTCAGTAACAGCCCGGAGTTAGGAAGTGCCTCGGAAAGCACGTTAAGCCGTTGATCCTGCGCCTGACCTCTCTTCGGTCATGTCGAATTGTTGTCTTACCGGACTATGACAGTAAAGGAATAGAGAGTGCACCTGTGTTTGCGCACACACCTGTTCACTATAATATATCCTGCGCAGTTGGCTAATCCTCCTTGAGATTGGCTGCCGTGACCGATATAGGTTAGGACATTTTTTTTTTTAATTCTTCTAACCAATAGTATTAGCAAACTATGCAGTATATTTTACAGTGCACAAGCGTCTGCGCAAAAAGTTGCACTCTCTGTTCCGTCAATCTCTTAGGCCGAAAAGCCGGCAATCTGACATGACCTGATATCAGACGCGGGACTAATACTTTAATGTGCTTTCCGAGTCACGAGGGTAATACCGTCAACCTCCTGACTCCAGGCTGATACTGAATTTTAATATTGAAAATACCCAGCCACAAATTAGCCCGACCCGAAACAGTGTCATTAATTTTAGTTTCGTATTATTCGAATCGAAAAATTTAATGCTATTTTCTTTTTTTTCAGGTTACCTGATTCGGCTTCCAGCATAGGTTTGAGTGTATTAACGTGCTTTTTGATATTGGCCCTTCAAATAATATTGTAAGAGTAACTACTAAACTGATACCTTATTTATTACTTTTATACTTTTAAAATGTGATCTTAATAAAAATGGACTAATATTTAGTTGTTTCATTTATTTCCAATACAAGCTTATTTAGAATTTTGAAACGTGACGCGATAAAATGTTTGCAACATAAATAGTTATCCATTTAAAAATTGCTTATTTTATAAAAATTAAAATACAAAGTTCATAGATCCTGCGGATCACACAATAAAGTAACTTCAATAGATAGGCAAAAAACAGCATAAAAAATTTAAAAGAAAAAAATACTATAGCACTAATCGTACATACCGTAAATTATTCTCAAAATATCAGCCTAAAACGAGACATAGGATGTAATAATATGTTAGAATATTAAAAATAATCTGTGTAACAACAATATAACAGTACCTAACCTAAGATTTTAGTATCGCAACAACTGAAACGGCGGCCGTAGAAATGATACGGAATAACGGCGCAAGAGTTTCACACTGCTGCCATAAAGGAAAGTGAGGTGTGCGCCAACGATAACAGTAAACAAACGGAGTATAAACAAGATAGTAAACTGGAAGGGCAACTCGTAATCGCACCTTGTGGACACCCGACGTTTAAACTTTCATCAAATCGTTGAGGAAACGCTCGCCAAATATTTTTGTGCAAGCGTAAGTATAATATTAGCGGGACTAAACCGAGGTAGGGTTTAGTCCCGCTAATATTATAAACGCATAAAAAAAGTTCAATGTAAAGAGGTTTGATAAGGTTCACACAAAAACTACTGAAAGGGAATGTTGACACCATTTAGGTGCCATATATAATTTATAATTATATATAAATAATATATAATTTTGAAATATCAATACCTTAAAAGAAAGTATCGTAGTATAACATACTACGATACTTTTACATCAGTAAAACAATATTGACTTTGAATTATGTTGAGTCTACGATTTGCAAATTTATAAAAACGTCCTAATATTTAGTCAGTTGACTATACGAACAAGTGACGTCATAAACTCACAAACCCATACAAAATCTATGAAATGCGTTTTTGCAGCCCTGCTAGTCAACATGACTAATAAGAATCATCACAGTAGTATAACTTAAATAACAGCTTAACATACAGGGTACAACTATAGTATTCATACTTCTATTATAAATGCAATATCAAATCTGTTTTCAAGCGTAATATACTAAACTGATAGGAATAAAATTTATGTAAGAAAGGATGTGAAAATAAAATTTTCTAAAATATTTTTTTAAAGATTCCATGTTAGTTAGGCCATGTAAAAGAAGACCAAGGAATCAAGTTTAAGAGCTCATTGTTTGGATGATTACATATCAAGAAGATTTTACAATAGACTTAATACCGCGTCTTAAAAAATAAAGATAAATTCTTTAATGATAAGTGTAAGTAGAAACACGATTAAAGTAAGAATATATACAGCGCATTTTATATAGAGCTGTAGTAAAAATACCGAGAAAGCATTAATATTGTCGTGAAACTAGTCTGATGCCATCAAAGGTGAAGCGGTTCCAGATAAACAAAACTATAAACTGGGAGAGGGTATAATTGCTCCTTGTGGAACAACCCCTTTAAACTTTCATTGGGTCGTTGACTAGCTAGTTCTTTATTTATATACCTATCTAAAATTCTTAGGCAGCCACCTCCTCTATACTAATAACTCTTTTGGCATAAGAAACTCATTAGTCCACAAAGGAAAAAAAATCAGTTGAATTGAGAACCTTTTTTTTTGAAGACGGTTAAAAATGCGACTAAATACTCAATTAAATATAAAAACATACCATAGATTAAATAGATTAAAGTATCAGTCACCTCCAAACAACAATCATGAACTAGAGTGGTGACACCACCAATATCTTTATGAACAGCCAAAACCCAATTCGCGTAAATATATGGCAAGCACGCTGTGACGTCACTGCACAATTATGTATCTAAATATGTATTTGAATGTATACAAGGTTATTTTTAGTTTCGGCGAAACCTCTTATCTACTTATTTATCTCATCATAATAAGAAGCCAATTTAAAGGGAAAATAATGAGCATTTTTTTTTTTTTACTTTTATACAAGATAGCCAATCAGCTAAACAACTTTCGCATGGAAAGTAAAAAGAAGAATATTGACTTATTTTCTTAAATCTTGTAAATAAGTTCCTTAGAATCATGAGTGAAATAAGAAGGTAAGTGATTTCGCATGATTTAGTTCATAAATAACCTTGTAGATATTGGCCCGTTAGTCGAGTGGTGAGAAACCCTGGACACGAAACCAAGGGTCGCGGGTTCGAATCCCGCTGAAGCAAATATTTCGTGTGTGACACTGGACACTGGACATGCATATTTGTACTCGAGTCATGGATTATTTAAGTATGTCTATCTGATCACCTAGTATCCATAGCACAAGCATAAGCTTAGTTTGGATTAGAGAATTGGTATGTCAGTTTAGAGCATTTATTACTCAGTTTAATTATTGCGTATTTTTAAACATGTCTACTGTGCCACAATGACACCACTCAAATTAAGAATTGATAAAATTCAATCGCGTTCCATAAAATGATTTGACAGTTTGTGTGTTTACAACTCAAGCGACTTTCGGACTGTCATAAATAAAACACTGTTATCTACGACCCACACATAGATTCGATAATGTAATTGATAATGTGGAGTACTTAAGCCAAAAGCTACAAGAAAATATTAGGATCTAAAATGATTTATTACACGTCGCGATAACTTGAGCAGTTCCTAATTCTAGCTGAATTAAAAAATTGATCGATCATTACATGTGAACCAGGATGGATAAGGCTAGACCAATAAGCTGTGCCTTATCAAGAAAAGGACTAGAGCAATCGTTATACTTTAATCTTATTAGAAAATTTATCTAGGTTAGGTCTTAGTTCTGTTAATGTTAAGACGTTGTTTGAATTAGAGGAATAAAAAGCAAAACTTGTTTGAGTAAAGTTGATTTTAGACTGGCCCGTTGGTCGAGTGGTTAGTGACCCTGGCCACGAAACCGAGAGTCGCGGGTTCGAATCCCGCTAGGGGCAAATGTTTCATGTGATGAACATGGAGATTTGTACCCGAGTCATAGATGTTTATAAATGTATTTAAGTATGTGTATCCGTTCGCCTCGTATCCATAGCACAAGCATATATGCTTAGTTTGGAACTAGAGAATTGGCGTGTCAGTCTGGAGAATTTATTATTAATATAATAAATTTAGAAATTTGTGATCAACTTTATCGGTGATAATAAAGTTGATCACTGGACTTTCTGATAAACTCGAGATAAATGATGTTTGAGATAAATACAACAACTCAAATTCCGATTTCGACATATTATCGAATTTATCAATCGATTGATTGATGAATAAACGTCACTAGAGACTAACGTTGGTATGATGAACTCGGTCATACTTGGTCATGGATATAAGTATCTTATATAGGTATTTAAGCTTGTGTTAGGTATATATGTTGTGTGTGAACTAGAAAATTGATGTACTAGTATTACAAATAACAGTACATAGTTATTTACCGAACTCAGTTCGCCATTCCTAAGGCTACCAGTCCACCGGAGCAGAACGAGGTAGCGGAGAGGTGAGCGAGTTGAAAATCTACCAATAGAAAACGTCTAACGTCAATAGAAAACGTTTAAAGAGGAGCGGAGATTTTGTGCAATTCTATTGGTTAATATTTCTCCGTTCCTTCCCTCCGCTGCCTTGCCAAAAATGAAACCTATATGTAGGTATGTACTGTATATGTACATTCCACGAATTATAATGCATTTCTGCATAGTATGTATGCACCCTTCATAATAAATAGCTTTAACTTTGAAATTTCGAAGGACCACATTGTCAATTCACGACTTTACAAACCCATATATCTCTTTTACCCAACCAAAAACAGTCTCATTGAAATGGAAATTCTTAGCAAGCCGAGCGCACTGAACGTCTCTTTTATATTAACAGGCGTAAGGTTCACTTTGACAAATGGCCACGCTTCCAGGAGTCTTGTAAGACGACAAAAGAAAAAATTTAGGTGTCTATAGCGAAAGAGGCTCCATTCAGCCGTTCGAATATCTTGAAAGAAATAATAAAAGATACCCTCTTTCAGCTACAACGAATGATTCTTCACTTCGAGATTGATATCTATAAATCATATCGCTTTGTTTATTTGCTCGCTATTGGCATTTGCATGAGATGTCATTTCATTTTATACATATCTTATCTGTTTATTCTACATTTTTGTATCAACATTCACTATTATATTAACTTAGGTAAATAATTAGATTATAATAATGATAACTGATATATTTATCAGAACTAAACTTACATTTCAAAGTCAGAAATTAAACAAATTCTCAGTTAACAAAATAAATTGGTGGATATTGAGCCAAAAAAGCACTTAACAGCGTAAAATTTGTTTTTATAGAGTTTAAAATTCTCTAATGAAAAGTTAAGTCGCCACTTATAATTTAATCACCAGAGTATTCGACATGGTCCAAGTTTAAACATATTCCTAGGAATTATGTTTTGAACCCGGCCTGTAAAATGTTTTAAGACCTCCGCTAGTTGCAACGAGTACCTAGTATTCTATGGTTTGATCCTCAGCTGGACCGAATTGCGGAAGCAGGGTCCGTCCAGGAACCACCAGAGGTCTTCAAATAAATTTTGAAGTTACTCCGGAAATGTAGAAGAAAACATTGAGTCGTTGTTACCTATCCCTGCTAGGTTCGCTCTATTTACAGCTGTGTAAAAAGATTCGCAACCTGTTACTCGGATCGGATCAGACTGTTAGCAGGAAGTCACGTGCATCAGCCGGCCAGACGTGTTTCTCTCGCGGGTAACAGGATAGCTTTAGTTTCACATTCTTTATTTTGTTGGAGATCCAGTTGTTGCAGTGATTGCTGCGAACTATCCTTTTAATATTTAAGCAGTTAGTTTACAAAGGAACGTGGTTAAGATTAAGTAATGTTACATACTTCTAAATATTGTATTTGAAAACTTTGTCAGTTGAATTGCTTTTTATTATTGTCATAACATTTCATTTCCGTAGTCCGTACACAGTGTATAGAATTAATTACTCTTGCTAATTTGAATTTTGTTAAGACAGAACTCTCGTTGATGCAGTATAAATTTAATGGGACTTACCATTTTAATATGAACCGAATTAAAAAAATATGAAATGCTCTGTAAGTGTTCTATAATCTTAAAGTGATGATGTCAAATAGACGATTGTGGAAGTGTAGATCATTCCATCCGTGTTCAAGTTTGTTCTCACTTAGATTCCTTTTCAGTTTGCCATCGTGGTCTTAAAAAGTGTTTACCTGTAACAAAGTAAAACATTTATTAGAAAATTTTATTATTTATTTGGTAACGTACATTATAGTTATAATTTTATATTGTTATTAGCCATTGGTTGCTTCTCCTACATACGCTGCAGAATTCTATAGGATAATTACCCTCACCGCTGAGTTAGTAGTATAAAGATAGGTTCTTAGGTTCAAAATTCAAAGGTCCTCGCTAAAACTTAAACCGATACCTTGCTTAAGAGGTACATGACGTTCTAACTTCTGTTCCAAGATTAAAATGAAATGTCTATTACGTAGTATATTATTACTCTGTGCTATTATTAATTTGCAACTTCCATATGAGAATTAAGCCTATCGGACTATGAAGATAATAAAACCACAAGTATACTGTGACGAGCTCAATCCATACGAGTGTTGAATAGATGTACAACTATCGATATATTAAGAGGATACTGTTACGTCTGACCAAACTTGAAGACAACGTTTAGGATTTCAACAAACGATTTCGTGTTAACAATATCAAATCCTAGCTTTACAATTCTGGTCTTCTAGTGGTGTACAACTATGGTGAAACTATCGATAGTGTAGGACTTTGAAAACTTTAATTTCAATGTAAGAAGATTTAAGATGTGAGTTATTTTGTTAGGTAAAATATATTCTATTAATATGCTACTTTTTTATACCACTAAAGGTTGCAGATAAGTAACGACCTGACTGATAGCAAAGAGTCGGCGTGGCCTATGTATATTTGCAACACGAGAGGTATCACAAATGTCCTGCTGACCTAAATTGATAACAGTAATTTTGACCTACTTTTATCAATATCATAAAAATATATAAAACATCGAGATAAAGATCTGTAGAACAACTCTTAATATTGCCAAATTAATCTTAGTTTAGAAATTTATATAACAGATGCGATTTTATAGTCACTTTGCCAGTATAAAATGGTTTGTAAAATTGTGTTTATTTCGTACAATACCGAGACCCAATTTTATCTACGTGGTACTCCCAAATCAACAATTCTAATCCAATTAACTTCAACGCATATCTCAATAGAGAAATATTTAATAAATATTGTATCTTCATAATAACATACTTTTAAGCATCATTCTCGTAAAACATCTATCGATATCGATACTAACGACAATTGTACAACTCTATGGCACTGTCCACACGGCGTTCTACTTGAGCGCCCACAGATTACCGAATACACCCGATGGAAGCTCGACACACCACAGCTTTGATTGTGCAGCGAGTAAGCTTTCCCAGGGAAGCTGAATATACATTTCCTGAACTACTGAAGTCGAAGTCCGATTTATAGAATTAGGCTCACCTATATCGATAACAAATCGATAAATTATTTATTAACGCTTTGTCCCGTTT
The DNA here is from genome assembly GCA_951394215.1 of Glyphodes perspectalis. Classification (NCBI taxonomy): domain Eukaryota; kingdom Metazoa; phylum Arthropoda; class Insecta; order Lepidoptera; family Crambidae; genus Glyphodes; species Glyphodes perspectalis. The sequence goes on from OX596200.1 coordinate 3,313,159, forward strand.
CTATCTGGAGTTAGTTTTTTTATGACCATGGAAGATATTAACATCGATATTTTAACCCTTATCCATATCAAAATGACAAAGTTAGTGGTGGACGGTGGTGGTATTTATAGTGGTTTAAATCAAGCTTCTTGACGATTTTTTCCTTACGGCTGAAGTAGTAGTATTTAACATCACCCAGATTTTTTGCCGATTAAAATTCGTAGGAGTTACTTTGATTGATACTTAATATGTTTGAACAAAAGGATGAACGATGTGCTTGGAAATTTTTCTAATTAAAATTAGTTCTTTCTTATCTTAATATCACACCTAATCATCATAAGCGAAAAAAACATGTTTACAAGATTAAGGAAAAACTTCCTTTCTGATAAAGTTTTATATTTTAGTTTGTAATTTATAATTTTTTTACTTTCAGACTACAACAGGTCCACATTAAAACATGGTTTAAAGTTAATTATGATTCATACACCTTTGTATAAATTGAGTTGAAAAGAGTAACTACCGAGTTTCTTGCCGGATTCTTCTCGGTAAATACAACATTCCTAACTGGTGGTAGAATCATATAGCTTTACTTGCAATTGACGGGTTATAAGTGTTTCCTTGAAACCTATATAAATAAAGAATATTTTGACTGACTTTTACTTTGACTTAATTAAAAATCAAAATCTCCTTCACTCTTTAATCGTCTTCGCCATCTCGATCTTTACGCAAGGGGTAGGCAGAGACCTTCCTCATCAGGGATTGAAGGCGTAATGATATGATATGTATGTATGTAAAGATTAAATTATAAAAAAATGCTTCATTCTAATAGAATTGACTTTATTTAAAACATTCTACTTAGTAGGCAATAAGTCAATTATTTATTGTACACATGTTTATTCAGGCATAAACATGTGTACAATAAATAATTGACTTTTTTAAACTGACGCAAGGTTACGACACTATAACTGCACATTGTGCAATGTGCAAGCATGCAAGCGCGAATGCAGAAGAATTCAAACGTCATTACGATTGCACGTCGCGTCGTCGCGCCAAACGTAACGTCATTGGCACGGGATAGAATTCGTCGCGTTAACTGCAATTATGTTGCAGTGCGGCGGGCTGCATTGCACTTTTGCGATTGCACGAATTCAAACTGCATTCTACCCACGCTTCGTTTGCGTAAACTTTAAATTAAAGTTTAACCTCTAACGTTTCGGTTAAGGTACCTTTGAAAGAGTTTTAATACTAATCAAATTTTGGACCACAAAAATATTATCTTCTTTATAATATATTATTGACTGACTTGGTGGCGCATTTGGTAGTGACCCTGCCCTATGCGCTAAGAGTTGTGGGTTCGATCCCCACCCAGTACAAATATTCGTGTGATGAATGCTTGTGTTTGTTATATGTCTGGGTGTTAATATCTAGCATTTAAGTATATACTTGTAATACCACTGTTGAATCTCATATCCGTAACACAAGTGCTTACGTTACTTAGCTTCGGAGTCAGATCAATGAATGTGATGTGGGGTATTTATTTATATTGAAAAAAGGAATTTATTGCTTTTCATCTTGTAAACTGTTGTAAACCAAATCAGTGCTCTCTCTAAGAAGTCACTTTACTGAAGCAAACCGTGGTTCTACACAAAACTGATAACGCAGACGTAAAAAAATGCGTTTAAAACGCGAAGTAGCCGTATAGACTTGGCACATTTAGCCGCGAAGCCGGCCGTTCAACGTAAAATGAGGGCTGCCTTACAATCTTTTCAGATTAAGTCCACAAAGTGGCAACGTTTCGGTAAGCTTTATCTAAAGAGTTGCCTAAGCTATTCCTGAAGAGACATTAAGCCTTTAAACGCGAGTTAAACGGCACATCTTGAATAATTCCTCAAAACGGCTGAACATTAAACTAACAAAGGCTATCGTGGGATGCCTTAGAACTTTTTGCACTGGGACACCGTAGTAGAAGAGCACTGTGTTCCTAGCATTTTGTCCCGTTCATAAGCTTTGCTCAAAACCTCGTCCTAAATTGATAGCTACGAAATGGTTAATTGATAGTCTGCTTATGCATTTTATGTCAAAACGGCTTCTATCAGACCTTCTTAATCCTAAAATCCCCTATTTTAACCAGACCAATTGGATGATTGCCCTTAAGCTAAAAAAGTACAAAAGTCAGACGGAAAATCGCCTAAATGTAATAAACAGACTTGCCCAATCTTGGATTATAAACAAATCGAAACCCTACTAAACACGTGACATGGTCTAACAAGAAAATGAGACACAGCCATTTTGCTTTTTATTTGTCCCATTCAGTAGCTATTTCATTTCAAAAACCCTTACCCGCATCTCAGTGTAGCCTCCCCTTACCGGGAAACGACTGTTGGCTTCCTTCATTAAGGCCGGGACACACTAACGTCACTATTTATTCCCGTAATGCCCGCGATAGCCCGCGCGGGCGCTTTAACATGACCATTTAACTTGACCTCCGGGTAAAAGTGTAAAAATGGGACTGCCAGTTAATGGAATGTTGAATTTTGGACTGAATTCAGCTACCATGGCTGGATACAGTGAAAGTGAGGACAGACAGATGAGGTTTCGTTGCGGTTTCATACAAAAATTAATAAAAGGGCTGAAATAATTGAATTTGAATTATTGAAGATACAATAATATTTGCAGATTGTCGTGACTTGATCAACGCCTTTCTGATAAGAAGTGCGTGCTCACACATTTAGCTAATAGGTACTGCTGTCTTCAAATCACGTCAATAGGCTAGATGACTAAAAAATTCTGTTTAGTCCGTCAATTAGATTATAAAAAATATTGTAGACGTATTTTTTTTATTTATTTGTCAAACAAACATTGACGAAGATACAATGCATTCAAGTTGCGTGACGTACAATTACAATTTTCACAAAATAGTGACGTCTCAAGCCCCCTGTCAAAAACTTTGATACTCTTTATCTTTGTGATGTTTTGTTCATTTGATAAAGCGAAAAATATGTGTCTAGTATTTTTGTATAGAGTTATAGTTTTTTAATGCATCATCCCTATTACGAACAGTTAAGCAATATAGTCTTGAACCAACCACGAAATGTATGTACACTCTAGTGATATTTTTATGTAACATATTCCACTATAGCTGTTCAAAAACTAAAAATAAACCATCTTCTTAAGCAACATCAATATTTCCTGCCACATTTCTAATAACCCAAAACGCGTCCAATACACGTCTCATCCCGTTTCTAAACAGTTCAATTTCCAAAAAGCGTGGCCTAATAGTTTTAAACCTAAACGTCTGGTTATCCTAAGAGAGGCCAGCTTACACTGGACGACTATACCTTCTGTTGACACTGTTCGCTGGCTATTATGACGCGAGGCTAGCTAATGGCGATCCGTCCAATATTTGTACGAACTTTATTTAATTCCACGGCTGACCGTTCCTAAGCGAATTTTAGACGTAATTGGATTTTCTTTCTTCGTGCTTTGCTTCTTCAAGGTATGGCCAGATTTTCAGTGCGATTATCAGCAGGATTTTAGCAAATATCTGTGTTTGCGTTGTATTGTTATAAGGCGATTTGGACTTTTGTATTCGGTAACGGGTTTTAGTTTTAACATTGTTGTTGTTAAAACTAAAACTCGTTACATGTATGTATGTATGTATGTATTGTTGTTAATTTTGAATAAGATCTGTTCCATTCTTTTATTTTTAAATGAGGCTTTGATGCCTTCTTATCCATTTTATTCATTCAAAAGACTGAAAAGCGGCTAGCACTTTACACATTATTTTTACTCTATCACAAACAAATCGGAAGTTTATGATTTTGACCGTTAATATAGGTAACATATAAGTCTTGGAATCCTTAAGTATGTGTGTAAGTTACATATTAGGAATTATTTACTAGACAGATTTCGCAATAGCGTTGCTTCGTCTTTATGACACCAGATGGCGGTGTCGTTGGCCCGCAGAGTCTTTATTGCATTCCCGTCCCTCTCGCCTTATCCCGAATAGTTTGTTCCCGTATAACTTGTGGGTTAGGGAGACGTACATTAACCACTTTCAGAGATTGCAAATGTAATGCCGTTATGCAAAGCGTTCAATGTATACGAGGTCAATTTTAGTATATACTGAAATCGAAACATGGGTCAAAAAGTTTCATTTAATGATTTAAAATCTTTTGATTTTAGATTTTGTAAAAAAACATATATAAAGGCATTTAAAAAATTCAAGACGTTACAAGCATTGCGTTGCTCGTTGTCCTCGCACGAGTATGGTTTTGCGCTATTTACAGCGTTTACGCATATTCGGAATAATGTTAATGTGGCCTTGTGACAAGCGATGCTCAGTTACGTATATAAAAGAAGAAAAGGATTCAATATACTCTCTAGCATCTCCCCGTCTTAGATGATTTTGTTTATTGCAGCAAAAAGTAAACAAAAGTCCACAGATGTGATTTGATTGCGTCTTTCGGTATCAGCTGTTCCAGCTGCAATTGCGAAGCATGTTCGCTGTTTTATTAAATTGGGGACGAAGAGTGCACTTTGTGACGTCACTGTTGCCCGAAGTCTTTTGATTTGTCTACGGCGCGAGTGACTTTTGTTTTTTGTCTGCGTTTTTTTGTCGAGAGCGAGAGAATGAGGGCTTGCATCTTGAATGTTGTCATATTATTTTTATTTTCTTTAATTTTATTTAGCTTTGATGTTACAAGCGCCCGTAGGATACGGTAATTGCTTGCCGGATGGTGAGCTGTTAATTTTTTTTGCCACCTCGTGTTATATTAAAGTTTCATGCGTTGTTTGTAAAGACTTAATTTGATGGATTTTTAGCGTAGTTCTTCAAACACCGAAAGCACACGTTTATTAACACATGAATACCATTTTTATTATTACATCAATCATACATTACATATTATTAATCCATTCAAATGAATAGTTGCAAAAGGTTTATTATCAAGACATCCCCTTTAAAATTTTTATTGCATTAGCATCAGACTTATTACATTTCTTAGTATTTATCAATTTAACATCAATTTGTTAAATTTACTTGGAGTTTTGACCCAAACACACTTACTAGTGAACTATCCGGCTAGTTTAAACACAAAAAAAAACTACAACCCCAAAAGCTCAAGGAGTTTTAAAAAGAAAATTACGACGTGCTACCAAAATCCGGTGAACACTGCACCCAGGAAGGCGGTATTCACACGTGCGATACCCGAGTGCATCCGCCAAGCTGATTTAAAACTGTATCGCGCGGAATTAACCAGAGTCTGTTACTGGCTTTATTAAATTTAGTGGCGTCGATTTTTAAATGCTTTGGACCGTTTTAAAATTGCCTTCGGGGCATTTTCGAAGTTATGCGCTGGCCAGTTTGAAATATTCGAAACAACTTTTTAATTTTGCGGCCCGACGCGACTTTTAACTCGCCTCGATTTCTCTGATCGTTCTTAAATAAAAAAAAACACGGAACTATATTAATAGACAAAATTGCGTCGATAATGTTAAAAAGTCTGTTTTTTTAACTCATGAATATAAGTAACAAGCGCCCTTTATTAGAAACCAAAAAAGCGCTTTCGTCTCGATGAAAATGAAAATTAATAATCAGCGTGACAGCTTACACAAATATTAGAGTACTCAGGCTACATGTGGTATGGGATTCTTTAGTTTCAGTACATACCTATGCGAATATACTACAATATCGATTCCAAGGCCTAGCCTCCGTCACCTGAGAACCCTAAACGACCTCCTAACCAGCTGTTAACTCGTTGATGCCAAGCGCGTCGTAGCGTGTCCCAAGCGTCGCGTCGAACCATTTTTATCGAACTTCCACTCAGCCGAGCGGGATAAGCGCCGATACACAGGTGTCAGGGCTGCTGCACACATTCATTAATTAGATGTAGTGCTAACTTTTAGTAATTATTTACTCTGTTTCCCTATATTTATATTGTAAATAAAATATGATAATTCATTAATTCTATATAAAAAGAATGTAGGAGCCGCGGAAGGCCCAGGCTCACCTACCACGACCAGATTGGTAGTGTATTAAAAGAAGGTATTGTTAGGAGTCATAAAAACCGTAGAGCTTGTATGAAAAGGATTATGAATGTTGAAGAGGCGAGTGAGGTGTGTAAGGATCGTGCCATATGGCGTTCGGTTCTCTCTGCCTACCCCGCTAGGGAAGTGGCGTGAAGTTTAGTTAGTTAGTTCTATATAAAAAGATAGAATTAATGAACATTTTGGATACTTAAACGCATTGCACGCATGGGGATATGTATAGACGCAGTCTGCCCTATGGTGCATTTATAATGTAGAGTGCAAATTTCGTCAATACCATATTGTATCAAAATCAATCCAATTTAGCTTTTCCTAAACGGAAACACCATCTTCGTCTGGCTCCTAAGTAAGCATTAGCTCGTCGATGCCAAGCGCGTCGGAGCGTGTCCCGCAAGCGCCGGGCGCGCCGCGTCGAGCCATTTTTATCGAACTTCCACTCAGCCGAGCGGGATAAGCGCTGATCGCACCTACACAGGTGCCAGGGCTGCTGCATACATACTTTAATTAGGTATAGACCCAATATAAGCAATTATTTACCTTGTTTTCTGATATTTATAGTCCATTTTACCTCGTGTTAAATATTTATCAATTGAACTAGAATGTATTGGAAGTGAACTCGTAATATGAGTGAGGTAGAATAGTTTAATTATCAAGATTACAAGTAGCTAGATTTAATAGATCCGTGTGTGATGGTATCAGTTCTTGTTCAAAAGTCTCTTTTTCAAACATCTTTCATCCAAAAATATTTTTCAAGAGTAAATTTCGCAATAAATTTATTATTAAATATACTAGCAATTTAGCGCCCTATTAAACTATCAGAAACCTCTTTCATCAGCCCCTTTTTTTATAGTTTGTCATACTAAATAACTCATGCATAAGAATAGGAAGAAGGAAATAAACCAAACTAGCTGTTTTAATATCTGTCAATACCCCGGGGAGTACCTCGTATCAGTTTTAGTTTCGTCATACTAGTGCAATAAATATGTTACTGTAAAAGTTTGTATATTGGTCAATCTTAAGATTTACCGGTAAAGGTAAGTTATATTATGAGGTTAAGTTGAAAAAAATTAACCTAACCTAACCACCCAAATTAGGCTAGCTAGATTTACCAAGTACATGGTGGTAAAAATTCGAATCTCAAAACTGTTCGGACTTTTACCAGTAAGAGTTGGTAGTCCAGTAAATCTTAGGTTTTCCTGGAAAATCTTAAGAGTTTAGCGTAGTTCGAGCTTTTACAGTAACATGTACTCGTGTGGATATTTGTCATGCAGGGCTACATTCAGGGCTATCAGTTGTACCTACATTATATAAGTACATGTGTAGATATTTGCAGCGGCAGCTTTAATTAAATTAAGGTTATCCGTCGTGTGACCTGCATCATTGATTCTAGAAAACATGAATGGCAAACTCAGACTAAACATGGTAATTAATTTGTTTATAGATAACATATTTGTACAGTTCTAGAAATTTAATGTTTATCTGAATTATGTTTGAAAACTCGATGGCGCATTCGGTAGTGACCCTGCCCGATGCGCCAAGAGTTGTGGGTTCGATCCCCACCCAGGACAAACATTTGTATGAGGAATACTTGTGTTTGTTCTGTGTCTGGGTGTTAATATCCAATATTTAAGTATATATTTGTAATACCACTATTGTTTATGATATCCGTAACACAAGTGCTTAAGCTACTTACTTCGTAGTCAGATCAATGTGTGTGATCTAGTCTGATATTTATTTATTATTTATCTAGTAGACAATTGGATTAATAAACAACTGCCTATAAATAAGTAATACTTTGCCTAACATAGAAAGTTTTTTTACTTAAAGCACTTAAATAAATCTTTTCAAATTAATCGTTTAATAAGATATCTATTTTCAGTGAATTATAATAAAGGATAGGAAGCGTTTAAATAGTAGTAAATACCTTTAAAGTCTTTTTAATCGACTTGAAAAAAAGGAGGAGGTTCTCAATTCGACTGAATTTTAGCCAATAATTTATAGTGCCAATGGTAACAAGCTTGTCGCCTACATATTCAAAAACCAAATCCTTAATACACCATCGGTCCCCTTAGCATGCTAAAGAACATATTTAGTTGGCACTATTTTCACGACCAACATGAGACAGACATCGATTTAACAAGCTTAAAAAACTAAATATTACAAAAAAGTGTCAACCCTGTCCATTCCGCTGTATTTCACTTGAAATATAACTGCGCACAGGGCTGTATTTTAGGGAAATTCGACTATTAGTTACCAGTTCGGCTTGTCATACGGAGCCGAGTGCGTACCTGTATACCGTGAAATGGTGTAGACGTCGAGTTTATTTCACAGGATATCACGGACTTTATAGACGACAGAATGAGCCGCTAACGCGATCTTATTACCGCATCATAAGGTTGAAAGTCGCGCTACAAAGAGCAAGTACATGGTTCTTTAAGGGATCGTATTCCCATAAGTTGGGGCGGATTTAAAGGCTTTATAGTCTCAATTTTTTGCGGGGTCTTTGTTACTCTATCTTACTTATAAAGGGAAAACAGTTAGTGAGCTTTACGTGGGCGAATAAATGTGGAATGAAATATTTGTTAATATGGAATCATCTGATCCTATGTTGTGGGTATGTTTTTCTATATAGAATTGATAGGAATTTTAAAGCAATGGTAATTCGATGAGAATGTTCGAGCAGACAAAAACCATTGTGGATTACATTCTGCGAAATTATTAAATATGACCATTTGAGAAAAATTACATTCAACGAAAATTAACAATTCCAAATATGCATGTAAACCAATTTAGATTCAAGCGAGCTTCGACTAGAAACAAAAAATAACTTTCAATATTGTTAATCGACAATCATCTTGAACACTAATTATGTTCATTAATGCAATGTTTATTTTATTTGCAATGCTAAAGTAGTTAATAAACAAAAAATAAACTGTAACCAAATTACGCATTATAACTAACTAACTAAACTTCACGCCACTTCCCTAGCGGGGTAGGCAGAGAGAACCGAACGCCATATGGCACGATCCTTACACACCTCACTCGCCTCTTCAACATTCTTAATCCTTTTCATACAAATTACGCATTATCAACCTTAATATAGTTAGTAAACTAAAACCATATCACACACGAATGTATCAACATTAAAATGTCAGTAACCTGCCACCTATCCCTCTTTTATGTGCGCTGGGCAAATGCGTTACCTATCCCTGATCCCACCTCACATAAAGAGTAAATATATAACAGAGGGGCCTGTTCTTACATTTTTATTCTAACATCACCCGCGCGGCGCGCGTAGCAAATGAGACCAATTTACTGCGTATCATGTAGGTTCGCCGGGAACTATTTATGCGGCGAGTTGGTACTCCGGTCACGTTTCTGATCATAGGAGACCGATATTGGAGGCCGCGCTCAGGCCATAGACTAGTGCGCAGACGTGACAGTTAGGCAAATAACTGCTATCTAATATACCTATACACAGTAGGTATTTAGAACGGAGAATGCTTTTTGTAAAGTTAAAAGACTGACTGGCGTTAGAGCAGTTAGAAGCACTTTTCATGTCTTTGGCTTGTTTATCTACACTACTATTATATAGAGTTTAAATTTAATACGTTCCGAAATTACTGGGCCGATTTAAATAACTCTGACACTAATGGAAAGCTATTTTATCAGCAAGTAAAATAGGTTTTATTTTATCCCTGTATTCCTATGGGAACGAGAACTACACGGGTGACACTGCGGAACTGGGTAATTAATATAAAGGTCTCAATTAAGTCAGTTATGAGTAAGAATTTATTAGAAATGGGTAACTTAACAAAAATCTTTGTGCCCACAATTTAAGCTGCTTTTGGAGTTTACTCAATAGCATAGCACAGCTAAACGCGTGTTCGTCTAATCATCCGTAAGGTACTTAACGCCAAAGCCAAATTAGGCAATGACCCTACGAGGCTAAACGCGGAAAACACACGCCTAACTAACAATGGTGCTTAGCGCATGTCATGGATCTCACAGCATCACCACTCTGGCGATTAACCCTGCACAAGGTTTAGTGGGTAAACCACGGCCACTCTATCTTGGCTGGGGGGAAGTGCTCTTTCTTCGAGGACTTTGGGAGTCCCACACAGCATGCCGACCTGCCCCAGACGGGGTAACGGCGCCAAATACATTCCCTGTGATAATAAAGGTGATTAGCGAAGCGCTTGGAATTCTATCGGTTACGCGTTCTTCCCAGAGCGCAAAGTGTCAACCTGAAGATGTAGGTTGACACAACCGACACAGACTGAATAAAAACAACATATAGATGATGTATGACAGATACGTAGAACGGAATGATGTGAAGTGTGTAAGAAGGAACGTAGTAGAGTATGAGAGACGGAACATATTTTAAAAGAGGAATGTGAGACGAATGGCGGACGACAGACGTTGAAAAGACGTGTAAAAGAAAATATTTTAATGCACAAAAGCTTATTAAAGAATAAACCACATATTAATACCAGTAATCGTGTTTAATTTGCTGAGTCAACCACGGGAATATTCTGCACACTACATAAATTAAGCACTGTTGAAACCAATGTTGTAGTAGATTTTGAAAGCTTCCGGTTTTGCAGTTACAGGCAAGGGCTATGCTACCCGACAACAAAAAAACAAATTGACGAGATGCAGCACAAATACATTTCACGAACTCCGTCACCGATCAAAAGAGTATCTGAGGTTACAGGACAGAATTTCCGACCTCCGAATCCGAAGACAATTTCCCCAACAAAAAAGGCATTAACGAGACCCTTTGAGTACCAAAAGCGAAAATAGCAATACATCTTAATACTGCGTGAAACCGAATAAGAAAACCAAACACGAAAACACATGTCACAGGAAAATGGACATAAATCACCGTTTACCCGGGACTTCGGGAAACTTCGGGACTCGCCGTCATAGATTCCGGAAGTACGGAAACTGATAAGCAAGTCTAATTCAATCGAACCTTACTTACAACTTCACGGATGTAACTTGAACATTCTTAAAGTACACCTATTTAGTTAATCCGGCCGAAGGCTTCACAGGTAAGTTGGAAACTTGGAAAACTTGGCTGGAAAGTAATTATAGTATCAGAGTTTAAGGGGTATTATGGTTGTAATAATAAGACGCCTTCTTACCCAAAACTGAACTGAGATTTATTCAATATAAATAAAGTAAACAAATAATAATTATCCAACATCACATACATTGATCTGACTCCGTGGTTAGCTTAATCAATTGTGTTACGGATATCAGAAATAATAGTGGTATTACAAATATATATAGGTACTTAAATAAATATTGGATAATAACACCCAGACAAAGCACAAACACAAGTATTCATCACAAGAATGTTTGTCCTGGGTGGGGATCGAACTCACAACTCTTGGCGCATGGGGCAGGGTCACTACTGAATGCGCCATCGAGCCAGTCAGTATTTACATTATTATAAGAATGTCTGATAATAATGATCCATCTGTAGAACGATTTGTTCCACCAATATATTGGACCGAGGTTAAAAAGGCGCTAAATGTTCCACTTCATGGATGTACGAGTACGAGAAGTACTTGCCTTACAACCATATAGATGAGTAAAGATGCTTGAACATGGGTCTTATATAAAAAGCTGTGCCGAGTCATCCACATCTAACCTCCACTCAGGCGATGAGGGGCATCGCAGTGTTTTAGTGGGTATACCCCGGCCACTTCCACCTTGGCCGGGGCAAGGGCCCCCTACTCAAGGGCCCCCGGGAGTCCCACACACCACCCTGCCTCCCCGGGTAGGGTGACGGCACGTAAAGCATTTCACCGAATCAAAAAAAAAAATGGTTAAGACCCATTTTTTTTTTTTAATGCGACGTTGAAATCTCCTGACATTTATTTATTTTGTGTGTTCTTGTGTCAATTATCTGTCAAAGTAATAATGGGCTTAATTTTGATATGCAAGTCGCGGGCTCAAGCTAGAACACATTTTTAACAACCCATCATTATCATTCACTCGTGTAACAATGCCCACTCGGACGAAACGCTAAAGCGTCCAATTGCCCCCCTCCCCCTCCGGTAAACACAGCCCGCCAATATTTCCGAAGCGATTAATTCGGCAACATCTCATTTAGTCGTTAATGGCGGCGCGAGTGCACCGCCGCGGTGCAATTAAACCGCATTCATCGGAGCTTTCGATTGCGTCGGCGAAAATATTTTGCGAATTCTATTTTCGACAGCGATTCCATTTGTTTACATTCGGACTGCTGGTTGCTGCGACGGTTTACTTATTATTGAGACCACCTTTTAAAACATAATAATAATGTCCTCCTAATCGAAATCGGTCACGGCGGCCAATCTCAACGAGGATTTGCCAACTGCGCAGATGTTATAGTGCACAAGTGTGTGCGCAAACACAGGTGCACTCTCTGTTCCTTCACTCTCATAGTCCGGTAAGACGGCAATTCGACATGGCCGGAGAGATTTCAGGCGCAGGACCAACGGCTTAACGTGCTTCCCGAGGCACGGGGGTGATATAAACCGCCAACTACCTGACTCCGGACTGTTACTGAATAATTTCAATATTGAAATACCCAGCCACAAATTTTTGGACCGACCTGGGATTTGAACCCCGGACCTCTTGGTCCTTAGGCGGCGCATGCAACCACTAGACCAACGAGGCAGACAATTATAATACATATCATTACATTCGAAATCTCCGAAGCAATAGGCAGAGTCAAAGGAACGATAAACTCCCTTATCCAGGGGACCATTTTAAATATGTGTTACGTAGGTACGTATTTCGTTTACATACGTATACGTATGTATGTATATCCAAAGTTTAAGGAGCATTAAACTATGTAGATTAAGCATTCATAATAAAAAAAAATGGTTGGAGTAGTTAGAAATTTTGTGAAATCACTAGCCCTTTCAAATCTATTACATAGGTACGTGTTAGAAAAGGAAATACAGTTGGCACATTATTCTTAAGTTTAAATCCAGCATGGAAATGTCTGATATACAGAAACTGAAGACTGGCCCGTTGGTCCAGTGGTCAGAGACCCTGGCCACGAAACCAAGGGTCGCGGGTTCGAATCCCGCTAGGGGCAAATGTTTCGTGTGATGAACATGGACATTTGTACTTGAGTCATGGATGTTTATAAACGTATTTAAGTATGTCTATCCGTTCGCCTAGTATCCATAGTACAAGCATAAGGATAGTTAGGAACTAGGGAATTGGTGTGTCAGTCTGGAGAATTTATTTATTTATTTATTTATTTAAGAGTTTGTTTGTTTGTTTGCTTTAACGCGCTAATCTCAGGAACTACAGTTCCGATTTAAAAAATTACTTAAGTGTTAGATACCCCTTTATCGAGGAAGGCTATATATAACATTAACCATAAACGCGAGTGAAACCAGGGGCACAGTTAGTAGTTAATAAAGGTCACACGAATTTATCTAGCTCCAAACTATAAATAAATTATATATTAGTAAATAATAAATAAATAAATAATAGATTCACTGTTCAAATGAAGTAGTTAAAATTAATTCTGATTATGCCTACATAATTGCAAAAACAAGATTAACGATCCATGATCTTTGCCATTTAACTTGCTGATACAAATTAGTTTCAACTTGAATCAGTTTGCGGATAAGAAAAAGTTCGTCAACACTGATTAAACAATGCTTACATTATATCGCTTTAATTCGTGGAATTAGTATGACAAAATATAACAATGATGTAAATAATGTACCTAACTCTAATTCGATTGTTTTTTATCAAACTAATATTTATCCCAATTGTTTGTTCCCAGAGGTAGGCTGTCCGTAGTGTGTGAATTTTATGTTTTCAAATATAAATTAGTTTTTAATTGAATAGTCAAGTTTTAAAAATAGCTAATGAAGTAAGAAAGAGAGTCGGTCTGAAAGACAGCGTCGGAGTCAATGTAAGAAGAGACATGCTCCGGTGGTTCGGACATATGGAAAGAATGGATGACGAAAGATAGACTAAACACATATACAATGCAAAAGTGGAAGGATGTAAGAGCCGCGAAATGCCCAGACTCACCTACCACGACCAGATTGGTCGTGTATTAACAGAAGGTGATGTTAGAAGTCATAAAAACCGTAGAGCTTGTATGAAAAGGATCATGAATGTTGAAGAGGCAAGTGAGGTGTGTAAGGATCGTGCCATATGGCGTTCGGTTCTCTCTGCCCAACCCACTAGGGGAAGTAGCGTGAAGTTTAATTAGTTAGTTTAAAAACAGCTTAATTTAAAACTTGATATTTACTATGAGATGTCATAAAGCGTATACCTGCCATTTCTCTTTGTCATGCTTTGATGACCTACGTATCAAATTGATCTAATTTGTAAAATGAAAAAAATCCTTAATTAGGTATTAAGATAAATCATGTATTTTAATAAACTATTTAGGGGTTGATCTTAAATACAATGTTTTTTTTTTTATTTTGCGATTGCAAAAAAAAAATATCGTGAGGAAATAGCTGTACTTAACAGTAAAAACTGCGTCTAATATTTCCATCTCTCAAATCTTCAATTCACTGTCTTCCCAAATCTGAGTCTCCAGTCAGTTAGCTAAGCGAATTACGATTACAGATTCTTGAATATCAAAGGCGAGTTTGAAAAGGAGATAAAAATTTGGCTTAATAAAATTTGTGAAGTGATGTGCAGAAAAATACTATTTTATCTATTAATCAAAAATACTTCATGTACTTACGAACGATTTGGTAATTCACAGCTTAGCTTAGCTTTATTCAAGATGTAATTAATATATGACGATCAATTTGCCAAATAAGGTTCGTTGAGCGAATACATTCGTACTACTAAACATCAATACATCAAAACATAGTTTTTCAAAGTTTGATCCAACCCCCCAGGGGTTGCAACACCTGTTTGGAAGGATCGTAATTTTATTATGAAAGCTATTAAAAAAAATCAATCCATGACAGTTGCTTCGAAATTGATCGATAATATTATACTAAAAACTATATATATCTATTTGTATCTATTATTATCATCACACAATTTATCTTAGATTATGATTGTTTGTTCTGTAGATATTAGACAACAGATTAACAGACATTAATACGTATAATAAATATCCGTGACACGAGCAGAATTATAAAAACATACATGAACCACGAAGATATTGTACACCGAGTCACTATTTACCTTCAAATGCTAGGATAATGAAGTGTGTTGCGACACGTTTCTTTCTGTAAAATAGGGTCGCTGCGGAAAAGTTTTAACAACACAGCACCAACCGATCAAAGGCCAATTCCCCTAAGCAAAAACTTAGATATTCCGATCACGCGTCCCAGCAGCGGCCTAACGAACTGCCCCACTAATATTTCACCCGGGGCCGATCGCGTGACGCGCCCGGTTAATTTGGGCTGATAACGAAAGGGGCTACATGTTTGGAAACGGTTTAAGTAAGTTCGAGACGGTTTTTGGGAGAACTTGAGAATTGCGATCGCGTTTAAAGGGAGAAATGGATTCGCTTTTATCGCTAAATGTGGCAAACAAGCAGTTTTAATGGTGAGTAGTTAACGCAGCCTTTGTACTGTGGTCATCAGCATCTTTTTAGTACTTTGTGTGTGTGGTGAAGTTGGTGTATTTAGTGAAGGCCTGGTGAAAAATCACTGTAAGTTTATATTACATAACCATGAGGAAGTCCGCTCTTGCCGCGTTTTTCTCATGGAGGTGGATGTGATTTCTGCTTAGAACATAATCCTATAAAAAGTCAATCAAGATAAGTGCAAAGCATTTGAGACTCGTGAACAGACAAACGGGACTATGGTGACTAATCCATTTGTTAAAACGTGCAGGTTCCCTCACATTCTTCCTTGTCGATGCGACGTAGTAAGCCGTAGATTTTAA
This sequence comes from Glyphodes perspectalis, assembly GCA_951394215.1. Lineage (NCBI taxonomy): Eukaryota > Metazoa > Arthropoda > Insecta > Lepidoptera > Crambidae > Glyphodes > Glyphodes perspectalis. Next base: position 3,329,080 of record OX596200.1, read on the forward strand.
AACTGTCTGAGATATTAACTTGCTTGGGTTTGAACCGAAACAGTTCGCGTGTAAGTCGAACGTCCTTACTCATTAAGCTATACCGTTACAACCACGGTTAAGATATTACATGTACTGATGATGTTATATTTTGCCGTAAATTACTGTTGATCTTTTGGATGCATATGTGTAATCAGAGCCGATTCTCGAAACGCGCTTCACAAGAAAACCTCCAACGAATTCTATAAAACTAACCAACTCTCACCGGGCACTAGGGCACTAACAAATTCCATAAAAACTCTAACCAGTTCTAAAGGCGATGTAATTTCCCCATAATGAAATTCCCGGCACGGCGCTTGCACTCCGTGAAAAATTCTCACTGAATTCAGTCTAAGAGAAAATTAAAGTAAGGATATAAATACCTAGTTTTCCAAGACACGAGTACGTGACAACTGTGGTGAATTGATTTCTCTGAAGATATTTTTCAGTGGACACTTTTGAAATAAAAGATCAATGGCTAGCTGGAGCGCTTTTAGGGTTCCTTAAGGCGAAAGATAAACAGTGAATCGGTAAGAAATTATATTTGTTCTTGATTAAAAATAACTCGCCAAGTTCGAGTCGAATTTACACAAAAGGATTCCGTATTCCGTACGGTCGGATTATAGAAAAAAACACTATATAATTGAGGTGTGCATGGGTGTAGATTTATTGCCATTATAGACAGACCTATTAATCGAGTAGTTAGAGATGCCTAGGTCTCAGGTCTAAGCTTTTGAATCCTTTCATGGGCACTCCTGCTAGTAGATTTTGGTTTCAAAAATATAGTAAATAAATAATAAATAAATTCTTCAGACTGACACACCAATTCCCTAGTTTCAAACTAAGCTATAAGCTTGTCTTATGGATACTGGGTGAACGGATACATATTTAAATACGTTTATAGTGAGGGAACCTAAATATTTAAATGAACTATAGATAGGGTACCATGATGATTATGACAATTTGGGTCTAATGGAGTCTGTGATTGGTGTGCAACACTGAAACGATTAGGCACTTTCAATGCATAAACCAGACTTGTTAAAAAAAAAATCAGTCGAATTGAGAACCTCCTCCTATTTTTTCAAGTCGGTTAATAAAGGACCAAAGTCCATGCGGTCCCCTAAAATAAACATGAGATAAGTCCAGGATGATTCAATAAATTGTACTCGGTTTTGTTACTTTATTTCATTTCAGTACTCAAGTTATATACGGGGTAGTTTATACGGGACCTTTAGGCGCCAGTCTTAAATGAACTTTGCTTTTTGATCACAAATACGGACAGGATTATGTAGAATTGAAACAGGAAGCTTTAGGATCTGATGGCACTCGCACGTTGCCGACTCTGCGTTTTACCACATTTACTCCTCTGTGGTTTTACTAAGGACTTACCACGACGATAGCAGATAAGGCACATGAAAAAAAAAATTGGCTGAATGTAGTTAAATGGGCCTGTTGTCCATTTGACTCTGCCTACCCCTTAGGGGATTACGGGCGTGAAGTTGTGTTAATCTATACTTATAATAAATCTGTAGTGAGGTCAATTCTGTACATGAAGTATATTTCCAAAATAACTATCAGGGGGTGATTAGTGATCGATACTGATGCCAAAAATGCAATCAGTAAAATTTTTGTCTGTCTGTCTGTCTGTCTTTCTGTCTGTCTATCTGTCTGTCTGTCTGTCTGTCTGTCTGTCTGTATGTTCCTTATAGAAACAAAAGCTACTCGACGGATTTTAACGAAACTTGGTACAATTATTCTTCATACTCCTGGGCAGGTTATAGTATACCTTTCATCACGCTACAATCAATAGGAGCAGAGTAGTGAAGGGAAATGTTGGGAAAACGGGAGAAGTTACTCCATTTTTTAAGCTTCCGTCGCGTGTGCAGCCTTAATGGTTAAAGTTACATAAAAATTAAAATTATGTATGACGGAAATAGTCTTCATAATATAAACCATAAACGCGGGTGACACCGCTGGCACAGCTAGTAAAACAATAAAAATAAAAACCATACAAGCGAATTACATAGATAGTCAATCACATAGTCAGATCTTAAATGTACAAAGCATTCTCGATCGGATACTGATACCGTCCTGTCAACTATTCTCCCAATTTAGAAAACATCCACTAGAAAACCTACACTGTAGGATCGAAAACACAAAGCCCAAACACGAGTTTCCATCTTGTCTCATGAAGCGAATTCCGGACGGATCTTTCTAGAACAAAACACTCTGGATGAGATTCAAACGCAGGGTTTGAATTTTTCCCGAAAATCGAGTGACGACGAACGAAACGTGGGAAGGAAGTTTTCACACGCGCGGCATTTAAGTGCATCTGTAGAAATTAATGCTAGTGTGGAACTGGTTTTAGGAGAGTTTAAATTTGAATTTAGTGCTGCCCATTCTATTTATGAACTATGGTATTTGTAAGCGTTCATTTAAAATTAATATTGTAGTTTTCTTTATTACACTGAACGTAGTAACTAACATGAGTTTCATTAGTATTTACATTACTTTATCATTGGGCTATAATCATAAAAAAAAAAAAACAAAGAAATTCATAATGTTAAATTATTATGTACTTTTTGTAACTTTTCACCTGTGATCACTTTCTCTTTAAATCTTAATCCATTTAATTTTGTTACTAAAAAATATAACGTATTTTTTTTTAAAGAGGGTTATAGCGACTTTTGAAAAAATACTTTATATAATTTAATTGAAAAAGACTCAACTACTATCAGAAAATTTCTCTTTCAACCCAAATAGCTTTTCCGGACAAGGTAAACTGATTTCCCAAAACACTGAATTTGATTCAATTCTTAATTTGAAACGCTAGCTGTCATAAAAAACACCCTACAATTTGCACAAATCCATCCAAGATTAAATTCCGCACTATACCATCCCGTATTCTATCGCAAAATATAATACCGCGGAATTTAAACGCGACGCGAACTCCCGAATATCAGCGCGCGCAGGAAGGAAGTTCACACGTGCGGTGTTCGGCGCATCCGCCGAAATTAACGCGAGTCTGTTACTAGCTTTATTTCGTTTATAACTTGGTGCAAGTTTAAGCGCGCTCTGGTGTAATATTGCACTATATTTAAGTTATATCGTATGTTAAATTTTGTGATATATATCTTGGTGTTCCAAGATTTAAAAACATATTTACAATAAAAAAAATTGACTGGCCCGTTGGTCGAGTGGTCAGAGGCCCTGGCCACGAAACCAAGGGTCGCGGGTTCGAATCCCGCTAGGGGCAAATGTTTCGTGTGATGAACATAGACATTTGTACTCGAGTCATGGATGTTTATAAACATATTCAAGTATGTCTGTCCGTTCACCTAGTATACATAGCACAAGCATAAGCTTAGTTTGGAGCTAGGGAATTGGTGTGTCAGTCTGAAGAATTTATTTATTTATTTATAAAGACTTGTAGAATTATAAAAATACTTCCGTTGAGTCACCGAGTCTACTGTCCCGGCTTTATTTAATTCAACGCCGCGCCGGAGCCATTGGGACAATTTAAAAGTGCCTTTGCATGCGTGCATTTGAGCTGCTATGCAACTTGCAATTTACTACTTAGCGTAATGAGAATTTCTTAAAAGCCATTACAAGAGCTAAGATTAATGGAGTGGTGTAAACACAAAGCTTGAAAATATATGTACATATATCGAAATTGCAAACAAATTTATATATAGGTGCATAAAATTTTAAGTTTCATTACATATTTTAAATAAACATCTGTATATAAATTCTACATGAAGGTGTTAAAAATTAACTAGCTAACTAAACTTCACGGCACTTCGTTAAATGACGCTTCGGTTCGGTTCTTTCTGCCTAACCCGCTTGGGAAGTGGCATGACTGTTTATAATTTGTACTTTATGCTTATAAAAGTATAAATATAAGTATAAAAACAAAACAAAATAGTTAAGGTATACTATAAATAAGTTTGCTTTGTTCTTACTCTCTTGTTCAACTCTCTATTTGTTGGTATGCTCAAACGGTAATCTCCGAAACTGCTTAACTGATTTTTACGGCACTATAACGGGGCTATGGCTAGCTGGATAAAGCGAATAAGTTAATCCGCATCTATTTGAGAAAGATAATTGAAGAATTCCAGGCAAAAAAACGAACATGTTTTGTTAAATTCCACTGGGGCGAATTCGCCGGCTAAAAGCTAATAAGTAACATATAAAATCGTATTCATTTAGAAATATTACCTGATGGAGAAAAAAAAATCAATGTTTACTCAATGTTGTCTGGCTCGATGACGCATTCGGTAGTGACCCATGCGCCAAGAGTCGTGGGTTCGATACCCACCCAGGTCACACATTCGTGTGATGAATACTTGTGTTTGTTCTGTGTCTGACTGTTAGTATCCAATATTTAAGTATATATTTGTAATACCACTGTTGATTCTGATATCCGTAACGCAAGTGCTTAAGTTACTTACCACGGAGTCATATCAATGTATGTGATGTCGTCGGATATATATTATTTATTTAAAATAATAAAAAAAACTGATTCAATTAACCCAAAAACAATCTCTAATTAGTGTTTAACCCCATTTCTAGTTAGGTTACGTCTTAAGGGTGAGCTACGATATAGAAATTATGTGAATTGAAGCGATGGCTGTCTGACTTTCGTAAAACTTAGACAGGGGACCAGACAAGGAGGTCAGGCGCAGGAACAACGACTTAATGTGCTATTTGAGGCACGGGGATGATTAAACCACCAACTTCCTGACTCCAGACTGTTACTGAGTGATTTCAATGTTATAATACCTAGCCACAAATTACAATAGTACATATATAACATCACGCTCGTAATCTCCGAAGGAGTAGACAGAGTCAAAAGGGGCAGCAAGCCCCTTTACCCACATTCAGAAAAAAATCTGGGCTGGGTTATATGGAAAATTGTGAAAAAGCAATGACAAATGGCTAGCTCGTCGCCTACACAATCACATACCTACGCATAACCCAATACACCATAAGTTGGCTTTTACGACATGCTAGGCAAGGAACAAAGTAAGCCCATTATTTTTTAGTCCCAGACTAACATGGGACTAAAAATATAGAGATAATACAATAAAAATACATATACATAGTTACAATAAAGAGTAAAAAAGCAACTCTATCCCTGTCAGGATTTGGATGGGTGAGTCGTCATCGTCGTATCATCACCCTTCATTGTCGCAGATACTAAGAACAGTTATTTTGTAAAGCTAATAATTGAACAGCACTAAAATAACAATTCGTATACAGACTGTTTCACGAGTCATTGTGCCGGTAGAAATAGCAGCATTTATTTACCTGAAACAAATGCATACCGTTAAACCCTCGTAGTAATGCCGGACATTATGGCACTGCAGGGCGATTTCTATCCCGCTCATATTCCTTACTGACGAACAGGATAGATGATCAGATGGGAGTATGTTTATTGGAAAAATAATTTTATTGGCTATATTGCATTGCAAACTATTTAGTGTAACATCGATGTACAGTAATAAAGTAATTAAAACACTAGCCTATGGCGAGTAGGATCAAGCATTAACGTAGGATTACCGTTAATTACAATGTCGGCTCTTAATCCAATTCGGTGTAAAAGCGTTGATTTGTATCGGACCATACGTCATTCGGACGACAGCCAATTAATTTAGTTATCCCGATTTTTTATTTAACCCAAGCCAGTTTTTATTTTTTGGCTCAATGTGGTTAAAGGAGCTAGCTGCATTTTTGACTCCGCCTACCTTCGGGGTTAGGGGCGTGATTATATATATATGTATGAAATTTGTAAAATTTTGCTTACTGTATCTATATTTTAACAAGACTAATAGTAACGCGCCTGTAATCACAGAAGCCTCGCAAGTGGCTCGAAGGTTGCGAAGCCCAACGAACCAAGTTCGTCGCTGGTTCGTGTACCGGTTTAATTAGATAACAAATTGGGTTAGACGCCGATCATCGTGAATTCGATACAAGCTTCTGCTAACGTATTTACGTGATACGTTTGGGTTACAGTATTTAAGGTAGTATTATATACAGGGTCATTTGTAAAACATTAATAACCTCGCAGGGTTAGATTACTGACATTATAAACAATAACATTTGTTTTACGACATTTCTTAAATGAACCAAAAAAAAAAAAATCATATAAACCACATCAGCTGTTTGGTCATTTAGTATGGATTTTTTTTTTTTTTCGATTTAGGAAAAGTCGTAGAACAAACGTTATTGTTTATAATATCAGTAATCTACTCCTGCGAGGTTATTAATATTTTATAAATGACCACATACATTATCTTTAAGTCCCATACCACCGTAGCCATTTAATTCGAATCTTACTACTACTATGCAGAATGGGGTTATCTTGGAGTCTTGGATTAACGAAGTAACAAAAAAAAGATCTTCTTTATTGATACTTAAGTTCCTAGCGTCGACATTATCCAAGTAATTCACAGTAGGTTTTACATATCTTCAGCGACCTCCTTTTATTGCGAAAAGTTACAAATACGACCTAAACACTACCACACAAAACTCCATTTCCGTTACTCCAATTTCCACGTTTTTATCAACAGTCCTCTTGAATACTGAAAACGTTTGGGCCCGAAAATTGTTTCGTGTGCAATTAATTTTTTCGAGTAATTAACGCCTCCCGTACTTTATTTAGAGCACGTGCCAGAGGCTCGATTCTTTAGAGGCGCTGAGAATTACAAAGAGGCAAAGAGGTTGCTAAGAGGATCGGATTCGAATAAAAATGGGGTCAAGTGTAAATAGCTGGACGAGGTTTGGGTAGCAAAGGCGCTGAGCAATTCTGTTGAGCTATGTGATACTTGGGTTACGGGTAAAATAAGTCTGACATACGCGCATAGTTGAAGTACGAAGAAGTATTTACTTATCATCATCTTCCTAGCGTTATGTCCCGTGCTTAGACGGGCTCCGCTTAGACCATGATCCAGGATTTAGCAAGTCTGGTTATTACATTGAAGCGACTGCCGATCTGACCTTCGTAACCCTAAGATAGGGGAACCAGATAATTTTTGGATCATGGTTAAAAATTCATAGTTGTTTGAATTTGCAGGTTTCATTACGATGTTTTCCCTCACCGCCGAGCTAGTGGTATCAATACGTACATAGATTTGAAAAAATCTAGATGCACATGCCCGGGTTTGAAACCGCACTATTCGGTTAAGAGACGCATGTCCTTACCATTCAGCTACCACCGCTCCAGCATTGCGGTCCCTGAGGCAGAAAGTCGGATAACTCAACTTATCAATGGCAGTACGATAGTAAGGGTTAAAATAATTTATTCATCGGTTTATTTTACTGAATTAGTGCCAGTAGAAAAAGACGGATACAATATTTTTTCCCCCAAATATCCGCGGATACGGATACATATACGATATGCGACAGATCTCTGTACTTGTGGCACGTGAACATTTCCACAACCTAAACAAAATACTGTCATGACGAAACAAAAACCGTCGGAAAAACTAGCAGAATTTCCCGGAATAACGCGAAAAACTTCGCATTTAAATATTCCATTCTCATAAACGCGTTAGCCCCGCCATATAAAACTATTTCAAAAACACCCTTTTAGCAGTGCGAGCCCTTTTGTCCGACCCTCCGATGGGCGCCCCTGCATTTACATTTCAAACAAAAAATAACCTAACCGTAATTCGCTCGAGTATTTGTGCTGAATACGAAAATTCTTCCTGCCATTCAGCTATGCAATAAATCTGTGGCAGGCTTTGTTTTTAGTGTTCTGCGGAAAAAAGTGTTTCCGTAGACAAGAATAAAGAGCTGGGCTTGCTTTTTGTGGTCAATGATTGTCGATTAATGACTGGCTGCATGGTCTACTCGTATTCGGAGGACCTATGACAACACTAATAATAGCCGTGTCTATACTCAATATTATACAGCTAAGAGTTTGTTTATTTGCTTGAACGCGCTAATCTCAGGAACTACTGGTCGATTTGAAAAATTATTTCAGTGTTAGATAGCACATTTATTGAAGAAGGCTATATAACATTAACTATAATCGCGGGTGAAACCGCGGGCACAGCTCTTATAAATATGGATATTTCTACTCACGTTGTGGATGTAAGAATTAGGTCATGATCATTACTTCGTCCGTGTAGACAACTGAACGGAGGCAAGGAAAGTATCCCGGAAATTATAACGGGAAAACAAAATGAAGGCCGCGGAAGGCCCAGGCTCACCTACCACGACCTGATCAAAAAAAAATCAAAATCAAAATTTTCTTTATTTGCTTACAAAAATATATTTACAAGTGGTGGGGATCTCCTTTTAAGTTTAAAGAAACCTGTATTAGGAGAGTCCCGCTTTCTCGTTCGATTCATATGAATATAAACAAATATACTGTGTTAACCTTATGCAAATAAACTTTTAAATTTAATTTAATATATAATGAGATGAGATGAAAAATTAGTAAAAATGGAATGAAAGTATGTAAAAAACCTGATTGGTCGTGTATTAACAAAAGGATGTTAGGAGTCATAAAAACCGTAGCTTGTATGAAAAGGATTATGAATGTTGAAGAGGCGAGTGAGGTGTGTAAGGATCGTGCCATATGGCGTTCGGTTCTCTCTGCTTACCCCGCTAGGGAAGTGGCGTGAAGTTTAGTTAGTTAGTTAGTAAGTATATATAAATCCTTGTTCCTAGCACCCGTGGAATAAGTAGTACGTATCGTTAGTCTGGTGATTGTTGTATACATAATATCACCTCCGTAATTCCCGAAGGGGTAGGCAGTACAATAGCAAAAAACTCCTTTAACCATATTCATCAAAAATATAACTGGGCTGGGTTAGATGGAAAATTGTGAACAAGTGGCTAGTACCAAAAACCCGATTTAATCGCCTTTTACGACATGTTAGGCAAAGAACAGAGTCGGCACATTATTTTTAAGTCACAGACCAATAATATTAATATAAAATACAAGAAATACAAGTATCTTAAAGGGAAAGAGGTTCTCTAATAACAAGTTGTTGATGAGGCAAGTGAGGTGTGTAAGGATCGTGCCATATGGCGTTCGATTCTCTCTGCCTACCCCGCCAGGGAAGTGGCGTGAAGTTTGGTTAGTTAGTTAATATAATGTTAAGAAAACCATATTTGTAACATTGAGATAATGTGGTCAATCTCTTTGAGCAAAAAGAAATTTTACCAGTTGATCTTATTATTTTTCCACTGAATAGCCAGATATATATATCAGATATGTTTACTTCAAAGTAATGTAGTATCCCTATGTATTAAGTGAGTGATACATTTAGAAAGAAAGGTAAAAGTAACAAATTTAAAAAATATATCATAAGTAACGGTATTTTTCTCACATAATTTTTTCGTTGAGGTCATATTGAAATTTTTGTGGAATACTGATTTTGTCATGTTAAGAATAGGAATATTTTTCTTTATCGAAACTGAAAATATTCTTACAGACAGTAATAATATGGCTTCTAGACAAAAAAAAGAAGAAATACAAAAACATTCATGACTCGAGTAGAAATATCAATGACAAACTAATATTCAACCCGAGCAGGATTCGTATCCGTGGTTTTGGTTTCATAACCAAGATCTCTATTAGACCATCAGTTATGTATCATCCGTCAGTTATGTATCGTCCCGTCAGTTAAATATCTCCGCGTCAGTTATGTATTCGTCGTTTACATAACGCGATGCCGACAACAATAAAGGTAAGTAGCAAAAGGTTGAGAATTTAAATCATATTTAGCTGCGACTCATCGTTAATGCATATTTATGAGTGAGGAAAAATCTCGACACACAGTCATTAGTAAACCGTCACTTAAGAACGAGCAAGTCAAAAGAGAAAAGCATTTAGTTAAGTAGTACTTTTTTCTTATCTAGTATCTAGGTACAAGTAACTAGTTACTTGGTATGGAATACAGGCGAAAATCGTATGGATTAATGAAGATTGGCATTACTTTTTCACACAAAAAAATGCTGCTGAACGATTTTAAAGAAAACAACTTATCCATTGACGGGGATTCACTTTTATCTCGGAAAACAGACAGTTTGTGGGCTACGCTGAAGCCACTGGTAAACATGAATGGATCGGTTTGAACAAGTTAAGCATAATCCTCAAAATATATATACGTTCATTAGGTAGCATTATTTTATTATTTATCGAAACTTTTAAATTTCCGGCATTGCGGATACCCATTCCTTTGCAAAGCGGCGATCTATTTGTAAGAATGTACCAAGCACGTATCTTGCCCAGCACGTAATAGGTATTAGGCTTGTGATTTTGGCTTTTCTTAGACTCTAGTCTTACTCTTCGGTGATAACAGACGTGATGGTATGTGTGTGATCAAAGGATTGTATCCTAAAAGTATGTATGTTTGTATTTGACAGACCTGTTGGTTAAGTGGTCAGAGACCCTAGCCACGAAACCGAGAGTCGCGGGTTCTAATCCCGCTAGGCCAATTGTTTCGTGTGATGAATATGAACATTTGTACTCGAGTCATGGATATTTATAAACGTATTTATGTATGTCTATCCGTTCACCTAGTATCCATAGCACAAGCTTAAAAGCTTAGTTTAGAAGTAGGGAATTGGTGTGTCAGTCTACAGAATTTACTTATTTATATTTAATTAAGAGAGAAGAGTAGAGCTTGTATGAAAAGGATTATAAATGTCGAAGAGGCGAGTGAGGTGTGTAAGGATCGTGCCATATGGCGTTCGGTTCTCTCTGCCTACCCCGCTAGGGAAGTGGCGTGAAGTTTAGTTAGTTATTTATTTAAACTGTCTTTCAAATCGCTATCTCCTGTGTCTTAGGCCCGCTCCCTAAGGCTCAGTAATGGGCGCGTGTGGCTGACAGAGCCGCCCTCTGCGCACTCCACCCGATGTATTGGTTATTGTTCTTTCTCTTGTTATCAATGTTTTATCGCCTAATTTCCCAATTTCCTGCCTTTGTAGTTTCTGATGCGTGCACTTGACTAATAACACATTCGTTTTTGCGGCAGATACAGTATAAAGAAATTTTGTTTGAGATCACTAATTAAATACGTATTTTCGGAAACCTTTAGGAAGTAACTTGATGATGAATTATTTAACATATATGTTTTTATTTTGATACTATATTTTTATATTGACAATGGAAGATTAAATTACTGATCAACTAACTTTGGCCAGCAAATAAGCTATTTATTTTTTATAACTTCTAAGTTATGGTTGTCAAATGTACGAAAAAAATATATGATGAACGGCTCAAAATATATTTCAGTTTTTTTTTATAAGAAATGAACAAATAAAATAATCTAGCAAAGTCAAATTCGAAATGTAACTGTGTAGTGTAATTTCATTGATGGATTTCTAATAAAATTTGAAATGTAATCCATTGATGGATGAATCCAATAGATGTGATTGGGTTGTAGGTCTGCAAATAAAAGTGCGTAAGTTTATGAAAATATTTTATTTTTATATTATACACTTTTGAGCATGACATTTAGTTATTTGTTTTTGAGTAAAATTCTAGTGGTTAAATAGCCCCGTCTGTTTGTTAAAACTTTTATAACTAAACGAAGCAATGTGAAACTAGACGACAAGAAACAGACATGACTGATATTTTGATGAAAATATTTGCTTTATGCAGAAGTCATCCTACAAATCCGACTAATATTATAAACGCGAAAGTTTGTGAGGATGTATGGATGTTTGTTAATCTTTACGCGAAAACTACTGAATGCATTTTAATGAAACTTTACAATAATATAGCTTATACACCCGAATAACATATACGCTATCTTTTATCGATGTACCACGCGAGCAAAGCAAGGGCAAAAGTTATCAACTTTGCTTTGGTGTCAATGATTTTCATTAAACAATAAACATATACCACATTCTTCATTATTCTAAACAAAACAGCATCAACCTTCAAAGATATAGATATTACTTAGTACAGTTGTAAAGCTATCTGAAATCTAGACCTACAGTGAACATCGGACGCACACATCTCGTCTAAGTCTTTGTAATAAGACCCATAATCGCGCACATATTTTACCCCTATTTGTCGTAAAGTACACAGTCCTTCCCAGTTAGTACCCGGTGCACGTCCTGAAAACCCTCAGGCGCCCTTTGTGTCCCACCTTTATTGTTTTGTGACGAGATTCTTTGCATGCGGATTCTTCGTATGTCTGATGTTTGACATGTGACATCTTTGCATACACGAATACAAAGCTTTTTTCTACGTGACAAAGAAAGGGTTGGTCTTGCCTTTGAATAGTTTTCGGTGTTGCTAACCTTTAAATCTGACTTCGAGTATAATTAGATATTGCGCTGTTGGTGGGGTCTTTTAGAAAGAATGCACAAGTTACTTTGTATTTTTACAAACTTCAAGAATACACTATTAGATATAGAAGACTATTACATTTATATTATAATTAAAAAATAGCACCAGTTCTGAGATAAATTCTGTCGGAGGAAACCAGTAAAAACTTTACCTATTGTTCAAGTAAAAGTAAGCCCTATTTGAGGCTTGAGTGGAAACTGTTAAAGATATAAAAAAGATAGTATTTCAATAATAAATAGTATAATAGTGAAACTATGTAATAAAAGTAATACGTAATAACAAGCTGATTGTAAGAAACATTTCAAAATACGTCCGTTTCTTTTAAGGAGTCTGATCACCACCACATACACGTCGTTATTGTTGATTTAATTGAAACAATGCTTATTATTTCTACAATGACCTTCGTACAACAATCGAGTCTGTGACGATAACAACAGGGCTTGTTTTGGTTTACACGACAAGTGTCATTATATTGAAGATCAAGATGATTTATTTAATATTTTCCCTTTGAGCGGACCCAAAATCGTTGTTCCTATTTCTGCAATTATCTTGTGTCTGTCAAAAGATTATTCAAGGAATACTTTAAGAACGTTGTTTCATTGTTCATCATCTCTGTCTCCCTGAGCCAACAATACTTTATAGTTAAATTAAAAAACAAAGATACACTGAGATTTGAGCCAACGCCCTCGTTTAAGGAGCGTTCTTACCTACAGTTTAGACTCTGTCTAAACCATTTGGGCATTGTAGGCGCGATTATAAATACATACAAACATATCATAAGTCGTAGATTACAATGACAAACACTATAGGCAGTAAAATCAGCTGTTCCATGTTTTATATGAACAATTCTGTTGGAAATAATAGATCACATCCATAAACTAACTGTTTGAGACAACAGTCACGAGTACTAAGGGATTGTTGGCAACTCATTAGTGGAGTTAAGTCCGGCCCTTCGCCCTGTGACAGACGACGCGGCCCTGCGCTAATGGCCCGAGCCCTACCTCCGAAGGGATAGATAGATATAAATGGGTGGTAATTTCGTAACTGGTCCTACTGTGTATCGGTTACGACTGTTTTATTTAGATTTGTTGATGAATTAAACTACCTTCTAACATGAACAAATAATGTTTTACTGATCAACCCTAAATTACAAGAAGTAGTTTTAGTAATGTGGGTTAAGGTTAAACATTTAGCTGTAAGATATATACAAAGCCACAACTAAAAATAAATAATTCCCTAAACTTTAATTTAAGAAAAGGCTTATAAAGCAAATATTATGAGGCAAGCTACAACCCAAAACATTGACTTAAAAATATTATCTAGTTTTAGTCACTGTGAAGTGACTAAAACTAGATAATATTTTCTCTCGCTCTTTCCCCAAACGTAGAAGCAGGACGCAGTCCCAGAAGGAGGCCGCGGAGCGGGCACGAGAGGATAACGCTTTCGCTCACCCGCTCCGGCGCAGACGGTTGGGCGGTCGGAGGAGGAGGTACGCCCACCTCCTCCAACCCTCCTAGCGGACCACGCGGGTGAGGGCCGGGGGGCTCCCACCCACATTGCACAGTTCCGCCTGTCTGGGAGACGATTCCTGTGTGCCGGTTGTTGTTTCCTCTTAGGCGAAGGAGGCCCAGCTATGGCAGGGCCGACGCTGGGGCGTTCACGGTGGTTTAGCGATGCGCGATCCCGTGGACGTCTTATATATAGGCGTGAACGGTACATCCCAGGGGTTTAGTCGGTATACCCCGCCCACTACCACCTTGGGCGGAGCAGGGTCCTCCTATCCATCTCGAGGTCCCCGGGAGTCCGACACACCCCGCTGATTCCCCCCGGTTTCAGCGGGACGGTGCGTAACGCATTCCCCTCATCCAAAAAAAAAAAAAAAAAAAAAAAAAAAAAAAAAAAAAAAAAAAAAAAAAAAAAAAAAAAAAAAGGACGCACACATCAGAGCCGGCAAATCCCACAGGACGATGCGTGCTACTGTTGGATATTTTCTGAACACGATGTCTTGGCAAATTGGTCTTGAAGTTTAGTGTCACCACGGTGAAAGTAAACCATATAGAGTAGAATTTATGGGTGAAAAATGCGGTAATACTGTTTATGCGACAGCGGGCTAACGAGAATGCGATGAGCATTTTTGCAACGGTTTTCGGATATCTTTTGGGATGCTGTGTTGATGAACTTTTGGAGGACTGTCTTATGGGCATTAAGGTCTTTTGAGATCAATATTAAATGTACCTTGTTTTTTTTTTTATAATATCCGTCGACATCACAAACATTGATCTGACTCCGAGGTGCTTAAGCACTTGTGTAATGGATATCAGAATCAACAGTAATATTACTAATATACATATACCTAAATATTGGATAATAACACCCAGACACAGAAGAAACACAAGTATTTATCACACGAATGTTTGGCCTGGGTGGGGATCGAACCCACAACTCTTCGCGCATGGAGCACTACCGAATGCGCCATCGAGCCAAAAATCAAATGAAATAATTTATTTCTGATTATTTTAGATTCATAAGAAATTCCATTGTAGAGCGGTGGTAGCTCAATGGTAAGGACACGCGCCTCTTAACCGAGGAGTACGGGTTCAAACCCGGGCACGTACCTCTGGATTTTTCGAATCTATGTACGTATTTATACCACTAGCTCGACGGTGAGGGAAAACATTGTAATGAAACCTGCAAATTCAAATAACTTTGGATTTGAAACAATGATCCAAAAATTGTCTGGTTCCCCTATCTTAGGGTTACGAAGGTCAGATCGGCAGTCACTTCAATGTAATTACCAGACTCGCTACATCCTGGATCATGGTCTAAGCGGACCCCGTCTAAGCACGGGACATAACGCTAGAAGATGATGATGAAGAAATTCCATTGCACTTCAAACTGTCTTTCGATGGGGGTAATTTTATATGGAGGATTCCCAAGTATCAAGTATTATATAAATAAAAAGTATTATCTGAATCCAGTTATACATAATCGATTTGTGTACAATTCAATCCAATGAATCTAATTATTCTAATATATTCCTACGTTTGTACATTAGTCACGTATTTAGATTCTATAATATCGGTATAATGGATTAGAGTATTATACATAAAATATAAATATCAGACTACATCACATACCTTGATCTGAATCAACAGTGGCATTACAAATATATACTAAAATAAATATTGGATATTAACACCCAGACAAAGAACGAACACAAGTATTGATCATACGAATTTTTTTCCTGGGTGGGGATCGAACCCACAACTCTTGGCCCATGAGGCAGGGTCACTACCGAATGCGCCATTGAGCTTGTCAAATTACATTTTATATTACATTATATATTATTGGAGGATAAATTACGGCAAAATACCCGAGCATTAATAAATCGTCGAAAATAAATAACAAGCGGTATTAGATTTATAACAAAACTAGCAATTCTGATAGCGCACTTGTATAATACAAACATAAATCGTTCACCACATAAATAAACTATTCTAGTATACGGATCCTAATATATGTATTATAATTCATATAGTAAAATAACAATGGGCATAAAATCGGAACATATAGTAGAGGGATATGCCTCCAATTACATCTCATGAATGTCTACAACGCGTGTTATGAATGTCAACAAGCTTTTTACGTCGTCGACAATCGTTTGAATTTATAGCTGAATTTTGTTTCGCTTTGTTTATCTTGCTGAGAATTGTACTGGGTAACTAATGTGCATGTTGACGTATCAAAAAATAAACCAATGCCGTCATTTGTTTAAGTCTTTCGGAATTATATTCGTTAAAGGGAGTTCCAGTTATTGCGCTCTTATTAGGTAGCTCATTATATAAATGTATTTATATATGTTTTTCACATTAGAACATCAATACGCCAGCTGCAAATTAAGCAATTATAAAGTATATACATGGATAGACATAACTATCTATTGTAGGCGACGAGCTACCCACTTGTCACTACTTTTTCACAATTATCCATCTAACCTAGCCCATTGTCCCATGTTGGTCTGGGACTTAAAAATAATGTGCCAACTATGGGTCTTGCCTAGCATGTCGTAAAAGACGACTAATAGTAAATCGGGTTTTGTGTGTGTGTATATGTGTTTGTGTAGACGACAAGCTAACCACTTGTCACTACTTTTTCACAATTTTCCATCTAACCACCCATTAGCCCAGTTTTGTTTTTGGCTGAATGTGATTAAAGGAGCCGGCTGCCTCTTTACCATACGAACATAGCAATTCCTTTAGCAAGATCTGCCTGCCTTAGGATTCCAGGCATTTTCTACCCACCAGGAAAATCTTGTCAACATTATCAACAGTCAATCAAATTTAAATTTTTATTTTAAAACAGACTCAACAAATTCAGAAGTCCATCTAATCTCGATCTTAATTGTAAAATCGATAAGCATCCACTTCAAAACCCATTATAATACAGCCCAGTAATATCCACTTCAAAGTCGATTATAATGGCCCAGTAATCTATTCTGAAATTCGAGATCTTAAAACAACATTTTGATTGGCTTGATGGCGTATTCGTAGCGACCCTGCCATATGCGCCAAAAGTTGTGCGTTCGATCCCTATCCAGGACAAACAATCGCGTGATGAATACTTTTGTTTGTTCTATGTCTTACATACATAACATCACGCCCATAATCCCCGAAGGGGTAAGCAGAGTCAAAGTGGCAGCATGCCCCTTCAACCACATTTAGCCAAAAATAAAGCCGGGCTGGGTTAGATGGAAAACTGTAAAAAAGCAGTGACAAGCGGCTAACCTGTCGCCTACACAATCACACACCCAAAACCCGATATACCATTAGTCGCCTAAAAGGCGACTAATGCTAGACAAGAATCACAGTTGGCATATTCTTTTTAAGTCCCAGACCAACATGGAACAGTCGGCTGGGTTGAATGGTAAGCTGTGAAAAAGGAGTGACAAGTGGCTAGCTCGTCGCTTACTCAGTCACATACCCAAAAGCCCGTAAACCATTAGTCGCCTTTTACGACATGCTAGGCAAGAACCACAGTTGGCATATTCTTTTTTTTTTTGTCCCAGATCAGAATGGGCCAAGTCTCAGACCAACATGGGACATTCTATGTCTTGGTGTTAATATTTAATATTTGTGTATACCATTTTTTTATATGTGTATACGAAAACCCAAACACGGGTCAAATATATTCTTTTTAAAAATAAATCAATATAAAAAAAATATAATGGTATCTCAAAAGCTCACGAAATTGCAAGCATTTTGTAATGTTTTCCGAACACTAACGCTCATTATTAATTATACTAACGGGACTAAACGACCTGGTGACATTGTGACAAGAGCTGCACACACGCCATACATTTTTAGTTGAGTGTAACTAAATTTTAGATTGGGTAAATATTTGGTAAAAATAATTTGATATAAAGACTATTTCAATTGATTCTACCAACGATTCTATAGAAACAGTTTTCAGGTTGCATATATACAAAAAAAATGTTAGTATGTTTGTAACACCACTGTTAATTCTGATTTCCGTATTTCCGTAACACAAGTGCTTAAGCTACTTAGCTCGGAGATCATAGCATCTGATGTTGTCTGCTATTAAAAATAAATCTGCACCGTTTAGCCGGTAGCTTATGAAGAAAACTCTTGCTGATCTCGCTTCAGTTCCACGCTAGCCTCATTATTCATAAACGCCCGATCGTCTGCAGCATCTGTTGTGCTGAACGGCGCAGCCTGTATACGAGTTTATGACTTCGTCGATATCTCGCGTACTTCGATCATAAATATTTTACTGGCTACGCCGTCTTGTGCGGAGAGGAAAAGGTGTGTCCGCGTCTACTGTTTGCGGAAGCGAGTGCAATGTCTGCGTGAAAAGGCATGATAAAGGCAAGAGGGTAAAAGATGTTAGACTAACGATACAGTTAATTATAAAAGCAATGTTCATCCATTATATAGTATCTTACAAAATTAGCACCATTATTTTATTCCTACGAATACTAGGTGAACGGATAGACATACTTAAAAAGGTTTATAAACATCCATGACTCGAGTACAAATGTCCATGTTCATCACACGAATCTGTCCCTGCCCCTAGCGGGATTCGAACCCGCGACACTCGATTTCATAGCCAGGGTCTCTGACCTCTCGACCAACGGGCTTGTCATAAATGAAATGATCTTTATTAACATAATAGTCTTCAAAAAAGCACTTATAAATCGTCAGAACAAAATAAATATAAACCGGTTGAAGTAGCAGATTCTACCGAGGAGAAGCCGGCAAGTAACTCGACAGTTACCTACTCTATCAAATGCCAATTCTTAATAGCTATTATGTAGTTACAATTTCTTAGTCAAGTTAAATCTATCAGTGCAGGCGAACAGCCTTTTCTGAGACTAACCACCATATATCCTTATCATTTAAATAATGTTCTACCTTATAGTTTCCCTTTTTTATCAAACAAAATTTAATATATACATTGAACTTATGAACAGGTAAATCAATGAGACTTTGTGGCAGCTTATTAAACATCTTGATACTTAGACCAACAAAAGAATTACCACTCCTGTGGGGTTTATAACTTGTGTTTATTTCTAGAACTAAAATAATCTTATAAAGTCAAAACATATCCGAAACTCAGAAATATAGGTTATTAGTCTTATATGCATATGCCGGCCGTTTATCGCAACGCCGTATCTAGTCCGACACACTTGATCGAAGCCGTAATATGGGGTGGTGGGGGGGCAGGGCACCTCGTAGCCGCCGCGTCCGATACCGCTCAAAAGGTCGTCAGCTGTCACGGCCGCCGGACCTCCGTGATTGATATGCGGACCAGATAATTCATTGCTGTCCTGGTCATTTATTAGGCCGTTGAAATTTATTTGTTATGGCTAGTTTGGAATTCAGGTGAGGTACTGGTGATGGTAGTAGATTTATTAGTATGTGGTTGATATGAAAGAATAGTCATCTATTTTTTCTGAGTTCACTGGGCTAGTTCACAGATTAGTTCAAGTATTTTTCTGAATTTTAACTCAAACTCCTTATATACAGGCTCTTTTTCAATCGGCTTATTAAGATGACCTCATTTTGAAAAGCATATTTATGGAGCATTACCTCAAATATGATTAATGTCAAGTCCCTATAAAATGCCATATACTTAAAAGTTAAGTATGGTTTACCACACTTTAGCGTAAGACCAACATTACCTACAGTCACATTTTCATCAAGTTGGCTAACTGATCAGATGGGACGTTAGTCATATCAGCGATATCAGCGAGGATCATATATTTAAAACTAAGCAAAGATGTAGTCGTAACAAATATTACCGAAAGATCACCCATCAAAAACTAAACACATCATACGTAGCTTAACAAAACGCTGTTACTAACGACACCAAACCACAAACGCCCAAAGCCAAATTAAACGTTAAAACGTTTTCATCAAATTCCTTTCGGACTGTTTGCGCAAGCTGAACTTTATCGCTTTTGTTCTTAACATTACATTTTATTACGACCATACATTCTCGTTTGTTTCTCATTACAGGGGCAAGTGCGAGGAGAAAAGGAGCGTTGAGTAATCCTCGGCGCGATCGCTCCTGTGGGAGCCGTGTGGAGCGGGTTTATTGTGATACACAACTGCTGAGTGCACCACTGCACTTTGCATTTACACTCCCGCGTTGAGATTTGAAGTATTTACAATGTAGCTACACGTTGCACCGCTATTTATTTTTAATGTTTAAAAAGTCGCGTTAGCATTCTATTCATCTGTGCGAACGTTGGCCGAATGGCTTTTTAATGTTGTCGTTATTTTTAAGGCCAACAAGTAAGTATTATCGTCGAAGTTTGTAAGCGGTTTGTGTTTTGAAGCTTGGGTCATTTTACTGCATATCGACCAGGTATATTGCAGTCGAAGTAATATAAAAAAACATCCTAGCCGAAATCAGCAAGGATGATAATAATGATGATCAAACATAACAACATAACTTAACATCACGCCCGTAATCCCAGAAGGGGTAGGCAGAGTAAAGGGGCAACAAGCAAATTAAATCAAATTCAGCCAAAAATAAATTAAAACTGGTTTGGATTAAATAGAAAATTGTGAGAAAGTCACTACTTACTTGTCACTACAAGTGGCTAGCTCGTCGCCTACACAATCACATACCCATAACCCTATATTCGTTTAGTCGCCTTTTAAGACATGCTAGGCAAGAAACACAGTTAGCACATTATTTTTAAGTCCCGAGTCCGACCGACCCGATCGACCAACATGGGACTCATTAATATACGTTTCATTATTTTCATACCTACAGTTTAAAACATTAATATACGCATGTATCTGTAATTGGAATAAAATTATCGTCTTCTATGCTATATATTAAACTTTAACCCGATGTTAATGAGATAACTCATACTTGCGTCAATTTTTAAAATTATACGAGTAAAGATGCATCTTTTCTTGTTATTCTGACGATAAGGAAAGTTTATATTTAACCGACTTCAAAAAAAAGGAGGAGGTTATCAATTCGACTGAATTTTTTTTTTGTTTATCATCTTAAATGTTATAGATATTGAACCAATTAAAACCTCTTTACTGGAAGCTGTATACACGCTATTTGACTGGTCCATTTGTTTCGTGGCCAGGGTCTCTGGCTCAGGGTATCCAGCTAGGGGAAAATGTTTCGTGTAATGAACATGGACATTTGTACTCGAATTATGGATGTTTATAAACGTATTTAAGTATGTCTATCCGTTCTTCTAGTATTTACAGCATAAGCATAAACTTAGTTTGGAACTAGGGAACTGGTGTATCAGACTACCTACTTGTATTTGGTGGCAATTTTCGCTAATACATTCTGCATTAGACACAAAGAATATTGCAATTATATAATCAATATCTGAATGGCCAAAACCATAGAATGAAACTAATTCTACAACATTCCATCTTTGTTCTACAGAAGCCTGTACCCGCGGCTTCGTTCCTCGTCATATATCGATAAAACATGACCTACTATTCCATTGTGTATAATCTACGTCTACGCCTGATGTCTCCCAGAACGAACATCAAAAAAACAAATCTTTCATCTTTATATTAGTTAAGACAGCTAGGCAAAATCTAACCTATGACCTACATGTAGAGAAGCCCCGCTCCTTTCTTCCGCATATTATAATCCGTAGCGCAATCGCTCCTCGGGGACTCGCGTCTTAAGCTGCTTATGCGGAGTGCACATGCAATTCACACTTCGCTACATTGGAAGTTGAACTGAATTGCCAATAAGTTCAGCTAAAAAAATATACATAACTGACAGGTAGTTTCTGATCCACTATCCTATAGATTCCCAACTCTTCTTGGATTACCGTCCCCTTATCACCTCCCGCTGGGGAGGTGGCGTGAAGTTTAGTTAGTTAGTTTTTAAGAAAAAAATCATCCAACGCCCCCCTTTAATAATATAGCAATTTCATATGTCTGTATATTATTGTCTATTAATAATTACAAATTAAATTAGTTATCTCTCTGTAACCGTGCAACTCCTAGTCGTGGCTGAGGGATAAACATCTGAGACGGCTAGTAAGGTGTTTTTTCCTAAAAATACGTATAATATAAATACAATAAAACGCGATTTTGACCGCGTAATTCCCGTTCCCGTGGGAACACGGATAAAATATAACCGTTACTCGCTGATAAAGTAGCTTTCCATTAGTGAAAGAATTTTTCAAATCGGTCTAGTATGTACTTTCGGAGCATATTCAATTCAAACAAACAATCAAATCTTTCCTCTTTATAATCTATCTAATATATAAAATTCTCTTTTTTTTTATAAAAAATTTGTGTGTTTATCCTACCTACCGGTCTGAGAATCGGCCAACATCTATTTTTCTTACCCCTAAATGTTAAGGGTGGGCCACCCCAAAGCTATAACTTGAGAACGGCTTTTTTAGTTGTGTTTGTTATTGTCATGTGAAGTTTCTTATATGGAAGAAAAAAAATTAAAAGTTGCGCGGTAAATAAAAAAAACTGGGTATTGAAAATCTGAGAACGGGGTGTTACGAGGTGCGCCGGATCAGCTAGTATTAATCTATATTCCAAAGAAGCGAATTTGGGACATAATCCATTTATGCGAATACTCTGCTGATCTAACGCCAGTATTATTCAAAATTCATCTTATAATACATAACTATCGCTAGAAATCCGGCTGGATTTGCGCTGAAGTGGTCAAGTTAGAAAAGTGACATCAACTCCCTGTATGAAACCAGGAAGGTAAAATAAATATCGCACAATTGTGTTTTTAAAGAAAGCATTGCTCTTCCTGAGAATAATTCTAAACCACCCCTCACATTTAACAAAGTTCCCGGAAAAAAAACTACCTTCACATAATCCATGATCTATACCTCCTCTGTACAGAGGAGCTACGCTCCTTTTCCGCTCTCTATAATCCGCAGCGCGATCGCTCCTTTGGGAGTCGTGTGTCGACCGGGCTTATGCAGCGAGTGCACATGCAATTCACACTTCGCTACTTTTAACACTTCCATGTTAGAATTATGTTAGCTTTAAATCTGCTTTTTAGTATGCTATTTTGTACATTCATATATACATATCAGATATATCAGACTACATCAGGTACATTGATCTGACTCTGAGGTAAGTAGCTTAAGCACGTATTACAAATATATACTTAAATATTCAATATTAATTAACACCCAGTCACAGAACAAAAACAAGTATTCACCATACGAATGTTTGTCTTGGGTGGGTATCGAACCTACAACACTTCGCGCATAGGGCAGGATCACTACCGAATGAGCCATCGAGCCAGTCAACATATACATACATACCATCACACCTGAAATCCCCTAAGGCCTTAGGAATAGGCCGAGTCCAAAGGATAATTAAAGCAGCTTATATATTTCTTTTAACTTTGTAAAAACCATACAACATGTCACATCCCGTATACGGGTTACCATACCATACTATCAGGAAGCCGTTACCTTAGCCCACAGATAATGACAATGAAATTCATACATAACGCCCTACGATAGGGGAACCAGACAATTTTCGGAACACGGTTGGAAATCCCAAGTTGTTTGAATTTGCAGTTTCATCACGATGTTTTCCCTCCCCACCGAACTAGTGGTAATGAGTGGTATAAATACGTACATAGATTTGAAAAGTCCAGAGGTACATGGCCAGGTTTGAACCCGCACTCCTCGGTTAAAAGGCGCGTGTCCTTACCATTGAGCTACCACCGCTGTTCTATGCTATCCACTGCCTAATAATAAGTGTCAGAAGATAAACATTGCAATGTTGTATCCACCAAATACCGCCGTGAAAACTTTTGCAGGCTGCGCAATGGCAACTCGAGATTATTTGCGATGTCCACATTTTGATCACAACTTAGGAACAATACCAATATCGTTCGGTCTCAATATTTGAACTGGGCGTTATTGAAAATTCAAGTCGACGTCTCCAACTTGGTCCCGTTTACATTGGAAACTTTGATTGTTCTTTGATGTCGAATCCGTGACAAATACTGAAGTAACGCCATTTCACACTAGTCATGCGCAAAAACCTAATGCCAGTATGATAACACTTAGGTAAGTAACTTCAGCGAATGTTTGAAAATTTCAGAAACTTTTTATACTTAATTCAGGATTCACGGTTGTGATTTTAGCAGTCAGTAAAAGTTTATGAATTTATACATATTCCACAATAGCGCTTAAAAAAATTATACAATTTGTTTGAATGAGGTATCAATTAATCTTTGTCATGGTCCGGGTAATCTACACCTACTAATATTATGAAGAGTTTGTTTGTTTGAACGCGCTAATCTCAGGTCCTATTTGAAAAAATTCTACAGTGCCCATTTATCGAGTTAGGCTATATTATTATTACATTAACCATAAACGCAGGTGAAACCGTGGCATAGCTAGTACTAGTAATATTATTATAGGCTAATTTTAACTTACTTTAAATAACTGACTTAACTTAAAATACGATCCTAAATACAGGGATTGTGAAGGTCAATAAATTGAATGAGATGATCACCGGTCCAATGACGATCTGAGACTTGAAAATAATGTGCCAACTTAAAAAAATGTTCCTAATGTAGTATGTAGAAAAAAGCGACTAATGGTATTAGGTTTGTAATTATATAGGCAACGAACTAGCCACTTGTCACTACTTTTTAACAATTTTCCATCTAATCTTATTTAATTTAATTTTTGTCTAAATGTGGTTTAAGAATCTTAGCGCTTCGTGGACTCTGCCTACCCTTTAGGGAATTGCGGGCGTTATGTTATGTATACTGTAAATGTGAATAACACATCTAGTTCCGTATCGTGTGTGGTCCAACCATTCGCATCAATGCACTACAGGTACATTAATGACTACGAGTAAAAAGTGCAATTCCTTACATAGATGCACTAGTAAAACTGTCTTTATTGACAACTGCTAGCGTGTATATTTTTTCCGCTTGAAAAATTGGGAAATAGTAAAATCAGTTTTACTTTTTATTGTAATAAACTTTTAAACTTAGCGTGTATGTACAGCATGTACAGCATATTAAGAATACGTTTTAAGTTTATTGTGTGGAAAATGTGAGTGAGCGTTAAGACGTTTTTATTTTTGTTCTTTATTGCTTTTAGTATCAATAAAACTGCAAACCCACTTTTAATCCATTAATAATATTGCCGAAATAATATTTCGGACGATATAAAAAGTATTTCCCAAAAAACGTTGTAGTGTTTTTATTTAGCTGACTTGTTAAAACAATAGGAAAGGTGACAAAAAAATTCTGTTTAGTCCGTCAGTTAGGTTATAAAAAATATTGAACACGTATTTTTTTATTTATTTGTCAAACAAACATTGACGAAGATACAATGCATTAAAGTTGCGCATGATGTCACACTTTCGTAAAAAACTAAATAGTGACGTCGCAAGCCCCTAACTTCAAAACTATGTTGCTCTTTATCTTTGTAATATTTCGTTAATTTGATAAAGCAAAAAATATGTGTCTATTATTTTTGTATAATCTAACTGACCGACTAAATAAAGTTATAGTTTTTTAATCCTATCCCTAATAGGGATGATGATTGCATTAAAAAACTATAGTTGTATTACTATTATATTGTTAATATTAAATATTTCTGCTTTGATACGTCATATGGTCGACATAATTATATAATTTACTTAGTTGGTACACTTGGTCAAAATTATCGTAAAGAAATTAACTTGCAATACTCAAAGCAGGATATGACTGATTTTAAAATCGTCTTCTTGATAACTAGAATTTCCGAAAAATATCTCTCAGAAATTCTAGTCATCAAAAAAAAACCAAAAAACTATCGAATTTTTAAAATCCACTCAAAAAAACATTAAAAAAGACTTGTCTATTCTATTTACTACTGTTTACGTTTGCCACCACTAAAATACAGAACCTGAGTTTTTATGTATCGAGATTCTGTGTTCCAAATATTTGTGTTTATATTTTATTACCAAAACAAAGGTTTATCCGCTGCGTTGTTTGACTTCTCAAGATACAGTTGGCTGTAAATCAATAGCTGACGGGAAGGGAATTGCCTTTTTACGAGCCACTTTCCAGGTCCGTGACCGAAGATTTGACGCAGCACACTATAGATCAGTAACGCACTGATTGTGTCAAGTCTGGAACAGGTCACACATTATAAATTATTCGTATCATATTTAAAAATCGAAGGCAATTGCCTTTTACTAAACACTTTTCAAGTTCGTGTCTAACCATTTTGCTATATATATGCAGTTAAAAGTTAAATTGGATTGATTGGGTTAGATGGAAAATTGAGAAAAATGGTGAAAAATGGCTAGTTCGTCGCATACATAATCAAAAACGCTACACTCAACACACTATTAATCGCCTTTTGAGATATGCAAGAAACACAGTTAGTGTATTATTTTGTATCTAGTCCAGACTAACATGGAACAAGTAAATCTTTAATCAATGCATCAAATATCATAATTATACCTAATTTATTCGAGACCACTAGACCTACACCTACGATACAGACTCAGTCTAATTTGAGAGCCATAACTAATTGTTTGAGTAAATCGGCCAAAAGATAATGTCTATTGCAACTGTATTTCTAAAACTGCAACTTACGTTGAATGATTCGTTGATTTTTTTTGTATTTTGTTAACCATACCGCAATCCTCGAATGGGTAAGCACAGTCGAAGGAGCGATAAACTCCTTGAACCATTTTCAACCCAAAATAGGATAAAGTTCTTTTCGAGTTTCAGACCAACAAGGAGCTATTTATGGTATTTTTTTGTATTTGTAAAAGGACTCCACTCCAAGACTGACGGGACGCGTGTAAATCAATCCGCTGACGTGGCGGGAATTGCTTTTTTACGATGCCGCTTTTTGGGTCACAACACTATCCTAGCGCACTTTAATATTATGATATCTTCCCTACCCTACACCCGCATGTAGGTTTAACCCTATAAAATATAAACAGCCCTTGGCTATTGTTTGTTGTTTATGTCCTTTTCAGGCTTGATTTTTTTCTTTTTATTATAAATATGCAAGCAAGTAAATATATATCGTCCCACGTTGGTCTGGGACTTAAAAATAATGTGCCATCTGTGGTTCTTGCTTAGCATGTCGTAAAAGGCGACTTATGGTATATAGGGTTTGGGTATTTGATTGTGTAGGCGACAAGCTAGCCACTTGTCACTTTTTCACAATTTTTCATCTAACCCAGCCCAGTTTTGTTTTTGGCTGAATGTGGTTAAAGGGGCCTGCTGCCCTTTTGACTCTGCCTACCTCTTTGGGGATTATAGGCATGATGTTAGGTGTAAAATATATTACATTTTAACAATACAATTGTGACCGTTACCAAAACTAAAAGCTATAATTTTATCTCGATTTATTTGCAGCATTAAATAAGTAAAAGTAGAATTCTGAAACGGCGAACTAATACCAGGCTCACTAAGCCAGCCCCTTTTTTTTTTAAATAGGGGAACTCTCAAGTATTGCGTCAGACCTGAACCGACCAAACCTGAAGGTGGTAAGTCTACACCTGCACACAACAAGGATGTTAACCAAATTTTAATCCAGTTCGGCCCAGTCGGCTCGTGTGTTCGAACTATGATAATCCGGGATGCGGAACTTTATCTTACAAACACGCAAAGATCAGCTGGAGTAGGGTGTCTGAGTGTGTAAATTTTGTAGGATATATCCCAATTTTGTGTAGTACACAATCCTGTATGTCTATTTATTTGTTAAGGTGAAAACTGTAAATATTTTTACTTAAAATAGAGAATATAATGAATTTTAAGAAAATAACACATTTATCAACATCAAGTACGTGATATCAGGATTTGACAGAGTAATTCAAAGAGATTTCCATTTTTGCCTATATTGCAAAGTAAATTCATGCTATATTGAAAAAAATAAACTGTTCCAGCTATACTACAGCGTAAATATAATATTTTCGTATGCTACTTCACAGTATTTTTTGGTCAGGACCATTTGCGTATGCATCTTTTTTAATAGGTTTATAATAATTTGCCGTTCAAAATTTTACTAATACAGCTGGTAAATCAAAATACTTACAGTAAAAAGCCCTGTTTAGCCACCACATGACTGATGTGAATGGAAGTACGTGATCTTTGCCTACCCCCATGGGAAAAAAGCGTGGCATTATGTTTGTCTGTATGTATGTATGACTGATGTTTTTAATTTTGCTTAACGTATTTTTCAGTCTGTTAAACGTCATTTTAAGACTATTTCTCATTTTTCCTAAAGCATAGCCACCCTAACTATAAGTCGAAGTGGGATTGGAGCGGTCGACTTCCAAACTATTGCGCTGGGATACACATAATAGTGTTTTGCAAAACAATTCCCGTGAGGCGGGTATCAGCTAACAGGACGCGTTGCAAATTATGGCCCTCTAATGGGGCCTCAAAGGCAGAGACTGATATATCCTCCTTACTAATATTGTAAAGTCACTTTGTATGTCTCTAACATGTAAACGCCTAAGCTACTTAACCGATTGCGCCGAAATTCGCGTCACGTCTAACGTCTAACGTCTAACGTCTAACGTCTAACGTATAACGTATAACGTCTAACGTCTAACGTCTAACGTCTAACGTCTAACGTCTAACGTCTAACGTCTAACGTCTATCGTCTAACGTCTAACGACTCACGTCTAACGTCTAACGTCTAACGTCTAACGTCTATCGTCTAACGTCTAACGACACGTCTAACGTCTAACGTCTAACGTCTAACGTCTAACATCTAACGTCTAACGTCTAACGACTCACGTCTAACGTCTAACGCCTAACGACTAACGTATAACGTCAAAAAATGTTATCATTTATTACGCCATTGTTACAAACAGTTATTATGGTTCAATTAGGTAAAACACAATTAAGGTAAATTCTATCATGCGTCGAGCTGTAGGTTTATGTAATTTTAGTGTTCTTTTTAAACATGGAATCTATGCTTTGAACTTAGCAAACGATTTAAATAACATTTGTATCATTTTTAAGGACATCCAAAGCGGTTTCTTATACAAACAACTCACCAATACAAGAATAGCTCTGGTTTTTTTTTTTTGTTAAATTCAATGCTACAAAAATCACAGACAACGGCAAGTTCCTACTAAATTACGCAACCCGTACGAGTGCGTACGGATTGCGTAATTTTAGTATTAGGTGATTTAAAGAATACGCACAAACTGGTTATAACTTTGATTTACGCCCGTACCTCCGGTTACGCGTAACGTCTTATACGCGTATTTTGCCGTAAATCGAGGGTCGTGAAATAGGTGCGGCCGGGCGTCAGCGGAGCGAGACCTAGCCGACGGAAATGACACACAGATGAGAAATGGATTTGTGAAATTGGAAATGCTGCGCTACTACTGTAGTATATTGTATGCAGTAATTATATTTATGCAATTGGAACTAGAAGTAAATGAATTAATCGTACTTTTTGTTTAATCTGAGGACTTATATAATGTTTTACTTTGCGGATTTATTTAGTGTATTTTGGAAATGGAGAAAAAGTTTTCCCGTTTAAACAACAACATATTTTTTTTTGTATTTCCGACATGAAACAAGTTGCCTTAAATTTTATAATGAACAATTGATTTGTAAGTAATTAAAAACGCGATAAACAATTTTAAATGTGATATCGTCATTAAAATGTTTTTAAACAACTTAAGGAAAAAAACAATAGGTATAAAACAAGAGGAAATTTTAATAGGAATTAACTGTTGGGGAATATTTAATATATTGATAGTTTGTATAGTAATTGCAGCAATCAACCATCATTAATTAACCTTAACCACTTAGATAAGGAAAACATGGTTTTAATTAAAAACAATTATAACGTGTAATTACTTTAATTAAGAAATAAATACCTGATTTATGTAGTGTTTGTTATTGTGTACTTATATGTATATTGATAAAAAAAAATCTGGGATTCACGAGAAATATATAACTCATGTATACGATGTTATCAATCTCAGCCAGTCAAAGTAGATTTTCCTAATTCTTTCTTTTAGTAGCAAGCCCATTTCTTAGCAAATTTTATTTTTGCCACTGTCGCGTAATGAATTGGGAGTTTCATCAATAAAACACGGATGTTTAGTGTTTTACTGTTGTTTCATGGATTCTGTGGGAAATGTCGTCTACAGTCCGCTAGTAGATTCATCATATCATCAGCCCCAAAGCAAGTTCTCTAAGCAATCAACCATTTATTCGAAATTCGATGTGTTGAAATAAATAAATATTCACTTCTAAACATTTCATAGCACTTTATGACAAAAAAATATCTATTATAATATCTAACCCAATTCAGTTTTATTTTTGGTAAAGGACAGATTGTTCTTTAGAACCCTTTTTGGGATTGCGGGCATAGACATGACTTTTATGTAATTTTATGTCAGTTGACATTGCCATTGCCATCCTTGCTATGTTTTTTAAGTTAGTAGCGTCTTTTTTTATCAATAAGTATAACTATTTTAGCCAGCTAATCTTCAAATCCAAGGGGATTTTAATAATAAATAAAATCTTTTATTTTGTTTTAAATGTCTATCTTTGGTGTAACTTGTGTGAGCGTGTATGGCATAAGCAGGTATGTCTCACGGTCTTTTTGAGATTTATTCAGAACTCTAATATATCCTATTGTATAAGAAACAGGAAACATGTGCTGTCAATGCGCTCTAACTTTTGAGATACAAGTTAGCAAACTTTTCGGTACGCGGAAGGATTCTGCGTGATTCATGAAACTATGACATCGACCACCGTATATGGACTTATGTGACAAGAGGAAAGTATGAAATTGAAAACAGTGAATGCTTCACATTCAGTGTACTGTATAGAAACTATAAGTAAGCTATCTATAGATACATACCCTCTTATAATTGTTGTAATTTATTACCATTTTTATTGGATTGATTACTTATAAATTACGCCATTCCATTAAGCCATCCGCGGCAAGAGTATTGTTCCCCGTTTTTATACTATACGATTCAATGCCTCGCATTCAATTTGGCTCCACAGTCGCACATATTACATTTACGCTTATTATACCCGACCCTGTCGTAAAGACATTTACGGGCGTCCTCTGTTTACGCGTTCCGTTTACTTACGGGCGTACTTAATGAATTTCATTGAGCTATCCTACGAGGTGGTGCAATGCCGAAACATGTATAATATATATGTATAACCCATAATGGGTTAGAGGAAATAAATGTGTTTACCTTTTACCAGCTATTATTATATATTTTCCAATCTTTATTTAATGAGAGTCAACTTTTATAACAAAACAAAACATGATAATTCCACTTTATGTAAAAAAAAAGTTAGCAATGATTTTCCACAGAATACCAAAAATTACGTTGCCCGTTAGGCTGGTGTGGTTCAAATCATGCTTATTCCTGTAGTAAATAGCCTCTGAAGTTGAAAGTTTGATGCAAATCATGATATTTCCATGCGCAAGGGCAAAGTAGTTGACGGTTTTTGAACTTTTGTGAATAGTTAGACATTATTATAACAATAGTTTTATTCTGTCACTCCCCAATTATATTATCGTATATCGTAAAACAGAGAAATGATTTTAATTCAACTACTCCACCACCCACCTAGTTATCCAAAATTTTTTTTTTTAATACAGATTTTACACTTCCTTTAATACGCAATGATGATGCATGTAATTCTATGTACCGTAATGTACGCGGGCCAACAAGCATACAGTTGTTATTTTATAACTAACTACATATAATGTTTTCTTGCATCATTCCTAAAATATTCGGGTTATGATTATGTTATTACATTTATTGTTGTAACAACAAACCCACTCACACCTAGTACAACTAAGGGAGCGTACAGACGAACGACATTACATCATTGACTGGGCATCAGCGTTTGGTAGTGACCCTACTCTATACGCCAAAGTTGTGGGTTCAATCCCCACCCAGGACGAACATTCGTGTGATGAATATTTGTATTTGTTCTGTGTCTGGGTATATCCTCATCATCTTCTTAGCGTTATGTCCCGTGTTTAGACGGAGTCCGCTTAGACCATGATCCAGGATTTAGTGAGTCTGGTAATTACATTGAAGCAATTGCCGATCTTGCCGATGGTTACAAATCCAAAGTTGTTTGAATTTGCAGGTTTCATCACGATGTTTTCCTTCACCGTCGAGCTAGTGGTATAAATACCTACATAGATTTGAAAAATCCAGAGGTACGTGCCCGGGTTTGAATCCGCACTCCTCGGTCAAGAGGAGCAAGTCCTTATCATTGAGCTACCACCACTCTTCTGGTTATATCAAATATCCAATATTAATGTATATATTTGTAATACCACTATTGATTCTGATATCCATGATAAAAGTGCTTAAACTACTTACCTCGGAGTCGGATCAATGTATGTGATGGAGTCTGATATTTATTAATCTTATTTGAAACCAGCGGTCGTATGTGCTAAATAAATAGTCGCGAACTGACCAATGACGCACGGTGTATATATACTGCACACATACGCAGGAGTCTTGGGGCTTATGTTTTAACAACAAAATTAACCTTAAACTGCACACAGGCACTGAAAATGCTGTCGCTGCCCTAGTCGCTCGTCTGCAAACACTCTAAGCTTATTAAAGCCAACCCGTAAAGACATTTACGCGCGCCCTGCCGCCATGTTTACGCGTAGCGCTTACTTACGGGTTACGGGAGTATACTTTATGAATTTCATTGAGCTATGAATACAAAACGAGTGACGGTTTACGATTGACTGACGCTTTTAGGGAGTGACTGGGTGGGCGAATACGGGTGGGTTTATCATTTAAAAACAATGAATGTACAATTGGAGAAACAGATTGAATTATCGCATATATGGTTTCGTTCAGTTTCATAGTAGATAGTAACTAATTATCTTTAAGACAAACAAACATATCTAACATTATTAGGGGTTAAATTATTGCAAATGCTCACACCAATTATTATATATATATTTTTTAGTTTAAACAAAATCAATAGGCAAGGTGACTTAAAAATCTGTTTAGTCTAGTTAGATTATAAAAAAATATTGAACACGTATTTTTTTATTTATTTGTCAAACAAACATTGACAAAAATACATATAATGCATTCAAGTTGCGCGTTACGTCACGCTTCCGAAAGATTTTTACTAAATAGTTACGTCGCAAGCCCCCTCTCCAAAACTTTGTTGCTTGCGACGTCACTATTTAGTAAAAATCTTACGAAAGCTTGTTTTGTATAATCTAACTGACGGACTAAATAGAATTATAATTTTTTAATGCAATCATCATCCCTATTTGCAAATATTTTTTGTTGATCTACTTCGGCATTAAATATGAGAATTAGTTTTTTTTTTTTGTTTTCGACGACATCACATACGCTGATCTGACTCCGAAGTAAATAGTTTAAGCACTTGTGTTACGGATATCAGAATCAACGGTGGTATTACAAATATATACTTAAATATTGGATATTAATACCCAGACACAGAATAAACACAAGTATGTCCTGGGTGGGGATCGAACCCACAACTCTCGGCGCATGGGGCAGGGTCACTACCGAATGAGCCATCGAGCCAGTCAGTCAAATTAGTGTGATGAAACAAACATAAATAAGGCAGAGATTCAAAATCAAAGTACAAAAGCAAAAGAAAGCGAATAACATTCGAAGTCCCGTGGTTTGAACCTACACGAGTTACATAATCAGCTATCATCCTTTAATTTCGGTGCACGGGCATTATCAAAACATTTCCTCCGAAAAAACAAACAAAGGGGAAAAATAAAATCCTCTCATTGCCCCAGTTTTGGCCAAACACCCGAAACATATTTGCGTGAATTATAATTTTAATTTCGGCTTGAGTCCCTAATTATCCCCGTCATATATTGTTAAGCCGGCCCTCCGGTGCCCCGGGGCTTGGCAGGTGTTAAACAGATATCAAAAATCGGGGAAAATGCAACAGACATACTTGTGTTACGGGATTTACGAGATTTCACGGGTTATTATTTATTTTTATTTCGGTTATTTTGATGGCTCTGTATAAAATTTTTGAAAGTAATATCTTTAAATAACGGTATCCAAAGCTTTTGACATGACCTGAAAACACACGACACATAAAACGTAATGAATCTTCCTCCTACTGTAGTTCCCTTTTATATTTTATATTGTTCATGGTGGTTAAGCGTTGCGCGTAGGCAACTAACATAAAGGCGAGGTACATTTCAGGGGTATAATCGGTATACCCCGCCCAGTACCACCTAGGGTGGAGCAGAGTCCTCCTACCATCTTGAGGTCCTCGGGAGTCCGACATACCTAGCAGATTCCCCCCGGTCTAAGCAAGCATGTTGAGATATGCGACGATGGAAGTGTTACTACCGCACCTGTTCGACATGAAACGCGGCCTTACCGTAATTACAAGAACTCCCAAATAAAGAGAGTAAGCCTTCTTTCTCGCCTCGTAAACTCTACGGTAGCCAGGTGCGGTGCATACAATGCATGATTAATGCACGCCGCTGGTGCATGCTTTGAGCACTAGCTCGTGCGAGGCGATGAGCAAATGGGCCGTTTTATACTTTTAAGTACGATTTTATACACATTAGCGTATAACTAGGTTACTTAGTGTATTATGAGGTATTGAAATTGGTTTGATTTTTTTTTTTTGAGTTTTAACTTTCTACACTTAGACATGATTATTTATGCTGAGCGTAGGTATATGTTGTTTGAATGATAAGGCAGTGCTTTCTTCCTTTAAGTAAAGCAAGAAAGTATTGTCTAATACATTTCTATATGTAGACTCAAATCTGCTTTCTGAGATTTCAGCCACTGAGGCGTGATTTTAATCTGCCAATGTCTTATTGATTTTTTTTTAATAAAACACAGGTTTACATTTCTATATGTAGACTCAAAACTGCTTTCTGAGATTTCAGCCACTGAGGCGTGATTTTAATCTGCTAATGTCTTATTGATTTTTTTTTTAATAAAACACAGGTTACGGGCTTCCGTGGAGACTCATTCTCTCCTTAGTAGCAGATTTAAGACGTCATTGGATCCAAAGCAAGTTCCGCGCGATAAGTCGCTTGACGCTCATTGAATATTTAAATACATATTAAAATAGATCACGCGTTCCGTAATATACAGAATATACTCAAAAATCTCTTTTTTTTTATTAAATTTTATGGAAAACCTAGCTAACTAGCTTCACGCAATTTCCCTGTCGGAGCAGGGGGAGAAAACCGAACGCCATGCGTCACAATCCTTACACCTTACTTGTTCCTTTAACATTTATTATCATTTTCATACAAGCGAATAATTTTCATGAAATCATTTTTTTTTTCTATAAAACATAAACTACGTGATTGTGTAGGCGACGAGCTAGCCACCTTAAACTATTTTTTTACAATCTTTTTCCTACCCAATCCACTTTTATTTTTGGCTGAATGTGATTAGAGGGGCTTGCTTCTCCTTTGGGGATTATGGGCGTGATGCGAGGGCGTATGTATGTATGTGTATAAAGCATGAACTATTGAAATACCCATCTTTCTTACTGTGAACACTTTGTAGCATACCGCAATTATGAAATGCAAAGCTTGCCACTCGACGCGCGAGCTACCGCCTCCTAAACCCATAATTTATATTCCCTCTAAACACCCCCATAAACAACGCTGTATTTGAACAAAACAAAGAAAATAGGAAAAGTTATTCCGCATCGCGTCTTCGTGTAAACACAAAATGGTTTGCATACGGAGCGATGGGGTGGCCAAGTTACTCCACGCGGTGAGACTGTGTACCGAGACTGGCATTATTTGTCAAAGTTTGTCACATGTCCGCGTAGTTATGTAAAATAAAATAATATCGTATTTTTTATTTTATAATTCTCTCATAAATTGTCAATTCAAATCAAATACGACTCTGTCTGCCGTCACTTCGACAATTGTAATATTTAGAACACCAAGTTTAAACTTAAAATATCTACTTTTTGTAGCGAAAGTATTGTAAGTATCGCATGATGTTTGATCTGTTATATAATCCGACTAAAGGTAGATAAATCATTGGGAAAAAGCCTTTAGGCGTGTTGGTTAGTAATATTATATAAAAACACATTTGCGTGATGACATGTTTGTCCTTATTAAAGGAACAGTCTAATTACAAATTTAAAAATAAACACAATGTCACGTATTACTATTTCACATTATATTTATTATAACTGATTGTAGGCAATAATAATATTTAAGCCACAACAATGAGTAAGTCACACTATCAAAATAACATTAAATCTATTCATCACCAATGGACAATACATTTATAAATAAATAAATATAAAATAATCCCTATTAGAAATAAAAGGGACAAGCCTTTGTGTATTAGGTACATCAAACTATTGTTCAAAGTGCTCACACAAAAGAACACAGTTATTCATTGTTTACATTTTAACCGTAGTTGCATGTAACAAAAATACGAAATGTATTATTATTCATCAAAGTACTGATAATGTACGTAATCATTTACGTTTCTGTCAATATAACAGAGCCAGACAATACCAGCCATTAGTACTGAAACCGCAACATTCTTTTTTCATGATATTTATCAGATCATGTCTAATAGGAACGATCTCCCGAAGAAACACCAGATCTATCAAATTAAGGTATTGAGTAATTTTCTAGCTGAATATATTTTTGATCGCTTGTTATTAGTTGTCCGTTTAAAAAGATATAAGTAGCATGGATTGTTGTGGCTTCTTTTAATAAATCTTTCAATATATTATAGTAAAACTATTATATATTGAAAGATTTTTAGAAGTAATATATTTTGAAAAATTTATTACTTCTAAAAAAAATATAGAGCGGTGGTAGCAAAAATTTTCCCCTATCTTAGGGTTACAAAGGTCAGATCGGCAGTCGCTTCAATGTAATTACTAGACTCGCTAAATCCTGGATCATGGTCTCAGCGGACCCCGTCGAAGTACGGGACATTACGCTGGGAAGATGATGATATTTTGAAAAATATAGTCAGAGAATCCAAGAATTGCCTTGTTATATGCCTACATAACCCGTTGCTCATATAACAAGACATTATTATATTACTAAGTAAATAAAAATTAACAAGGAAATGTATGGTGTGTAAGGATCGTGCCATATAGCATTCGGTTCTCTCTGCCTGCCCCGGTAGGGAAGTGGCGTGAAGTTTACTTAGTTAGTTAAAAGATCATGTTTTTTTCTTTAAATTTAGCAAATTTATTTGTTGTTTTATTACTAAGCAATATTTACACTTTACAAGTGGTCTATCTGTCAAACTAACTGTACCAGCCATAAGTGGGACACACAATTAGCAGGGTCGGTTGCTAATTAAACCAAACATGCGCGGTGACATCGTATTGTCAGATCTAATCGCGGTCGACGGCTCTGCGGAGTGTGAAGTGCCAACTTACCCGGGACTAGACGAGATTGGGGCTAGGAATGTCGCGTGAACTTCGGGGCTAATTAGGTAAGTGGTCCGCACACAAATTGACTTACGCTGGGTTAAGACCAGTTTTGTTAAGAGGTTGGTTCACATGGATATCGTTAATTATACATTTAGAAAATTAGATCCTTTGGGCGGATAGAATGTTTCGTTCTTTGTAATTAAAGTATGAATGTACATATCATTACACCCGCAATCCTCGGAGGGGTCAGCTGAGTCCAAGAACTTCCCACTCTCTCAACCAATTTTATACAAAAATTTGTGACAATTCTACACAACCACAAACCTAAAACACTATTGTTCACTTTTTAAGAGCCTTTATCTAGCAAAGACAAGGAACACAGGTGGTATTATGTTTTAAAGTTCCAGACCAACATGGGACAAACAAAGCATAAAAATATATCTGCTCAAATTGCTTTCACATGAACAATTCTTTTAAAACGGTATATGAAAAATCCAAAGCCGAATTTTCAAATAGAAATAGATAGTAGAATAGTTTTAAGACAATCCTACCTTTTTCCAAATGGGCGTCACAAGAGTGCTCGGTAAAAAGCTTCCAAGTCGTGATCTGATACCAAACAAACCAAGCGAATGCTCAGCTTTCAACGTGGCAATGGCGTCTGGCTGTCGGATTATTGGCTCCCTTAGGGTTGTAGTCTTGTGCTAGGTACTTCACCCCTGTGCGTCTAGGCTCTTAGCCAGGCATCATTACACACTGTTGTTAAAGTGGAATAAGGTGTGCGATCAGATGTCCTCGACAAAAGTCTTTTGTTACTTGTTACATGGTCATCAGGTATTACCATCCGTGCAGTTTTGGTTTGCCAGGCATAACCTGTTTGGAAGGTCTAGTAAGCTGGCAATATACCTATTTGGAAACCAACAAATATTTCTTTGTATATTCTTGTACCTACAATTTATACAGTCGAATTTCTGACCATTTTACAGAAAATCGACAACAAATATAAAACGATTATTATCTATTATCGATATCGATTTGGAGAGAAAATAAAATCGGAGATGGATAAATTACAGAATAGTAGTACGATCATTTTTGACTACAACACGTACACTAATTCACATGCAATAAAAATGTACGACTTATTGCTGTAGAGAGTTCATACTACTAAAAAAAATAAACATGAAACTTCCCGCGAACAAAAATTATTTCCGAACATTGTTATTGCTCTTTCATAAAAAACGGGTAAACTCCAATGGCAAAATCCTTTAAACCAAAATTCAACAATAACCAGCCCAGTCCGACCCACATTTATGTAATTTTTATAGACAAACCAAATAAACAAAACTTATGGAGGAAATTGAGTAAGCTGTTCACCAAAATTGTTCTTTTTGAATACAAAAATGTGCAAGTATTCGGCACCTCTTAAGGAACAAAATGTTTATACACTGAGAGGGGGAAATGAAATCTTCCCTCGCTTTGAGTGCCTGATCTATTTAGTGGTTGGTTTCATGTTTGAATCTTTTTGTTTCAAAGCCTGGAAAATATTGAATTTGGGAAACTTTTCGCTGCAGCGTTATTCGATACTCGTAGTCTGAATTTTTGCGACCAGGTTTCGGTTTAATCTCTTAGTCCACTCAATGTACAGATGACACCTGTACATCGCGGATATTTTCAGCACTTAGCACCTACATAATATTTGAATTCCACCAAAAACATGGATTCTTCAACTAAAAAGTGACAATCTGAAAGGAATCTTTTAGCAGAACGTTAAATGTTGAAGCGATAGCTATTTGACCTTGGTAATCCTTATTCCAGACATTTAAATAAACAGTCTTTATAAATACAATAACTCAGTTTATTCCATGCTCGTGTATTGTGATGTCACAGTTTTGAGGGAACAAAACAATTTTATATACCGGAGGCAGGAAATGAAATCTTCTGTCGTCGCTGCCTGCAAAAATTGCTTAGACAGTTTCGTTCGAGACTTTTTGGCAACTTGATCTCAGGTGATAAGCCTTTGTCTTGCGGCGAAATGACTAAAATATTTTCTAGCTCTCTTTAATAAGGTCTTTTCCTTTATTTAAAAAAAATTACTAAACTTAACGAGATCAAACAACGTACTTTTTATGTTTTGCTTCAGGGTACAACTGCTGTATTTTAACTAGCATGTTTAAGAGGGGATGCGGGCACTGTATTTTCCATACAAACGTTCTCGAAGGATTCCTCCGTGATGTAAAACACTTAAGAAATTATTTTCATACTTATAATAAATTTTTACTTGTTCTATGTTTCTATGTCTTTATTTTCTCGATAACTTGTTTTTCCAAGCAACTAGAAGCCTAAAGGCCACAAAATACCTAATTTGAATCACTACTGAAAACGTTTAGTGTGGAGATTCTGTAAGCATTTACAAAAAAGCAAAACATGGAGGCCTAGTACAACTACTTATTCTTCCTTGGGTGAAATTTCTTGCACATAGGTCTAATTTTGGAGGAGAAAATCATCGAGAGCCTCGAATTTTGAAAATTTTATTAGCAATATTTAGCTCCGACTGTAGTTGTCACTATCGCACGGCTAGCTTACGCGAGCACTAAGTTGCGACAGCAACAGTTGTTTCAAATATCCATTTTTTAAATGGCTCTCAGCTTGCGTCTTTTCTTAATCCCAGAGCGGTGGGAGATGTGTTGGTAAGGACGACGTCTAACGTGCGAAGGGTGCGGAGTCGAAGATCATCAAGAATGTGCTTTAGATTCCGAAACACTCTGACTTGTATCTCAACAAAGAAACTTCATGATTTAATGGTTTAATGTAAGGTTTATTGTTGAAGTCAATCAACGGTCATCTACCGGATGGGTTACCAAACATGACTATTATTAGTTTCTTCTCATATTTCAGAAAAACGTTCACACGTTCACATTTAAAATGTAGTTTCTTAAGTGAGGCTGAGGGTACGTACGAGGGCTCGGTCACATACCCTCAGCACGTGAAGACCTCCAAAAATCTCACATCAGTTTAACTACGACATCTGCACACTCATATAAAAAAGATAGACAAGACTTTTCCTCTATTTCCGACAGCAACTATAATCAGCCTCTTCCGCAGAATAATACATAAGGACGAACCGAATTAGAATAGTAGAATAGTATTCAACTCTCGCATTGCACCGAGCTCATTATCATAGCCAGTTGGACAGGACTCCCTCACTGAATTAGCATATTCCTTCGCTTGTCCCTCGTTTATTTTTCCGTCCAATCTTTTGTTTCAGCCTTTTTTCTGCAATTACTCTTTAGGTACGTAAGTAGTTAGGCGATTCAAGTAAGAAGAGATGTTCTGGAAGTTTCTGACGTCATCAATTACCTGTCTGAGTTTTTATTGTCTGAGACTTGAAAGTCTTAAATGGCGATTCTCTGGCTAAGTTACGCGGACCTTTCTTATATTCTATGTAGCGGTTATGGTTCTAACCTTGTAGGTTATAGTTTTAACCTTGTAGGTTATTTTCAGTGTATACGAAAATCAAAATACGAGGCAAATATTTTCATTTAGAGAATCACTACATATAACGTATTTAAGATTTTGTAAAATATTATTTGTCAAAATATAATATGAAAAAAAATATTGCAATTTATTCTACTACCGATTGCGTACAGATTTCGTATACACTAAAAATGTATGATGTAGGTATATATAATATATTTTTTTAATTTATGCATTCTTGGGAATATATTTTTCCTTAAATATTCCTCGGAATATAGTAGCAAATCGATGGCATTTGTATCGGGTAAATATATTTGTATATCTTAGACAAGTTTATAATTTAAAAAAATATATAGTCAGTTTGTAGTTCTGTTGAGGCTTAATGGAGGGGAAATAAGATATATTATACGTCGACATTTTTGAATATTCAGAAAAA
The DNA here is from genome assembly GCA_951394215.1 of Glyphodes perspectalis. Lineage (NCBI taxonomy): Eukaryota > Metazoa > Arthropoda > Insecta > Lepidoptera > Crambidae > Glyphodes > Glyphodes perspectalis. The sequence continues at coordinate 3,370,251 of OX596200.1, forward strand.
TTACCATATTAAATTTATTTATATACCAATCTATACTTATAATAAATCTGTAGAGAGGTCAATTCTGTACATGAAATATATTTTTAAAATAACTATCAGGGGGTGATTAGTGATCGATACTGATGCCAAAAATGCAATCAGTAAAATTTTTGTCTGTCTGTCTGTCTGTCTGTATGTTCCTTATAGAAACAAAAACTACTCAACGGATTTTAACGAAACTTGATACAATTATTCTTCATACTCCTGGGCAGGTTATAATATACTTTTCATCACGCTACAATCAATAGGAGCAGAGTAGTGAAGGGAAATGTTGAGAAAACGGGAGAAGTTACTCCATTTTTTTAGCTTCCGTTGCGTGTGCAGCCTTAATGGTTAAAGTTACATAGAAATCATGTATGACGGAAAAAGTCTTTATAATATTAACCATAAACGCGGGTGACACCGCTGGCACAGCTAGTCTACAATAAATGAGGATGAGGGACCGATTAACATGTTATTCCATATATAGATAGCTAGTCCATTTGTGGACTGTTGTTGATTCCCGTAATGACAGAATTTACATTTCTGTAAAGATTTTTTAGTTGTAACGTTATACACTACAGTGACCTTCATTTGATTTATTTAAGGCAACGTAACATAATTCATCATAAGTCTTTTGAACGAAATCACCGCATATTATGTCTGTTATCTCAGTTGTATTCATATCTAACTTATCAGTACATACATCGAATACACACACACACTCACACATCAAGACGACTATTGCAACTAGTCTCCAAAGAATTATGTGGAAAAATACCATGCGAATGTTTAAGAATTAGACGGAATTCTTTGTTTTCTTCTATGTCTCGCTATCCCTTGTATCTTGCACCATAACAAAAGAGGGCCCATAGATTTATGCGGCCCGTAACCCTGCAGATGTTGCCGCTACGACCTGGGACGGAACGCTAAGTGTTATAGCTATTCATTTTCTCCGGACTGCTCGATATTACTGCGCGTGCGGCCCTGCGCATTCGGGGCGGTAGTGGCTAAGTCTGTAACACCCAACATGCGATAAATGTTGGTTAAATTTTGTCGGATACAATTTTTTTTTAATTCAAAGGACTCATTCTTTTCATTACTAAATTGTAGAAGCAATTGAAGTCTATATAAATTATATTAATTCTGAGACAAGTAGCCTACGTTATTTTTCAGAGCTCTAACTATTTGGGGTTCTTTCCATCACAATCAGACAAGTCCTTGGTGTGACAGAAATTGCTTTAGCATTAATGATATTAATTAAGATTATTTTAATCTACTAAAAAGAGAGAGAGAGAATCAAGGTCTTTATTATCTCGATCAATTAAATTACTAGACGAAAAAAAAAGACTAAACGTCATATTTGCGTTATACTGAATTTCACTATATTCTTGAATCTTACCGTACGAATGCTCTTAACAGTCTTTCGTATTGGATTCAACTAAAACTTAGAATCATTGTTTCTGCTATTTCTGGGACAGTTTGAAACCAACTTCGGCTATTGTTAGACGCTGCAAGCTAAAATTAGAACTGATATTTCGAACAATGGAGACCCAATTCATTGATTCTGTGTATAGAGGTAGATTTGAAACCTGCCATTCACGACGCTAATGCTTAGTGAAATTAACAATAAATAATCGTTTTAATATACAAATAAACGAAAAATTTTTCCTATTTGATTACAAGATTTTCACGGAAAACCCTTGAAATAAAATGTATTTCAAGGGAGGACGGCAGTGGCGTAGCGTGCCTTAGCGGGGCCCCGTATAAAAAAAAATTAGGGGCCCTTATGAACGGTAAAGATTTCTCTCAAAAGAAAAATAAATGTTTGCATAAAATTAATAGAAATATTTATTCATCATAATTATCTATATGTCCCTTTTTCAAAATGTTTACCAACAATTCAAATTCCAATTAAATATACACTCTCCTTGCCATTTTTTCGGCAAACTGCTTTATTAATTTTGAAGTTGTTATTAAATTTTGCTTACGCACTTCGGGGGCCCCCGTGGCCCGGGGGCCCTGTATAATTGATACGGCAGATACGGCGGTAGCTACGCCCCTGGAGGACGGGGAAAATTTTCTCCGTTACTACAATTTCTTCGGAAAAATACAGTTGCTTTACTGTAGTTGGCTGGGAACCTGTCTTACGCCAATCGAATGACAAATAAAAGAATTTAAATGTACTATAAAGGTAAGCTCAGGTGATGAAGACAGAAGCTGGCTATACAGCCTAGGAACTCCATTTTTTGTAGTGCAATATTTACTCATAAAAGCATGTTCTAACTTTTTTAACTATGTATATATTTTTTCCAAGGGTGACAGTAACGTTTTATCTATACTATACTAATAATATAAAAGGTCTGTCTGGTTCCCCTATCTTAGGGTTACGAAGGTCAGATCGGCAGTCGCTTCAATGTAATAACAGACTCGCTAAATCCTGGATCATGGTCTAAGCGTCTAAGCACGGGACATAACGCTAGGAAGATGATGATACTAATAATATAAAAGGAAACAAACAAACAATAAAATTGTTTGTTTATTTGAATTGGTTCCGAAACAATTGGACTTACTTACTTACTTACTTACTACGCTGGCTCAGCGACCCGAAGTGGGTCTTGGCCTCCGATATTAAAGAACGCCATTCCGGTCTGTTTCAAAACAATTGGACTGATTAAAAAAATTCGTTCACCAATGGAAAGCACTTTATCAGCGAGTAGCATTTGTCCCCGTATTCCCACGGGAACGGGAGCTACGCGGGTGAAACCGCGGGGCGCTGCTAGTGCAAGTGATTTAGTTCGGGGTGTGGTTTGAAAACGCATTTCAACTGTCTCTCCGCATTCCGTCCTCCAGTCTCCACGTGACGCTTATCAGATTACGTTGCACATTTGAATGCACAAGATTTGTCTTCGTCAGCGCGTGTCCCATTCATCAAGGAGGATCTGCCGACGTCCGCTTTGCCGACAAGCTCGCGCGTACTACATCATTAAGGTTCACACCATGTACCAGTGGATGCTAAAGTAGACCAGAATTTATAAAATCTGAATTTGGGATAGGTACTTTTAACCCTTAGATTTTGTCAACAAAAATAGGGCCCTAGTTGGCTCCGCTGGCGGCGTAGACAATTGGTAGATTTAATGTCCTAGACATTTTGGAGTCATGTCATAAAAACTTAAATCTAAAAAAAAAAATCAGTCGAATTGAGAACCTCCTCCTTTTTTTTGAAGTCGGTTATGAAGAAAAAATTAGATACATTGTACTTTACAATGTATCTTTCATTCATTTTTTTAACCATTTTTTTCTCAGAGAGAACATTGTATCGTTCGAACTTATCATATTCTAGTATCTAGAACTAGGCCCGAAATATCTGATTTTACTGTAAACGACAACCCAATGTCACTCAATCTACACTGAAGACATTCAGATTAAAAGACGGTAACATACTGCCGACTACAGATTTTCAATTAAGACTTGTTTACGAAACTTGCTCACGAAATGCCCGCTAAAAATCTAGTAGGCATTTTCCGAATACTTAGCTAAAACGTTGCTAAATAAGCTCCTTTGCTTGATGAGTACGTTAACGGCTTCGCAAAGTAGTGGGCGATTACAGCCCCCAGTGTGGAATAATTTACCTTTTCCTACATTTCGGGTGAATGCGAAAGAATGCTCAAATTTCGGCGGAAAATTAGAGGTGATTTTTTTTTGTAGAATGCAAAACTGTACTTTGAATGGACGAATTTATAAAAGAGGTTAGTCCTAGTGGAAATTTTATTTATGTGTTAATTGTGTAATGGATTATATGAAATATAGAAAATTAGACCGAGTCCTAACAGATATCTATCGGATAGACATATGTACTTAAATACAATTTTATAGAAAACATTACATTGAGTCCAAGAGACAATGTTCAACACCAGAATCATTTATCCGTATTGATTTCGTGGACAATGTCTTGAGACTAACTAACTAACTAAAACTTCACGCCACTTCTCTATCGGGGTAGGCAGAAAAAATCAAACGCCATATGGCACGATCCTTACACACCTCATTCGCCTCTCCAATATTCATGATCCTTTTCACACAAGCTCTACGGTCTTGACTACTAACTTGATGATGAATGACTACTAACATCACCTTCTGTTAATACACGACCAATCTGATCGTGGTAGGTGAGAGAGCCTGGGCCTTCCGCGGCTCCTACATCCATGTCTTGAGTCGGAGTCAGTATATCTATACTATATATCTAGCTGTAATTAAAAAACACGGCTACTTAAAAATAAACCGATTCCAGTATGTTCTCAAACAAAATCCAATATAGCATTGTACCGCATATCGCTTCCGATAAACTTAGACCTCTGTTATCTGCCCTAAATGTGTATGTAACTTTTAAGTCAACCTGTCACGTAATATAATCTATCGATGCGCCTTGTTTGTCTCATTCACGGATGTCAAGTCTCGGCCATTTTAATATAATAATATTACCCGTATTACAAAATCAGCTGCATGTATGACTGTATTAATGCCAAACTTTTACCAACAAATATACATATGATTTGATATATGTGGAAGTTAACATTACAGTAGAATTTTTCAACTAGATAAAAATGCGAAAGTTACTCTATTATGAATCAATAAAATATCCCACAACATCACATTCATTGATCTGACTCCGAGCTTAGTGGCTTAAGCACTTGTATCTTACGGGTATCAGATTCAACAGTGGTATTACAAATATATACTTAAATATTAGATATTAACACCCAGACAAAGAACAAACACAAGTATTCATCACACGAATGTTTGCCTGTTTGGGGATCGAACCCACAAATCTTGGCGCACAGCGCAAGGTCACTATATCTAAGTCTATTTGTATGTGTTTTATGTTTTTGTACAGTTGTGATTAAGTTTACAAATAGATTGATGCCTAAGACAGGACGTAGGACACTTTTCAGTCCATTAAACAATCATTGACCCCGCAAAACGCACAGTTTAGCCTCTATAACAGCCCTAATCTAATTTCCCGTCGGCAGAGCCGCAAGCAAAAGTTACTTTACATTAATGAACGTTTCTCTTACCGCCACAACAAATCTACTTTAATGCGAAAAACGTAGCGAAAAAGCTAATATTTTCTAAAAATTTGCAAAGTTTTTCGTGCAATCCTTTATAGCAGCATGATAAGCTTGTCAGGCGGGAGAGTATCATTGGACTGGCAGGATGCCAACTTGGAATTAGGCTTGGCCAGTAAAAAACGTCTGCCAATTGCCAGACCGATGCGTTTTGGCGTCGATAGGCAGCAATAATTCAGCGAAGTTTTGGATGCATGTAAAAACTTCGGGAGCTGGGGACCGCAGGACGTGGGATGAGCGGGCTTTTGTCAGTCTTCCAATATAAAAGGTTTCTGCAGTAATGGGGAGGATTTTTATTAAAGTTGTAATATATTACGACCAATGCTGTAAGAGAACATAAGGGATATACTTGTGTTCTAACAAAATTTGAAAACTAAGCCCTTGTATGTATGAATTTCATTCAATATAATAATTATGTAGTTAAGATAAAAAGGCATTTCAAAACATATGCCATTTGATTGTACGATTTATCTTACTAATCACACTAATATTATAAAGGCGAAAGTTTGTGTGTGTTAGTGTATGTTTGTTACTTCTTCACGCAAAAACTGCTGAACGGATATGCATGAATTTTGGCACAGAGATAGATTATAGTCTGGAATAAAATATAGGCTACTTTTTATCCCGAAAAAATGCACAGTTTCTGTAGGGTACACAAATATTAGTCTACGCGGGCGAAGTCGCGGGAAACAGCTAATATTATATATGCGAAAGTTTGTATGGATATATGGATGGATGTGTGGATGTTTGTTACTCTTTCACGCAAAAAGTACTGCATGGATTTTAATCACACTTTGCAATAGTATAATTTATATATTAGAATAAGACATAAGCTATGTTTCATCGATGTACGACGCGAGCAACTCCGCGGGCAGAGGATAGTTGGAAAATATAAAGCCAATGAAAGCCTCAAAATATTTCGTACTTGGATACGTATTGAAACTTTCCAACTACAAATATATTCACGCCTGAATATGAAAAGCCTGCTGTTATTATCCTTACCACGAGTTGTAAAAATATTTATTTACTTTTTGTTCTTATTAAATGAATGGCTGGCAAACGCTACTTCGCTACCTAAGTTACAATAAACTAATTGAATTTCCCAATCCATAGGCATTTATCGTAATTCATAAATAAATAAATTAGATAAATTCTCCGGACTAACACACCAATTCCCTAGTTCCATACTAAGCTATAATCTTGTCCTATATATAGATACTAGGTGAACGGATAGACATATTTAAAATACGTTTATAAACATCCATGACTCGAGTACAAATGTCCATGTTCATCACACGAAACATTTGCCCCTAGTGGGATTCGAACCCGCGACCCTCGGTTTCTCTGGCCACTCGACCAACGGGCCCGTCGATGGTCGAGTGGTGATAAATGAGCATTAAACGGAGACATCCACAAGATACGAATTCAATTCACACAGGAGCTGTAAAGCTTACAACCGCAATAGCTATTATACGCTTTAATGCTCAGCAGTATCTGTAGTGTTGCCAATCTTAACTTAACGAAAAAGCACCATCATTTTTAGACAATATTCTGTCTATTCAACTTTAACACCTGTTTGATAAAAATGTGTTATTTTGTCTGTACCCATCATTCAATATAAGTTCTTCGGACAAATCTAAATGAATGGGCAACGGGAAATCCTTTTATAGGGACCAAATAAGCAAAATGCAATGAAATCAATTTACTAAGATAAATTCTAAAGCTCTAAGCGGCCATATCTACAATTTACTTGTACTACGGTTAAAGTCAACATGCTGTCTACTTGTATACGCTTAAAAACATCCATGAGTACTAATATTGGTAGTTACACCAATATTGTTATTCAAACCTGCAGCTGTTATTTCTGTAGCCGGGATCTTCAGATCCTGTAACTGGCTACAGAAATAGTTAAGATCTTCAGATACTTCAGGTCAGACGGATCTTCAGAAAAAACAGCTGCAACCGCTACTATTTGATGAAACAAAACATTCGACTCATTTATGCACACAAAAAATCCCCAAACTCCATAAACCAGCTCAAAAATCCGCCCGCTAGCAACACCATCCCCGATTCCCTGATGTTCCCGTAGATTTATTTGCCTTATGAATATTAAAGTCCGTTTCTGAATCGGGAGAGCTCTCGAACGCCTCCAACACTTTGTTACCCGCGCTGGGAATGACGTCCTCGCGATAATGAACTCTTGAGGATAGTTTGTTTCAGCAGAATAAATTAAAATAAATACCACTTGGGCACAACGCAAAGTGTGACAGTGAGACGGCAATTCTAAGAGCAAACCCTTTTATCTTCTTGAATTACAATTGATGTGAAGTGGACAATGCTATTACCAATCCGAATACCCAACCTCGCTGCTACAGTCGGCAATGCATTTGATAGCTTTGTTGTTGCGAATGTCCATCGACTATCGTGTCTGCTCACCAGGCACTACCAAAGGTATAAATAAACACGTGATCTCATTTCTCATCATAATAAAAGTGAAGGTGAGTTTAGTGGTTTTGCACACCGTAACTACTCCATTCGTCAAAGTTTAGTTTCGGATTATTCCAATCTTATGATTGAGGAATCTTAAGTCCCGAAAAAAAAACGTACTATTCCCTAAGGGATAATACATTTTAATAATGCCCAGGAACCTGCAAGAAAAAGTTACTTCAAAAAATATAGATCAATCTCATATTTATTATCCGTGTCGTGGAATTGTCTCACTGGGATTCTATCAACTATGTTTCGGATAAAGAGCTCTGCTGAAATTGCCTCGGACTCAAGGAGTGGCGGAGACTGTTCATCATAAGTTGGTACTTCATTAACTTTTCGGACGAAGCGAAAGCGTCGTTAAAGTAAATAAATAGTAACTCCTTGGAATAGCAACTATTTCGTTTGAAGGAGCTTTTAGTGGGTGGGTGCTTTTGGAGTATTTCGGTTTACTTTCGTTTTGATAAATTAAAGCCTAAATTGCTATGACCACTTAAAGGTTTATTTTCCAATTGATAAGATGTTCTGAATCGTATGATGCTTTTTAATTTCAACGTTTGAACTATTGATCTTCTTCTATGTCCAGTCTTACGTGTTATTGGAGTCTCACATCTGATATTCGAAATTTTTAGGCATAGTTAAGTAATCAGAAATATTGTACTTCTGGTTAATTTTCCTGAAAATTTCGAAAATATTTCAAACCCGCTTACATTACACAGTATCTATATGTACACAAGTATGCTGAGGGGTTTTTGGGTGATTTTTACCAGTAGTTCGATATTTCATAAATATCGGGTTGAAGCAATACAAAAAAGCAGTTTCGTAAGTTTAAGTATTCCATTCCATTTAGGTATAATAGCAGAATTCGGCCTACTTAACAATAAATTGCTTTTTTTGACCAAAATACTACAGTTTCACCTCTTACCTTCGCAAATCCAAAATTAGACTAACTGTCTCAGATCACCCATCCAATCATTGACAACAACGACCACTGCTTAACTTTCACGCACCGCTCAAGCCGGGTGGACGAATCTAATCAAAACACCGGTCCTCATTCCAGATATAGCGCTTAAAGGAAGCACTCATTCGACACGTTCGCAAATGGCCGCCAGGGGTCGTAAACATTTTCCGCTGTGCCAGTCGCTCGTCTGTGGCAAATCCTTTGATGTGTCGTGACTCAAGATGAATGCGAGTGGATGCAATTTTGTTATACAGCAGAATGTAGTGTTGATTTTGTTTAATGTTATGTTGTCCAGTTGAATCAATCTTATAGTCTTGTCTTTGTTAATTTGTATAATACATGATCAAACGAACTTCCAAGTGAAGTTCGATCAGTATTATATGAGTCACTTTATTCGAAGATATAGAAGTGAATATTATATGTATTTTAATACATATATCAGTCTAACAGGTAGTCCTTTTATTGTTTGAGCAATCACTCGCACGCTTTTCAGATTTTACATTAAAATATCGATTTGTTAAAATCGATTCATTCGCTGGTATCCCTAACGCCCCATCCTTACTTCATTCTTCAGAGTATCTCCGAATTCGGCAAAACTAAGGGGTAGGGACGGGCGGGACCTTTCTCTATATCTTCGAATAAAGTGACTCATATAATACTGATCGAACTTCACTTGGAAGTTCGTTTGATCATGTATTATTATTTCGTCACTTTATTCGAAGATATAGAAGTGAATATTATATGTATTTTAATACATATATCAGTCTAACAGGTAGATGTTTAGAGATAAGTTTTGCCGCTTCTTATATTATAAGGGGTTAAAGAATAATGTCAAATGTGGCTTTGATTAATTTAATACGTCATAATAAATGAATATCCACCCTGTACTGTGGTTTGATTAATTGCTTATCATACAATAATCATAAACCAAACTAAAGATAATAACAATTTAAATTATTTTAGCAGAACGGGACAGTTAGGACTGATTTTGTAAACAAACCGATCTAGCGAAAATGTCGTTATTTACTAGGGGTCGATCGTAGAACCTAGCAAACGTGCTTGATGTGGATGTCCAACCCGCCGTCCTTCGAATCACGTCGAGTGAGACGCCTGCGTTTCTGGCCGCGGATGTGGCGGCGTGCCGCGTGCTATGCGCGCTGAACGTCGCCACATCCACTCCGCTCTCGGCCAGGACTTGTTTTACCCACCGCGCAATTGTCTGACTCGTCGCTGGTCTGTGTGGCGGTTTGAACGTCAGCAACAAATTATCCCTAGTGTCAGTTCTCCACTGTTCCGTTCTTGACAAGTAATCTTTAATAGCAGTAGCTGGACATATATCTACGTTTTCATGAAAATATGGCAGAATCAACAACGGCTGAGCTCGTCCCGCGCCGGAAGTTTTAATTATATCTGAAATAATTATTTTTAAATCATTGCATCCTATTTTAATATTTTGAATTTTAATCAACGATAATGTCTGAGCCCTATGAGCTGTACAAAGTGCCAAGAGAATGGTGACCTTTTTCGTCAATTTTTCAAAGGTAATCTCACTATGGGGTTTCCAATTCGCTATATGATTAAGTACGATTTGGGGGTCCCATGTGCCTATATATTTGGGGACTGTTGGCCTTAGTTTATAAACTCCCTTGAAAAATCTTGTAATTAATTTATGACTTCCAATATCACAGTTTAATAATAAGCCTAATGCTGATCTGTGGCTATTAAGTGAACCATATGCCGCACCTTGGTTATAAAGATTCGTAAAGAATGATAGGATTATTGGTTCAGAACAGGTGTCATATGGATTGAAGTCAAAATCATTGCAATAAGACCACCATAACGTATATGTGCAACTGTACTGTTGAAGAGTATTTTGGGCTAGCGAAGATAACATTATTTCTAGAGCTTCTTCCGGGGTCCCTCTTCTCAAGAAAGACTCCCGGAGAGCCTCGCGACACCCAGGGTAAGTTTGAATTGTTGCCTTCTCCTGTAAAAGAAATTTACAAGGTGTTCGTTAGCTTCAAAGTAAATTATTTCTGAGCTGCACATGTCCCTAAGAAATGGGAACCATGGCTGGGAGGGCCAGTAAGGGAAAACTAGTATGCCTTCTGCTCTGTCAGTCTTAATTTTTTGGAGGCACTTTGATATTAGGGTAAATGGGGGAAAGGCGTAAAAGAAATATGGTCGCCAATTTAGGGTAAGAGCATCGACAGTAAAAGAATCCGGGTCTCTCTTCCAAGATACGTATTTATCACACTTGGCATTGGCCCGAGAAGCGAAAAGGTCTATATCCGGTTTTCCTAAAATGTCAGTAACTTTTTGAAACATTGTACTGGATATTTCTAATTCCGTATCAATATTTTTGTTACGTGATTCTTGATCTGCTTCTACATTGTCTTTTGTATTAATGTATGATGCGTATATCCATATCTTCCGCTTCTCACACCATTGCCATATTTCTTTGGTGATTTCATGTAAATGGGGAAATTGAATTCCTCCCATTCGATTTATGTAGCTAATTGCTGTAATATTGTCGCAGCGCAACAATATCGCACAATTAAGCTTGTCGCGGGCATAAGTTTTTAATGCAAGAAATGCAGCCTTGAGCTCCAAATAATTTATGTGAAAGTTCATTTCGTCTTTTTTCCATTTACCTCCCGTCCGTGTATTATTACTAAAGCCCCCCCAGCCCTGCCTAGATGCGTCTGAAAAAATTTCTAACTCAAATGCGGGTTTTTCCAAATAGTTTTTATAAATGAAAATATTATTAGCCCACCAACTAAGATCTGACAATATATTCGACGACGGTGTAAATTTTGCACAATAGTTATTTTGGTACTTAAATAAAGCTAAATGTTTTTCCCTTTCTAGTAATTTTGTATACAGCCAGCCATAGTTAACGGCTGGGCAGGCTGCTATTAGCACTCCTATTAGCTGTGCAAATTCTTTGATGGTGCACCGAGGCAGAGATAAAAATTTTTGGACAAGATTAAAAATGTATTTCTGTTTTATGGTGGGTAAGCTAATGGACATCTCAATAGAATCAAAAACAAAGCCCAAATATTTGCATTTGTTTACAGGACTAGGGTGACTTTTGTCATAATTAATGACGAAACCTAGGCATTCTAATAATTTTCGGGTTTCGGTTACATTGTTTTGGCACTCCTGATAACTTGAACCGATGCACAAAATATCGTCGAGATAAATTACTGACTTAAAACCTCGATTTCTCAGATAACCTATGACTACCTTCATAATTTTTGTGAAGGTTCTTGGTGCGACGGAGAGGCCATAGGGCATCGCGTTAAATTCGTATGTGACTCTATGTAAGTCCACATCCTCGAATTGGAATCTTAAATATTTTTTATGTTTGGAATTAATCGGTACTAGTAAATATGATTCCTTCAGGTCTATTGTGGCCAAAAAACAACCCTGGGAGATTAAAAGAGCAACCGTCCTATAATCTTCCATTTTAAAGTGTGTTTTTTCTACGTATTTATTTAATGATTTTAAATTTAAAATAAATCGACTATCACCATTAGGTTTCGCTGCAAGGAATATGTCAGATATATATTGATTTCTAGATGGTTTACACGCGGAAATAGCCCCAAGATCGCGTAATTTTTGGATAGCTTTAGACATCTCAGTTTTTTTCCTTCGGTAGCCATTCACGATGCCTGTCCCTGACCATGTTTACTTTTTTACAAAATGGTATCGCAAAACCATCTCGAATCCAATTAAGTACGAGTCTATTTTCAGTAATATTACGCCAACAATTATAAAAATATTGTAATCTACCAGCGTGTACCTCTATGTCCGAGGGCCTGCACGAGGAGGTTTGTTCCAAACTCTTGATGGATTGAAGTTGGTCTGATGTGTCGACGAGGTGGGTTTCTGACTCGTGTAGGGAATCTTTCTGGCACCTCCGCGCCCCCCCCCTGCTCGTCGACGAACGGGAGGGGCCTCTCCAGTTTCCCTGCGGCCTTGTCGAACGGGAACCTGATGATCCTGGATGTACCTTGCTGTCAGGCTTCTTAATTTGAGAACCTTGCTTCTCGATAGCCTTTGAAGCTTTGATTTTGTCGGGTAAGCCAGCACCAAAAAGCGTTTCATCACGCTCTGTATCTTGAATTAGATTAAGAAACGACTTTTCTAAGCCTTGTGTTAAAGACTTTGTTCGCGTTTGGGTCTCTGATGCGTGTAGATCTGATAAGACCCTACAAGCGTCTGATAAGCATTTTATAGCTTGTATCTTATTGTCACTCGTAAGCAGTATGGTCATAGCTCTATTTATGGCCGTTAGGCCTACCCCTAACTGTTGTTGAGAATGTTCGATCTTTTTGTCCCTGGATCGAGCAAATTCAGAAACTGCTGCAGCTATTTCTGGATTTAGGAGAGGGGCTCTAAATAGCTTGCAGTTTATTGGCGTAGCATAATCCTTAAAAAGCTTATCTTTTAGCTCTTTGTCGGTCAAGCCTTTGCGTAGGATAGGAGCCCATCTCTGCGCCAGATCTGGATGTATGTTCTCGCCGTAAGGAACCTCTTCTGGAACGAGTTCGCCCAACGCTATCAGCACGTCGGGGTCTAAAGAGGGCAAAGTCTTGTCAGCCGAGGAGGTCTCTGGGTCATTATTGGGCTGAACGTTATCCAACGAGTGCAATGGCTGATCCGATAATAAGGCTTCCGTGTCATTTTTGGGTTCACCATTGGTGACGTTGTCTGCGATATTCTCGTTGATCGCGACCTCTAAAATAAATGATTTTTGTAAGAAAGTGGCAAGGTATAAAGACCACCTTTTTTTTTTTTTTTTTTTTTTTTGTAGGTAGATATGATTTTAAATAGGTCGTCGATATAAGTTAACTCTCAATCAAGTCCATTCAGGATACCCTTTTGGTTAACTCTCGGTTAACTCTAGGGCCAAATCTGCCTTTCGGTTAACTCTTGGTTAACTCTAGGGCCAAACCTGCTTTTCGGTTAACTCACGGTTAACTCTAAAGCTTTATGTTGGAATACGATATATACGATAATAATTTACCACTATGACACTATAAAATTTATCTGTTCAAAATGTGGGTAGGTAATAACGGAAATGAATGTTTGCTTACCTGTGTTTTGTTCGCAATCCGACGAATCCGAATAATATATAACACGTTTACGTCGTTTGCTTTCTTTATTTTTAAGCTTTTTAATCTTTTTAGAATAATACGCAATCTGGTCTTCTGCACTACGCTTTGGCATTATTGCTTAGTAGGAACGCGTGCGTTCCGTTGCGCGCACAATAAAAGAATGAAGTAAGGATGGGGCGTTAGGGATACCAGCGAATGAATCGATTTTAACAAATCGATATTTTAATGTAAAATCTGAAAAGCGTGCGAGTGATTGCTCAAACAATAAAAGGACTACCTGTTAGACTGATATATGTATTAAAATACATATAATATTCACTTCTATATCTTCGAATAAAGTGACGAAATAATAAATATACATATATGCCTTCACGTTTGCAATCACTCCCTGGTGATCACTCCCTGGTGATTGCAAACGTGAAGGCCAGCAGCAGAGTGCAAATAGCAATTATTTTATAGCTACAATATACAAGGTTATTTATAGTAAGTGGTTTCGCATAAAATAACCTTGTATAATTCTGAACCGAGACAGAGCATTAAGATATTAAATTAACAGTTTAACATCAAAATTGCCATGATATAATATTAAAACGATATAACTGAGACTATTTTCCAAGTAGGCTTATTAAAATTCGTAATTTGAAATAATAGGTAGGACAAAAAGACCGTGAAAATTACTACGAAGATTAAAAGGTTTTTGTATATGTATTATAAATAAATTACTAGAATTTCCATTAAGTCACCAAAGTGTAAGCCGTCTGATAAAATAACAACACTCAACGCAATTTATTACGAAAAAGTCCCTGTAAATTTATCTCTCATATATTTAAGTCTCTTTCACCGAAGCCGTATAGCTTTTTAAAATGTAAGGCCTATCACCGATATTTCATTTCGCTCTCTATCAAACACGTAATTACGGAGACACAAAGGATCCTATCTCCTGTGCTCTTTCATTAAACTCGTATAAAGAAGACCACATTAACCTAAGTACGTATCCAATACGAAACCATATTTTTTTAACGAAGTATCGTCTTGAATTTGAAAAGGTATTCTAAATTCGAAATTGCGAAGGCGTATAGTCAAGGAGAGGTGATAGTCTATCTATATTTGTATATAGCAATAACTTATTCAGAATTATAGGTACTGTAAAATATTGTCCATAATGATGATTATGGCGAGCGATCAAAATCAAGAAGTTGTAAGTAAATACCAACATTAAAGTGGGTATGTAGGCGGGATTTTTAAATTATTTTTTATTAGAGTATGTTACTTTATCTTCTAACATAATATTGTGAAATACAATAGGGTATTTACTATCCTCAAATAATATTTTAGTCCGTAAGTTAGATTATCAAAAAATATTGAATACCTACCTAAGTATTTTTTGCTCGAAAAATTACAAAGATACAGACAGCGCTTCAAAGATATGAAATTTAACGCTTTACGTCACTTTGAGGGTAAAATTTTACACACCTAGTGACGTCACGCGGTACTTTAACGCGTTGTATCTTCATCATTTTTAGTTTGTTGAACAAAAGAAAAAATACGTCATCAATATTTTTTTATAATCTCAATAGTGGACGATAAATTCTTTTTTTGAGGAAAATATCCTATTCATTATATTTTTGTATGAACAATTAGAAAACTCTAATCTATCCTAACTAATATTATAAATGCGAAAATTATTTTGTTACGTTTTTTATTTATACCTACTCAACCGACAACGATGAAAATTTACACACACGTTATAAAGAAAAGGGTACCATAAATTCTGAAAAACGGCCCTATCTTCATCTGAAATATTTTCCAATAGACAATTTAAATAACAAGGATACCGTAGCCGTGGGATAGTAGCTAGCATATATAACAAATTCACAATTGTACTCCCCAGTGACATTCGTCCATCGTTACGCTCACCAAATTCCCCATGCCTTCCTCTCAAATACCGTGCAGTCAAAGAGATATGGAAGCGTGTTTGTCTCCGAATCCATCAAAAATGCATAGAGGTACAATAAATCGCATTACGGAGCGAGGAGCTACTATGAATAAATGAAAGCCCTTAAATTCACGTTTTGGGCTCTGCCTGCGACGGGTGACACTACGCAATTATACAAAATGTCTGCGTAGTGTTGCCAGGTGTAGCGGTATGCGCGGGACGTCCCGATCTCAAAGGTCCCGATCGAGAGTATATCGGGACGCTTCCCGATATACTATCGATCGGGACGCAGATATCGATTCTATTTATTTATTTATTAAGTCCACAAAACAGAATTACAACAAATGAGAACTAAAGCATAAAATGGGCTGCAACCCCACGAATTTTGACAGGAAAAATGATATGTATTTTTTCGTAATAATTAATGGTACCGATTAGAAAGCCGAAGTCCCGATTATTTTTACTGTTCGTCCTGAATTTAAGCCCGCTGGAGCTGACCTGACAGCACTGGTCGTAAATAAGGTAAGACGGATCCGAGGTACAGCGAGACAGCTACGCCTGTGTCTGTACTTTGTTTAGATGAGACGTTATAGTATGTGAGGACTAGGATTGAGTTATTAGGGGTCTTTGCACGAATGACATTTGCAATTATATTATAACATAAGGTCGACCGTAGTTGTCGAGCAATATATGCATATAGCTAAACAAGGTTCATACTAACTTTTATCCACGGCTCCGTTCGTGATATTGGGTATTTAACAGAGACTTTGTCGTGTGTTTTTGTTGCGATTTATAAATACTTTTTAGTCTAAGACTCAAACTTTCTTGCCAATTGTCATCGCAATCTATTGAATAGTATATGCCTAGAGTCGAAACAGAAAAATTGAAGTTATATTTCTCAAAGTTGCCAGTTAGTCAAAAAGATCTGACGCGTGTTTTGACGTCAAAATCTAGACTGCTGTACAGCATCCATAGAAAATAATATTTTCTTTAAAAAGATGGATATTTTTTTAAGACTTATATATATAATATTCGCAGGATTAATTAACGTGGTTAATTATTAACAGAATAAATTATAACCACGCATCATTACGTCTAATTGATTCAAAACGTATAAAGGGTTATCCCGGACTCCAAGAAGCGAGCTATCCCGGGCCGCTAATCCGGCAGTAACCCGGGCTTATCCGCGGGATTAGCCCTGGCCGCACTTAGTCGTTACTACAATAACAGGAACTTTGTAAGTAAAGCGCTAAGATTAGGTGTGTACTGTGTTTGTGTTATACACTAGAAAAGGGTGTTCAGTATTTGGAATAAAACGCACGCATGAAAATACTATTGGGTACAAAAGAAGGGGGTTTTTCGATAAACCAAAGAGAATCCTGAGGTTATTTACACTACGGGACCAAATATAAACATAACATTACGCCCTTAATCCCCGAAGGGGTAAGCAGAGTTTAAGAGGCAGCAAGCTCCTTTAACCACATTCAGCCAAAAACAAAACTGGGCTGGGTTAAATGGCAAATTGTGAAAAAGTAGTGACAAGTGGCTAGCTCGCCTACAGAATCACATACTCAAACCCCATATACCATTAGTCACCCTTTACGACATGCTAGGCAAGGAACAGTTTCAGTTTGCACACTCTTTTTAAGACCCAGACTAACATGGGACAATGGGCTGGGTTCGATGGCTGGATGCCTAGGAAAGCACGGGGGTGGTTAAACCGCCAACTTCCTTACTCCGGGCTGTTACTGAGTATTTTTAATATTAAAATACCCGACCACAAATTTTTGGCCCGACCCGGAATTTGAACCCGTGACCTCTTGGTTCTTAGACGGCGCACGCTACCACTAGACCAACGAGGCAGTCACCTAGTATCCATGATACAAATTTCACGCTCACTTTGGAGCCACTAATCGATGCTTTAGTGTGATCGATTATTTTTTTACTCGGTAATCAATGACTAGTTTTTAAAACGAACATTTTAGACAATCCATGTACACCAGCAACGGCAATGTGCATTCGTGCATAACGCCGCGTCATGCAACGATACTTGCACTTTAATGCACCTCAATGTGTTGGCTGCACAAATTGTAATTAGACAGAACATGATCGCTTCTGTTGAAAGATATAATTAACGATTTCATGTGTCGTGCACCCACTCGAACATTTTAGTTTAATAAATTGTGTTTGTGATCAAATTGTTAAATCGATGTCTGTTTAATCCAAGTACCAATATTATAAAACCGAAGACTTCGTTTGTTTTCTTGAACGCGCTAATCTCAAGAACTGCTGGTCCGATTTAAAAAATCTTTCAGTGTTAGAGAGACCATTTATCGAGGCTAAGGCTATATAACATTAACCATAAACGCGGGTGAAACCGCAGGCACAGCTAGTATTTTAATGAATAAGAAATTAGCTTGACGTACCCATGTAAGACGATTATCTGGTTTCGACTAATATATTTAGTCTGTTTCATATCATCTTTTGGCAATTGTGATGGTATTCCAGAAAATGACAAAAGCAACTTACATAAAAAAAAAAACGAATTCTACAAGAAATACGATAATCTCTATAACAGGGATGCTTCGGTGACAATCTAGTGATTAATAAAGTCTTATGTTGATGTTTTATTATCAGACGATGACATAAAGTGATCGCTACAAAGTATAATAACTTATTGTTGTGCAGCAATAACAATCAGTCACTTAACGTGCGATAAATCTGAAGTAAAAACCGATGCGACGCGAAAAAATCCAGCGACGGCAATATTGTCCAATAAGTCAATCAAAAACTACAAAGACACTTCTAAGAATGGATACAGACCAATTACTTATGTGTCTATCAGTCTGTATCAGACAACTTTTAGGGGTCCGTACTCAAAGGGGTAACAAGACCCAGTAGGGGTAGTTTTGACTGATGTATTGTTCAGTGGCCGCTAGACCTCCGCCGTTCAGCCCCGTTCATCGGTATATACGTTTATTTATTTCTCTGTCTGTCTCATCATCTGTCAATGTTTTGTAACGCATGAATCGTCAAGAAATAATTGACATGTTCACAGAATATTAGTTCTATTTCAGATTTAAGTACTTAATTAAATTTACACAAATTTTAATTCGTTGCTCGGTTGGTAATCTCATATTATCCATAAATACTTCCTCAACGTTCAACCGTCAAATAAATAAATAAATCGGATGTAGTACAGAACAACAAATCATCATAACGCCGAAGTGTCCCGCTATATTTCCTTAGCCCGACCGAATTGACCTTGGCATTTGGACGGCTATAAATATTTCAGCCGGACAATTTCTCGGCTGTAAATAAACCGGTCGAAAAGCGATCCATAACACCTTGGACGGCAACCGATTTGTGAACCGGGTGACGAGGAAAATGCTGACAACCGGATATTTCTCTGGCGACCACACCCTTTATAAACGTTATGGCTGTAGGAATAATTGGTATTTTGGAATGACATATTTCTAATTATTTAAATTTCGAATGTGGCTATTTAAATGACGAACTAACATTGTAGACAGATGCTAAAAAGAAATAATATTACAGGCCTAATATAAGCGAACAATGTGTTTAAATATTCAATTGATTTTAGCAGGTTTGAGTTATTTATCAACACGCCCTCAATCCGTCAGACAGAGTCAAAGTCCTTTAACCACTTTTAGCCAACAATAATTTGAAACGCTAAATAATTGAACTCTGAAAAAGTTTATCGGCTATTGTCCAATCCTGGAAAAAAATGTATAAATCCTTCCTATTAATCTCATCTTCCGCAGACAGATGAGGAAAACCACCAAAAAATAACAAAAGCATATCTAATTAAATTCATTGCTAGTAAAATTTTATATAATTATTTTTGCATAACTCTTGAAGCAAGTCAATATGTTCACGCTTTTAATAATATTATAATTAAATTTACATACATAACGTTTTTCTGAACGCTGTTATATACCCAGTCTCTTAAAAAAACATGTTTGAAGAAACGCAACACAATTAAAATCAGTTGTCGACTTAGCGGTTGAACAAAAAAACCGCTATTTCAATTACATTCCAGCTGCAGTATGACATTAATTTAGAAGAACGCTGAAAAAACGCTCAATGCAATGTATGCTGACATCGAACGTTTTTTGTAGAAATGCAATTTGATTAAGTCTGTTTTACTTTCTAAGTACGTTGACTTCGTCTGTTATACCCGGTTATACAATACGTGTTTAGTTTGAGGTGGCTGGAAAAATATCGATGGATCATTATTTTTTTTCATTACCTCTGCCAACATTGTTATGTCATACTGTATATTAACTAGATATAGTAGCCTTTCTTAAGCGGACCCCGATTAAGAAAGGCTTAGAAGAAGGAATATTGTAGGCTAGAAATACTGCCTAATAGAATATAAATAAATAAATATTTTAATATCAAGTAAAATAAAAAATAAATGTGTGTAAATTCAATACACTTACTGATACTACTTGGAAATAAAATTTTCTTTATTATTGATCGATAATTTGACACTATAAATCTGACAAATACCGATAAATATCGATATTTTTTGTCATTTCCGACATCCCTAATATGCAATAAAAAAAGCTTCGTTGCACACGATTTGACCATTTCAGTAAGTAAATAAACGTCATATTAACAATATATGTACTGTAATAACTACACATCAAAATATATAATTCACCTATCGTGATTGCACGCATAGCCTACTAATATAATTTATATAACATATACCTGTATTATATATTCACCTAGAGCTAACCACGCGCAGGCGACAATTATTCTTAATCCAAGCGTTTATCAGGCCACATCACATCTGATTAAGAAATTTAGCGAGACATCACCAATCCCTAAAATGTTTTTAACATACGAATTTTTTCACATACTATATAACATGACGTAAAAAGCACTCCAAAACTTTGATGCGCTGAATCTTTTTAAATTTTGGCGTGTTTACCAATTTGATTAAGAAAAAAAAAATTTTGTACCTACAATAAAACTAACTAACTAACTAAACTTCACGCCACTTCCCTAGCGGGGTAGAGAGAACCGAACGCCATATGGCACGATCCTTACACACCTCACTCGCCTCTTCAACATAGTAAGTACGATATTTTTTTGTTATCTATCTGACGGACTAAATATCATCTGCTTTTTTATCCTAACAACTTTAAGGAACTTGCTTGGGTTGTTTGTCTTAATCCTACGCGTGCATAGTGCACCAACACGGCTTGGAGACGTGATTTTGACATTCAGACGAGACATCTGCGTCAGCGTATTGAATTGAATCGGCGTGAATGTACCGACATGCACACGTTTAGTTAAAGCCAATGTCCTTAGTAACAATAACGACGAGTTAGGTAATACCTGCCACCTACAAGTATATGCTAAATAGAGCAAGACAACATTCGATATTTTGAATATCCCGGCGATATTGCATTCTCCGCGTGGCGGGGAGCCACAAATTATTGGCTTCCAACCTGGATGTCGATATTCGACATTCCGGGAATAACCATGTACCTACAGGGCAACGCAAATTACCGGGAGAGTGCGAGAGCGTGCCAAAACTTACCGGGGAATGGAATAAAAGAACTCCGTTAAGTTTCAATTATCGATAAGTATTGAATTTCTATACAATAGGGATTGCTGAATTTAAAAGTTTCATTGATTTATTGAACTACGAGCGGAATGTTAGTGGACCAAAAAACACTTGATAATTTTTTTACATAAAAGAACACTATCCTATGACCTATGGTCCCATATGTCTGGTTCTGGCTATGAGCTATAATGAGCAAACCCGACAACACCAGGATCATTGCCCGAGTGATCCCCGGCTAAGAATGAGAAATAACGCTATGAAGAAGACACATTATCTTATTAATATTATAATCGCAAAAAGTACAGCATGAATTTTAATGAAACTTTACAATAGTATAGCTTATACATTAAAATAGCACACAAGCTATGTTTCATCGATGTACCACGCGAGCAACGCCGCGGGCAGAAGCTAGTATACTATATGTTCTACCAAAACATAATATTTAGTTTTTTCTCAAATAGGAAAAACATAAAATGATAATTTACAATCAACATCACAAGCTAACTCTGCTTCTATACTTTGTAAAGATTCAGCAACTTCTACACAACATTTATTTTCTTTATATTTACCCACCGAAACCAGCCCAATCACAGTTTGAATTGCTTCAAAATTTAATCAATTTCCATCTTAAAAGTTAACTATAGCCGAACTAATAAATCACAATTGGTCCTGCGAGCCGGCAGCCTGCGGGTAGTTGTCAAAACGCCAATAATGCCGCGGCGGAGTTTGCGCCGAATTAGCCAGGATTGGGGTCAAAGAACTCCTGGGTTATATTGACTTTCCATTATTAGGTAAAAGTATTTGGACAAGCCACTTGATTGAGTGGCAGGTTATAGCGACGAAATTGAACGTCACAGGTTTGTATTCAAACCTGTGACGTTCAATTTCGTCAGGCATATAGTTTTGTTATGAAGTCATATAGTTGTGTTATGAACACCGTCAGGCATATAGTTTTGTTATAAAGTCATATAGTTTTGTTATGAACACTGGTTACTTAGTAATAGATATGACGTCTTGTTATATGTATTTATAAAGTACGATTAGTTTAAAAATTATATATTAACAAACCTAGCTATATATATTATAGCTAGGTTTGTTAATGTATGATTTTTTAATTTGCGAGTCAGTCTTACCTGACTCGCTTAATTGAAATGGACATTTACACTCATACCGCGACAGTGTTCGGTAGTAGCATTCTTCAGGAACGCTTATTAAAATTCTACACTATCCGTTTCCCGCTATCTCCCGCAGTCAATTTCCTCGGAGCAGGTAGTCCCCGACTTAAGTTATCAAGTTCCGGTGGCCGTCGTCTTTTCAGTTTTAGTTATTAATATTTAACCGAAATCGATGCCAAGGAGAAGCTTCACAAAGTTTCACCAATTTATGTTTTCTAGTGTCAAATTACTAGTTTAATTAAATAAGAACGTTGGATTAAGCTGAAGCACTATTGTATTCGACAGTATTAGTTTGATTTGTAGCAAAAATTGTTGTATTCTGTGGCCTGTGGTTAGGGTCAACGTACCTGAAAAGAAAGACAAAATAACATTAATTTGTGTATGCTAAAATAATAAGTAAAAAAAATACTGTCTAATTTGTGTATGTTCACAGAATATATATTAGAATAATTGATGTTTCTCAAATAAAAAATCATTTTCAAAAAAAAAATTAAACGCATGGAAAATCTTCCCTGAATATGCAAACATCAAACCAATACAAATACACAAAAATCTCACGTACAGCCTGAATTCAAACCGAGTCTCGGGTTCCCCCAACCCTACACAAACAGAATACCTAAATCAAAATTAAACGTCGCACTGTAAACAACGATTAATCGGATCCGTGCCAATTAGTGTGGTATACGAAACAAATGTAAAGGGGTCGCAAAAAATGGTAATTCGAACCTGCAATGAGACAGGGGACAAGACGAGGGGGATAATTAAAAACCACTCGACACTGATCGATGGTCGACTACACTTTATTTATTGTATAAAATATTTTATACATGTGTTTGCCAAAACACTTGTACTATAATATTTCTTGTGTAAGTAAGTAAAAAATTGTTGAAATTAGCCGCCGTGAGCGAAATTGATTAGGAGGATATTATGATTCGTTTTCTCTTAGACGGTGGTCTTACACTCAAGTTGGCTTAATCTTGCTGAAACTAATGCGACCCCAGACTACCAATATAAGAATTCCTATTCGTTTAACAGCAGACGTGGTATCTAAAGCTCAATTAATTCTAGTGACCTCCTTAGTGGTCTAATGTGATGGCACTAACCAGTGCGTACATCGGGGCCATTACTAGCGCCCTGGTGGTGGGTGACACATCGATGTACTGTAGAAGTACTCTACTGTGGTTGGATAAAATTTCACTAGTACAATAAGAGATTTGCTTATCAGGTTTGGGGGCCCCGGGGCACTGCCCCACTTAGCCTTCTTTTAGATACGCCACAGCTCCAGTCTCTACGACTGCAAGAACTCCAATAGGGTAATTTATCCAAAATTTTTGTATAGTCCATTAAATTATTACAAAAAATATCGCATGATATAAATATTTTGTTCAGAAAACTAAAAATGAAGAAGATACAGCGCGTTAAAGTGCCGCGTAACGTCACTAGGTGCGTAAAATTTTACCATCCAAGTGACGTATAGCGCCCCATTTTAGATCTTTGAAGCGCTATATCTTTGTCATTTTCCAATTATTAGATAAAGCAAAAAAACGTATTCACTATTTTTTTAATAATCTATTTTACGGACTATAAAAATTTGTGAGTTTTGAGTTAAATAGCTATTCTTTCAACAGAAGACATGGTATCTAAAGCTCAGTTTACCCTAGTGACTCGATGTAGTGTGATGGCAGCAATCAGTGCAGTAGTACGTCGGAGCCATTACAGTGGCCTAGCGGTGACACATCGACGTACTGTGGCAGAGCTCGGTCGAGCGCATGACTTGATTTAGCATAGTTGCACTGTCTTACGACAAACACAGACGTTGCGTTTAAACACGTCTAAATGGAGTGGATTGTCTAAAATGTTCAAACAGAACTTCATTCAGGTTGAATGAACATTTTAGTTGCCTGTTTAGACTGTGCAGATTTTGTACCATATGAGGGGCACAACGCACACGACTTGGAGTCGGAACCTCAAAGGGTAGGCCAAGGAGCAACACGCCCTTTAACAACTTTTTACCATAAAAAAGTAGTTTGGATTAGAGGTAATATTTAGAAAAAGTAATGGAAAGTGGCTGGCTCGTCGCCCACAATATCATCAACGCCACCACCAATCCACCATCAGCCTTTCAAGAACAGTTAGTACATTATCTTCGACCAACATGGCACTATTTCTTCTGTACCAAGTGCATACAAGCTAAAACTTGGCTAGGCTAGGGAACAAGTTGCTTTTATATCCATAGAAATCTGACCGGGCAAAATCAATCAAGAAGAGCGGTGGTAGCTCAATGGTAAGGACGCGCGCCTCATAACCTAGAGGTGCGGGTTCAAACCCGAGCACGTATTTCTGGATTATTCAAATCTATCGTATTTATACCACTAGCTCGGCGGTGAGTGAAAACATCGTGATGAAACCTGCAAATTCAAACAACTTTGGATATATGTAACCATGATCCAAAAATTGTCTGGTTTTCATATAAGAATGGGACATAACATTAGGAAAATGATGAAAATCAATCAAGGATAATGTTAGTACAAACATTGGCATCACACAATCATCGTTGCAACATTTAAGTCTAACGTAGTAATGCTCAAATCATACCCCAATTATAAGTACAATTGGCGGTTAATGAGGTGTACATTACTGCGGTATGCACTGTACATTGTACAGTACTGTTTGCTAAATTACGTGTTGCTACCGTAACAAAGTTCCGCTAGACTTGTCTTGAGGCGAGCACTTTCGTCTGTCACCGGCAGCTCTAACGAGTTCGCTCTGCAGCTCAGCGCTGATTAGTTCATAGAACAAGTTTATCATGCAGCAGTCTTGCCTCGCTGCGTTTGCAGCATCTTTATCAAATCACTTTCTGGCGGTATTCTACTCGTATAGGGGAGCAGTGTGCTCTGACAAGAGTGTTTTAAACAAGTCTCTAGCAACAATAATAAGTTTAAAGAACAAGTGTATCTTAGCCAGTCTTGCCTCGTTGTGTTTGCATCTTTATTAGCCATCTTTATCTGTCACTGGCAGTTGCGTGATCTTACGAGTTCTCACTGCAGCTCATCGCGAATTGGTTCACAAAATAAGTTTATCATCCATCAGTCTTGGCTTGCTGCGTTTTCAGCATCATTGTCAAGTCTCTTTTTGTAGGTATTCTACTCGTATAGGAGACTAGTGTGCTCTGACAAGCTAGCCAACTTATTAGTTCACAGAACAACTTTATCATGGTCCAGTCTAGACTTGCGGCATTTACGTCATCGTCACCAAGTCACTTGGACACGGTATGAAAACTCGTGCATCTGTGCCCGTAAGAATTAGTTAATTTTAATTTAATAATTATAGATAATTCAGTCACATTTATCTGTAATATCCGGAAATCTATCCAATGTAAACCATTACCGTATGACCTGTTCATTGTATTTAGTCACAACAATATTCCAACATAGCAACGTTACACATTTAATTCTGTTCCTCCATTCGTCCGCTCCGCCATTATTTAAATCCAATCTAATCCAACGGCTATAGCTTTATCTGTTACCGATTGTAATTACCAAAGTGATTCTCACTTGAAACACAATATCAGTAAACCTTTACTATGGACTCAGAGGATTTCTGTATTTTACGATACTTTCCACACGGCTGGAATATAATATTGTAGCTTCATTTGAAAACGGGAGTAATGAACAAACAGCACAAAAGGCCATCGAGCTTTATTTGATTAAGGTCGTGAGCGTTGTGTTTATGGTGTGAGGGGGGATTGTCCGTGGTGGTGTTTAAAATGGTTATTTTATTGTTTGTCGATGAATTGGATTCTATGTAAAAAGTTGGCAATTTACTTCTTCAAAAATCTTCAATATTACAATAAACGAACACGATTATTATTATGAAAGGTTGCAATCTTGTAGTTCTTTAGTTCTTAATGAAAATGTGTCTGTTTATTTTCACTTAATTCCTAAACACCTCAACTAATGTTGGCAAAATTTGCCCCAACAATGAGGGTTTTTTGAATTAAAACATCTAAAAGATGGCGTAACTGAGACGTGAGGTCTTGTCACCCTCCTCATCGGTTAGTTGTCAGAACAAACTGACATTCTGTCAACAATGAGCCAATAGTGACAGTGATAAGACCACGAGAATCCCTCGTGCCACCTAGTGGATTTTGTATTTTTAAAAACCCTCATTAGGTCGTGCGTGACACGATAAAGATTTTTTTATCGTGATCTGGTTGATATGTACTTACACTTCATATGTATATAGCAAGCATCATTTGCCGTGGGCAAAATAATATTACCAACTAAGCATAGCAGCATGGCATACATTGATACCTAAAATTTGCCATGTGCTTTAATCTTATTATGATATTGATTTTAAAATATCAGTCCTTGGTTTTAAACAGATTTATGTCATGCTAGCATGTACCTTTCGCTCTAAGTTTTTCAAACAATATTTAAATTGCATTCGCTTGCAGAAATATTGAAGATATGTGTTAACAGAGGCGTCCAACTTTTGCGTTTGTTGAAAAAATATTAGTGCGTAGATCGGTTTGCACACAAAAAAGAACAAGACATGTGTCATTTCACTGATTCTGTTATTAATAGAACGATCATTTGCCACGCAATACACTTGTAATTTTTTTTAGATCTCTATTAGAAGGCCGTAACATAATAATAACAAGTCAATATTGCGATTTGATTTTAGTTTAGTAATTTTCTTAAACGTTTGATTTGAACATTGTCATGCTCTTTATTTATGTTAAGTGGGATTATTTTTGAACGAAAAAAAATTATAAGTTAATCTTCTTTTACCTATTGAGGTATTTGGAGGTATTGGAAACGGTGGCCGCTTCCCAACACTATTCAATAATGTTTATGTACATACATAGATATATAACATCGTGCCCGCAATCCCCGAAGGGGTAGGCAGATTCAAAGGCGCAGCAAGCCTCTTTGACCAAATTCAGCCAAAAATAAAACTGGACTGGGTTGAAAATTGTGAAAATTAGTGACTAGTGGCTCGTCGCCTACTCAATTGCATACCCGAAATCTCATAAATCAGATTTTGGGTATGTGATTGAGTACCATTGGACGCCTCTTACGACATGCTAGTCAAGGAACACAGTTGGCGCATTCTTTTTTAGTCTTAGACCAACATGCTTAAACATGAGACAACATTGAACCAGCAGGGGTATTTATGTCACTTGAAAAATATTAAAAGAAAACGTTACCATGCACCCAGTTCCGAGCAATATTTTTACAGTACTGTATTTGGTCAAAGCCTCTCACTTAATCAATGATAAAAAAAATATTCCTTTTCGTTCATACCGCAAAGTGTGTGATAATTAGCAAAAGCATTGGTCATTGTGAAAGCTATATCAGAAACCGATCCAACCGACAAAACATTGTACGTCAATGAAATATACAATGTCAACAAGCCACACGCGATAAAGAGTATCCACGAATTGTTTTTTAGTGATATCAACTAGAGAATTGAGTTCGAATCTCTAGAAAGAATACTAACGGGACCAAACGCGATATACATTATGTAGTACATGAGTACTTACAGCTTGACGTTTCGGCCGTGTTGCAACGACCTAGGTATTATTCCTGCAACGCGAAAGTTCAAAATCATTGTATTCGAATCATTTGGATTGATTTCTATTTTAGGAGAATTTTCTAGAGGTTAACAAGCATATTTCTTACCGCGAGAGTACTCTAATTGTTCAAGACAGTGACGAAATGCCCAGACGCACAGAGCTGGAAGTCTAGGAATTAAATATAAGGTCCGCTTAGGGTTCGTATTCTAGACAATATTTATTGCCAACTTGCGTTAAGTTGCCTATCTATCCTTCTGTAAACTAACTGGGCGGTCGAGTAATTATATACTATTCGAATAACTAATACATAAACATATGTACCTCTATATCTTCTAAGTTAACAAGTCAAGCACTCGGACTCAGTAAGTCTTCAGATTACGATAAGAAAAATGCACTCAGAAATGATACTTCACTTTTTTCCAATGAAGACATGTCCATTCATCAAAATGAGATCATAATTTTAGCTGTGCAATACACGTATACATACGAACTGCAAAAATGATCACTTCATTTCGGCTTTTCTGTAATTAGGAAAAAATACTTGTTCGACATTGTTAAGTGGATCAATAAACAATCCAGTGTATTTCGCAGCAAACGTGGTAGCTAACAAATCGATTAAAAGAAGACCTCGGAAAACCCGCAGCATGACTCATAGCAAGCTTGAACAGAAAGCGCCAAGCACTAACGTGATGAAAAGCAAAAGCGGTCAGTTTCTCGCACGTGAAAAAAATATAGCGTGTGATGTCCAATATACGAGTATCATAGCCCCGAGTACGGACAAGTGCGACAGTTCCCGTGAAATGGAAGCACTTAACGAGCCAGCGTAAGGTCATGTCCATATTTGTACACCGTTTGGATTTCTCTTGTCATTTCTTTTTAAAAATCGAAGCTAAAGGAAAAATAAAGACACCAATTATACCTACATGTTAATGACAACAAACCTCTTTGCTAGTTAACATATGTAAATATTGTGTTTTTTTTTCACATATATTATAATTAAATCATATGTTTTCCATCAATAAAGAAGCATTGTCCTATGTTAGTCGGGGACTCAAAAAAATGTGCCAACTGTGTTTCTTGCCTAACATTTCGTAAAAGGCGACTGGTATATGGATTTTTGGGTATGTGATTGTGTAGGCGACGAGCTAGCCACTTGTCACCACTTTTTCACAATTTTCCATCTATCCCAGCCCAGTTTTGTTTCTGTCTGAATGTGGTTAAAGGAGCTTGCTGCCTCTTTGACTCTGCCTAACCCTTTGGAGATTATGGGCGTGATGTTATGTATGTATGTATAAAAGAGCATGCGATAGTTTTTGGAGTAACCTCAATGACCATCTAAATTTTGTAACCTAAAAACTGAAAAAGAAATAAAATCTCGTGAAATAAATGTAAAAACAAAAAACAAAATGTGTCAAGCACTCGATATAAAGCAAAAGTAGGCAATTTCCTGTACATGTAAAAGCTTATAGCCCGGAATAACGAGGACAAGTGCGACAGTCCTCCTGAAACGGGACCGTTACAAGGGTGGTATCGTTACTTAGATGTTTCTTACATTCTGTTCAACACATTCACTGCCACTATGATACTCGTGATGTCTCCTCCGATAGCCTACATTTGAGGGAAATAATCGTGACCTGTACTGGTACAGGCGAGTTGGCGCATACGTAATTATTAAGTAAAAAATTCGATTTAAGCACGTTTTAACAAAAATTTTTTTGTCACTAATTAATGGACTTCTTGATCTGCGTTTTTTATTATTACTTGCATTTTTAAATACTTTCGGTGAAAAGTATTTCTAAGATATGAAAAACCGCACCCTGAGTCGTTTTCAGACAAGAATAAGGTATTGTTTTTGGAGAATATAATAACGAAATCTTTAAACATATTCAACCTTTATCAAACGGTTTCAAAGTTATAAAAGTTTTAAATTCAGAAACTGACTGGTAAGTCCTACCTTAACCTTACGCTTAACGAGTTAGCCGTCCCCATCCCATTAGCAGTGACATATATAATAATGCCAAGGCATCAAGACTACACTATTCTAACATTATCCAATCACATTAACACGTATTTCCTCGTTACCGACACCTCTGAACGCACCCTAAGGCAGGCCTTGACACTACATTAGGTAATACCTCCGCGCCCTCCACAGGAGTGCCCGATACTGGTTCGTGACTAATGTAATTTGAATACGCCGGCACATATAGTCTGAAGAAAAATACATATAAACGCCAAGCATTCTTCTTGTGTTAGTGTGGTCATGATTCTCGTTAAGGAACGCTTTGTCTAAAATACCAGACAAGACAAATATATTAAAGTTTCATATGAACTTCGATATTTTCTTCGCGATTTTTTCCGTCGTGTTAGTGACAAAAAAAGGTAAATACGTTTGACAAATCCAGAGATAAACGTGATCCTGTCTGTAGCAACACATCTCGTTATAAGTATTTTTACCATTAAACTACCATGTCATAAAAGGTGACTAATGGTATATCGGGTTTTGGGTATGTGATTGTGTAGGCGACAAGTTAGCCACTTGTCATAACTTTTTCCCAATTTTCCATCTAACTCAGCCTAGTTTTATTTATGGCCGAATGTGGTTAAAGTGGCCTGCTGCCCCTATGACTCTGCCTACCCCTTCCGGGAATGCAAACTACCATTGCTCTAGCTACATAAAGATAAACATCCATTAAATTCGTAATGACTTCAAATGTTGCCATATTGTATATGCTACGAATCTACTACGCTACATTTGCTACGAGATCTAACAATGAATAAAATGAACGCCGATTTTGGTTCAAATTAATTACGGAAAACAGGACTATTGATATATTAATATGTTTATAATTGATTAGTTGTACGCTTAATTTTAATAATTGTTCATTACGAATGTCGGAGGAAGGAAATAATTTGTTGATTGTTAATTGAAAATGAAACGTTAATTAAATGTTATTTCTAATAAATCTGCGACTATTCGGCAATATTTCAATGACTTAGTAAATTACATGAAATGGAGGGAATTGTTAATAACAAAATTGAAATTTCAAACGTTATTCAGGCCCTTGAGACTTTTACTAGTATTTAAAAGAAATTATTCGAAATATTGTTGTAAAAATCGATTAAATCGCCATGCCCACTTGAAGATTTTTTTAAGGAATTTGAGCAAGAGAGATGCAAGATAGAAATAGTATTCAAATACTGAAATCTTATATATTGTAACTTAGACAAACATATTAAGACTTGTCTATTCTACGGTACATCATTATTAGCTTTTGCTATTTTCTTACTTTTTTCGCTCGTTAGTCACACGCAAATCAACAACACACCCAAAAAGAAAAAAAAAACTACCCCAGTTCAAAACAAAAACGGAATTGATACAATATCAACAATCTACTGGAGCGGACACATCATACGTGAACTTGTTACGATTTTATTATACAGATGCATGGGAAAAAGCGAAAAAAAAAAGAAAAAATAAAAACAGAACCGCGGGAGGGCCACATGACAAAACCGAAAAAATGTAAATCGACAGCCATTCAGAAACATGCAGCTGAGAAAAAGAGAGGAAAACGTCGGCTGGCATGGTGCCCGGGCGCCATGGTGCCCGTAATTGTGCTTTATCCCGACCGTGAAAGGTGCATTTTGGAAAAACAATCACGCCGTCGTTTTGCGTCTCTTGTTTTTTGTTTTTCCGGTATTTGCAGTTCTTATCAGCGCGATAAGATTTCGGACGTGATTCTGGTATGACAGTTGCGAAATTCAGGCTTTTGAGGGTGGGGGCGAAACATCTGTCAGTACGACTACAAGAGGAAAGTGACAGGGTGTTAACAGTCGTTGGCCACTAAACACGTTGGTTACGAATCCTGCAATCGGCAAATGTCCGTGTAATGAACACTGTAATTAGTTGAAGTTAAGGATAAAATCGAGTATATAAGGGTGTTAAGTGCTCATAAATTCATAATAGGAAGTGAATTAAGCCCATAAATAAATAATACATATCATCGCGTCCGTAATCCCCGAAGGCGTAGGCAAAGTCAAAAATAACTAGCCCCCCATAATTACATTCAGTCATAAATAAAACGGGACTGGGTTAGACGGAAAATTGCAGAAAAGTAGTGAGAAGTGGCTAGCTCGCCGCCTACACAATCATACCTATATCCAAAACCCGATATACCATAAGTAACCTTTTACGACATTCTAAGCAAGAAACACAGTTGGTACATCCTTTTTAAGTCCGCCACCAACATAGGATAAATAAATAAGTATCAAATAACTAATCTAATAAAAAAATATCACTTATCTCCTATTCGTGCCTATACGATAAGAGACCGTAAGTACAGCAAAGTGAATCATTAACCTATCGAAGCTTTAACAATTTCCAAGAAAGTGGATTAGGTACTCTGACTAATTTCCAATCTCGCGACAGCAAATCTTATTAGAATTCGAAAAGGCCGATATTCTTGAATTAATAAAAAAGCGCTGAAAGCTGAATTCCCGGACCTCTCTAATCCCAATATCCTACAGGGAAATGCAATTAAAAGGGAACGAGTGATCGAAACATCTGGAGTTATTCATTATGACTGAGGTACCTTCGGTTAATTGAGTGAAAAGACGCGTGGAGGGTTAATTTTTTAGAGGGAATTTAAAATCTTGGTAATTTATTAAAGGAGGTCGTGTTCTTTTTAATCGTGATTCGTTTATTTAAAGAAACCCTTTTGAACATTCTCGTAACGAGACTCAAAAGGAATGGTTGAAGCACCTCTGGGATTGTTTAGTGTTCCAAAATACTTTTGCGGTTGTCTAATTTCAAGCTACTTAATTGAATTAAGAATATATATTAATACCACAGAATACCAGCGTCATGGCATCCCTGATGTCACGACATAAGCTGAGTGGTGACCTTTTCAGCATGTATATGACAATTCCTTTGTTTCTTTGAAATGTATCTATTAACATCTACTGAATAAACATTTTTTTCTTTCTTTTTCTTTCTTTCTTTATATTGAATTCGTTGTAAAGTTACAGCTAAAACATTCATTTTTATAATCCAACATTAATGTCGTCTGTTGTTATAAATATATAAATAACATCACGCCCGTAATCCCATAATACCGTAATGGGGCAGGCAGAGTCAAAGGGAAAATATAACTGGGCTAGCGACAAGTGGCCAGCTCGTCGCCTACACAATCACATACCCAACGCTCGAAATACCATTAGTCGCCTTTTACGACATGCTAAGCAAGGAACACAGTTGGCGCATTCTTTTTGAGTCCCAGACCAACATGTGACATGGACTAATGGTACTACTTTTTCACAATGTTCCATCTAACCAAGCCCAGTTTTATTTTTGGCTGAATGTGGTTAAATGAGCTTGTTGTCTCTTTGACTCTGCCTACCCCGTCGGGGATTATGGGCGTGATGTTATGTATGTATGTATGCTAATAAGGTACTAGGGATTGCAAGTTTAGCTGTGTTGGATCCAGGGACATGTTCTGGGTCAATGCCGCTGGATTTCAATCAATCCTAGAAATTGGAATGCTGAATCAAGCAATCCAGATGGGTCTAGCCTAGCACTTCTCTCGCTCTGCTGGGGCCAGCATAAAATGCCGCTGGATTGCAATCCCTATAAAATATATATGTATTAACCTACCATGAATGAAGTAAGGCATCATCTTCCTAGAGTTATGTCCCGTGCTTAGACGGGGCCCGCTTTGACCATATCCAGGATTTAGCGAGTCTGGTAATTACATTGAAGCGACTGCCGATCTGATCTTCGTAACCTTCATCACGATGTTTTCCCGCAACGCTAGCTAGTGGTACAAATACGTATATAGATTTGAAGAATCCAGAGGGACGTGCTCGGGTTTGAACCCGCACTCCTTGGTTATGAGGCACGTGTCCTTATCATTGAGCTACTACCGCTCTTGACACAAACAAAGTAAGTACGACAAGTACGTATATATTATCCACATTTGATTCAAAAATGTTGTCTTTGCGCAAGTAAGATCCGTGTGTAACAAACAGCATTTAAAGTCATTCTATACGATACATAGTTTAATTAAGACTACAACTGTAGCTACAACAAATTAAGCCCTCCTAATTAATCGTCCCACATCCTAGAATCTCAGGAAAACAGCTCGTGCAAGTGACGCTTTCCGCGAAATTCTCTCAGATTCTTTGACACACTGAAATTAATTATACATTGAATTAATTATTGTTCCTTGCAGAAGTTTTACTGGAACTTTTAGAAAGTCATTATGGCAGCTGGTCCCGCGGCGTCGCTTGCTCGGGAACCGACGCCGGCTTTTCTTTTTGTTCGTTTGTTTATACGCTTAACTTTGAAAGCCATAGAGTTCATTTTAGAGAATGCATCTAGTATAGAAATAATAAAAAATAACATAAATATACATGCTATTAACGCAAACACTCTTTGGTGTATCTTTATCATTTCACATACACTTTCAAGTATTTGTAGTAATATACTATTTATATGTGCTCTTGAATTTGTAATCAAGTGCCCAAGTTCCAATCTTGCATCTTGCACCGTTGCAAGACCTATTCAATGACTACTTTTTCTTTGAACCATATTAATATAAACTTTAACAACTTTACATGGTCCAAGATATCACATCGGGTGGACTGGGATTAACACGAAAAGCAACTCAAGGCGAAGTTTGCTAAAAATATTAAAGTTTTTAATTAAATTACTTACAGCTCGCCGGTTCTATGACAACGGTGCCAAATGAATCGTACGGATACCTACCAGGGGTGTATAAAGAAAAGTTTTGCGCCCGGCAGGGATTCCGGATCTCCCATTCTGACCGGAGCGGATGTCTCCTAACCAAAGGCTCCTGGAGCACACCATGCCGATCCCCTTAGGCTTGACGATGCGTGAATTCGAGAAATAGAGAAAGCCATGTCAAATTATGAGTATGTCAAATCGAATATTTTCCGATTCAGATCCTACTGGAATCTCCCTGCTGAGGCTGATTACACTTCAGTCTACTTAAACCGACTAGATAGCCTAAAGCGGCTAAACCCTACTTCATTATCTTCCTAGCATCATAGCCCGTTCGCAGTCGGGGTCCGCTTGCACCGTGGTAAATTTAACAAACCTAAATATATTGAAGCGATTACAATAACCCTGAGACATAAACCCTTGAAATCCAGAACATCCGAGATGACAATCGTCTTTATAAAGATTACTTTTAAAAACACATTTACACACACATTACACATAAAGAATACTTTTTGTTTTTTATTAGATTATAATAGCTTAGAATACCGGATTCCAATGAAGTTATTATAACGAATTTGCGCAGTACCTGAAACAAACAAAAATACATTTTTTTAATTGAAAATCTAATTACATCGCTCTCCTTTAATATATTGTAATTAATATACCTAGCCTACCTATAATACCTAGTTGGAAAAAACTTAAAAGCTTATATATATATATATATATATATATATATATATATATAGCAATATAGCAGTACCTACCATAAAAATAAACCCTGTAATCCCAAATTTTATTCAATTGCAACGAATTGTAATTAAATTGAAAAAGATGTAACGAATTACACCTCGAAGTAACAATAGTATACTTACATAAACTAAACTAATTAATCCTATTGATCCTCGCTGCAAATCAAGCACCAAGCATTAAATATTTTGCAACAAACCTCTTCGTCCATTAATTACCTTTACACTTCAAATAAACTTGGTCCTAGTTTTTATTAGTTCGCAACCGGCGACCCTCGAAGTTCATTAAATCGACCCCATCATACTTTAATCAATTTTGTTCATTAATTTGCTGTAGAAGAAGTTCGCATTCATTCTCCGTGCATAAGAAATTGTCGGGGCAGATTAAACTTACGATCCCCAAGGAACAACTGACTTTGTTTTACAGTAAGCGTTTATATTATGAAGAAGAAGTACGTTGCATATAAATATTATAGGTGGAGTTAAATAAGTTAGTCTGGAACTTTGGCAAATGAATCATAAAAATAATAAATCAAATGTGTTCTTCGCTTAGTAATTCGTAAAAGCAAATAATTGTGTATCATAAAGGTAAAGAGTTGAGCGGTGGTAGCTCAATGGTAATGACACGCGCCTCTTAATCGAGGAGTGCGGGCTTAAACCCGGGCACGTACCTCTGGATTTTTCAAATCTATGTACGTATTTATACCACTAGCTCGACGGTGAGGGAAAACATCGTGATGAAACCTGCAAATTTAAACCACTTTGGATTTGTAACCATGATCCACAAATTGTCTAAGCGGACCCCGTCTAAGCACGGGACATAACGCTAGGAAGATGGATAAAGGCAAAGAGTTAGCCACATGTTACTACTCTTTTACAAGTCGCCATTACCAATTTAGTTTTTGGCTGATATTGGTTTAAGGATCTCGTTGCGGCTTCGTTGGCATGATAGCATGTATGTATGTTTATATTGTTGGCTATGAAATGACATATAATAAAATAACGCATTAGATTCAATAGCAATATATTGCTGACGATAAATCAAACACTCGCCTTAAATACTAAAAATAAAACTATAATATTATATTGTTTACTTTCTACTTATGTTAACCGATTTTATTGGTCATTTTAATGTTTCGTGTGTGTAAAGTCGACAGACAAGACAGTCGAGTTTACTCACGAAAGTAAACACGTTAGAAAAAGCTTACAGACTGCGTTCGGAATGATGATGTAAGAAAGAGAGTTGGTCTGAAGGACAGCGTCGGAGTCAAGGTAAGAAGAGGCATGCTCCGGTGGTTCGGACATGTGGAAAGAATGGATGACGAAAGATTGACTAAACAGATATACAATGCGAATGTGGAAGGATGTAGGAGCCGCGGAAGGCCCAGGCTCAACTACCACGACCAGATTGGTCGTGTATTAAAAGAAGGTGATGTTAGGAGTCATAAAAACCGTAGAGCTTGTATGAAAAAGATTATGAATGTTGAAGAGGCGAGTGAGGTGTGTAAGGATCGTGCCATATGGCGTTCGGTTCTCTCTGCCTACCCCGCTAGGGAAGTGGCGTGAAGTTTAGTTAGTTAGTTAGAAAAACCTTCATTCATTGCTTCGGTCACAAGTAATAAACAATTATTTTAATATATACAGTACCTACTTAGAAATATTCTGATATGAATATATATATGCATTTATATTTCGAGGAGAAACATCATAAGAAAATCAAATAAATATGGATGTGTAAGAATGATCTAATTTTATTGAAAAGAATAATATTTTAGAACTATTTGTGTTGGGTGATTTACTTCATTGCACGAGAAAAACAAATGCAGGACATATATGTCCTGAATTTGCAAGTATACTTGTAAATTCTTCAATTCCCAACCAATAGAGTCACATTAGTAGAACATTGGCAAATAAGCGTTAATACTCTATTGTCCATATGGCCGAAGTACCTAGCTATCTAACTACTATTTCCCTAGGCCATTTTGAAAAGGCTTAAAGAATGAAACATCTTCACCTCAGAACCCCGATGACCGCACTCCAAGAATAAAATAACTGTACTATTCCGGCTCAAACCAACAACGCTTAGACAAACAGAAATGGACTTCAATTCTATATACACCTCGCTCTAGCCTCTCACAACACTGATGTGCGAAAGGGACAACACGATACAGAGTACTTGAGGTAAGTTTCCTGGTTACTTATCTAGCGGCGGCAGACGTTCCCTAAATGGTTGGGATTAACTGATAAATGTGTGTCGTTTCTGGCCAGTATTATTTCATACCTAGTAAGGGTAGTAATCCATAATTCATTTGCTTTAGTGATTGTCACAATGGCCCTTGCGATGAACCTGATATTGGCTATCAAATAAGGCAATATCATTGGTACTGGTGTAATGTTAGGGACAAATAGCCCGTTATAATAACAAGCTATAAATTTTTAGGGTTTAGGACAAAGATGAGTATGTATGTATGAGGCTGAAAGGCTTCGTCGGTATGTCAGTAACTTTTGGGGATTGGTTTAGTTGTCAAGCACAAATTCTTTGTGATATTGATATTGAATAGATCTACAAAGAATCGATATGAATATAAATCCATACTCGGGAGCCACTGAATTAAGAGGTTAAAGTGTTTTCAATAGATCTTACTAACTTTTCAATAGAACTAGTTTGAGAATAGTGAACAGGTTCTCATAAAAAGTATTATAGCCTAGTTTGAATGATAGGTTTA
Organism: Glyphodes perspectalis; assembly: GCA_951394215.1. Taxonomy (NCBI): domain Eukaryota; kingdom Metazoa; phylum Arthropoda; class Insecta; order Lepidoptera; family Crambidae; genus Glyphodes; species Glyphodes perspectalis. The sequence continues at coordinate 3,408,477 of OX596200.1, forward strand.
AAATATCTAACTTATTTATATTATATAATAACTGTAATGTTTTAAATTATGTAGGGTTAATTTAGAAAATTATTTAACTGGCAAAAGGAGAAGCAATTATTAAAAAAACAAAAGACGAAGAAAGAAAAATGTTGTACAATTGTAGAATTCCAATTCTGTATGTCTAGATGCCAATAGTATATTCCAATCAAAAGACAAATGAGAAAATGAGAGCCAAATTAAATTTTAAGAATATAAGTAGTTGTCTATTTCGCCGACAAAGGAATTGTGATCTAAATGGATGCCAATTTCAGTAGATGAAACTCATAATTTTATTTGTCCGCGGGTCTTGATATTCCAATACAATACACCACATATATACCTATATATGAGATGTATATGAATAGGGATGATGACTGCATTAAAAAAACTAAAATTCTGTTTAGTCCATCAGTTAGATTATACAAAAATACTAGACACGCTTTGATCAAATTAACAAAAAATCATAAAGATAACGAGCATCAAAGTTTTGGAGTGGGGGCTTGCGACGTCACTATTTAGTAAATTTTGTACGCAAGTGTGAGGTCACGCGAAACTTAAATGCATTGTATCTTCGTTAATGTTTGTTTGATAAATAAATAAAAAACACGTGTTCAATACTTTTTTATAATCTAGCTGACGGACTAAACAATTTTTTTTAAGTATCTTGCATATTGTTGTTACTGAAAAAAAAAAATCTTATAAAACACTACTTACTCCCTCACCTTATATAACAACAGCTCAATCTCTAGATTGTTAAAACAAATTACTTCGCGCAAATACGATTAGATTATAAAAGAAAAACCTCTTGAAGCAAAATTTGTCTCCGGCAACAAAACAATGGACGATCGTAAAACGTAATATTAATGAAAGGCTTCGAACGTAAGATTTTTAAGCCTTCGGGACGGACGTTTTGTGAGAGTACATTTAATAGCACAGGCTCTGCGCAAATTGAGAAATTGCATGAATCTGAGACGCACCCGATAGCAAGCGGTATCCATTGTTACGTAATTAGACAAAGAGATTAATTGAACTGTTGCTTTGGACATAATGAGTTAGGATATAGACAAATAGATTGATACCTCAAACCTAACTAGGGCGAAGGACATTTCTTAAAGAAATCATACATACATACATAATAACACGCCTTTTTCCCACGGGGGTAGGCAGAGATCACATACTTCCATTCTCTCTCCCACATCGTTCTCTTAATTCTTGAAGAAATTAGCACATTAAATAGTAAAAATAACTAGCAAAATACAAATAGGCAACAAGCAGATGTGTGTAAAAGTAGAATATTTTGTCGTGTCCCGAGATTTTGCTATTTTTTAAGCTTTCACTAACATAACTTTCACTAGTCTAACTTTGTCCCATGTTGGTCTGGGACTTGGCCCATGTTAATCTGGGACAAAAAAAAGAATGTGCCAACTGTGGTTCTTGCCTAGCATGTCGTAAAAGGCGACTAATGGTTTACGGGCTTTTGGGTATGTGACTGAGTAGGCGACGAGCTAGCCCCTTGTCACTTCTTTTTCACAGCTTTTTATCCAACCCAGCCCACTGTCCCATGTTGGTCTGGGACTTGAAAAGAATGTGCCCACTGTGGTTCTTGCCTAGCATGTCGTAAAAGGCGACTAATGGTATATCGGGTTTTGGGTGTGTGATTGTGTAGGCGACAGGTTAGCCGCTTGTCACTGCTTTTTCACAATTTTCCATCTAACCCAGCCCGGCTTTATTTTTGGCTGAATGTGGTTGAAGGGGCATGCTACCCCTTTGACTCTGCCTACCCCTTCAGGGATTATGGGCGTGATGTTATGTATGTAACTTTCACTAGATAAACATCTCATGTGGATCTGGAACTACAAAATAAAGTACCTACTATCTATATTCGTTGCCTATATTATATTAAAAGGCTACCAATGGTATATTGAGTGTAGGGTTAGTGATATGTATGACGAGCTAGCCACTTCTCACTGTTTTTTCACATTTTTTCATTTAACTTACCTCAATTTTACTTGGTTAAATGTGTTTTAAGGATCTTATGGCTTCGTCAACCCTACTACTACGGAGATTACGGGCGAGATGATATAAATAAATAATAATAATAATAAATAAATATCCGACAACAACTAAGTAGCTTAAGCACTTGTGTTACGGATATCAGAATCAACATTGGTATTACAAATGTAAACTTAAATATTAGATTTTAACACCCAGACACAGAACAGACACAAGTATTTATCATACAACTCTTGGTGCATGGGGCAGGGTCACTACCGAATGCGCCAATGAGCCAGTCTGTATCAATGTGTATATGTGTAATTGTATTTGTACCGATGTAAAAAGGTCTTTACATCTTTAACCAACAGAAGTGAGCCATCGCCAATGACATTTTAATCACACAAATCGCCTTTGTACATCGCAGCTTTACACTCAACATCTTATTACTTTTTCCTTTCACATCAGAAGTGACTACTAACTAGAATTTTATTGCGAGCAATGGCACTGGGAATGGCGTCACTTTATTTTATTCCTTCCTAGAAAGCCCGGGTGAGTTTTCAGAAGCGTTAATAGCTTCCAAGTTGACAACCTTTGAGGTTAACGTGATTCGTTCAGAGTATAAACTTGTTGTTGATGTTTTAATCTTGTTAATGGTGAAATGTTCAAGCGTTGACTTAATATCTTCCGTTTATGTATTTCATTGTTGATGTCTGGTTCGAGCGTGAACTTATTATAGTAATTTAATGTGGGTTGCGGGGTATTCTATGCAGAATAGTTGAATGATCAACATTTTTAAGTGCACTCACACCGGTGGTTGTAAAACGATTCGATACGTTTAGTAGCATCACAGAGTATTAATATACTACGTGTAGCATCTAGAGCCGGACTGAATGTGTTCCACTTTTCCATATACGTGCAGACATCTACATTTAAAACTGCAACGGTGGCCGACAGTTTCCATATGTTTGAAGTAACGATATTGCGGCACCTTTAGAATAAATGAATGGAGTGCTATTATCGCTATCTCTTGCCCGCGGCTCCGCCCGCGTGGATTACGGTTTGGTCTAGAGACTGTCACTAGTCCCACAGGATAAATATTTTTTCGGAATAAAATGTAGACTATGTCCTACCGTAGAGTTAAAACTTTTAGCGTACCGAATTTCATCACAAACGGTTTAATGGTTCAGGCGCGAGAGTATAACATAACAGATATATGTATACCAGTAGTGACTCTAAAAAGAAAAAATAAGTATTTCGGCATTTGTAATTAATTAGTATCTATTTAACAAGCTCGATGGCTCATTCGGTAGTGACCCTGCCCCATGCACCAAGAGTTGTGGGTTCGATCCCTACCCTGAAAAAACATTCGTGTGAATAATACTTGTGTTCGTTCTGTGTCTGGGTGTTAATATCCAATATTTATGTATATATTTAAAATACCACCGTTGATTCTGATATCCGTAGCACAAGTGCTGAAGCTTTGGACTCAGATCAATGTATGTGATATAGTCTGATATTTATTTATTACATTTTTCAAAGACTCATATATAAGAGACACCCATATAGAGCTATATATTGTACATACAATAACACTATTATCTCGGTGAGCTTAAAACAAAAAAGAAAGAAAACCAGAAATAACGTTAAAAGAAGAAAACCAACTAATAACATTAAAAGTTGTCTTTTATCTATTTCGAGCACAAGCTTAATTTAGTATTCGTAAAAACTTAGATAAATTCTTAATTAAGTATAGTAAAATGGCTTATATTATTAAAACTTTTCTATAAAATAAACGGTGTAAAATAACGTGCCTTTGAAAAGATAAAAATACAGTTTTGTATTATGATTCTACAAGAAAGTTCTTCTGTATTCTGTTTCAAAGCCTAATATTACCTAAGTCTATTTTTACCAACCAGTCTAGCTACCGACACAGACGGATATTATTTTTGACATTTGAAGTTTATTTATATAATGACATCTTTTTTCCAAAACGCTATCTTTGCTTTGAAAGAAAACAAGCTCTATGGAATTATAACATTACGTTAATTAACGAAAATACCTGCCTACCTTTTCGGGGATTATGGGCGTGATGTTATGTATTTATGATAATTAACAGCATAGATCGCCAATTGCCAAATTACCAAACGCCAAAATTTCATACCGAGCAGTTTGTTACAAAATATAGACATACCTACTCTGTTGCATACATCTAAATCAATTCCAATCCATTACTTTATTCAACATTTTAAATGGAATAACTAAATTGTTTAACTATTTTTAAGAGAGGGATTAAAATCAAGTAGTTGATTTTTTTTTCGTTAAGTTTGCGCATAAAGTTTACATTATGAATATCCATAATATTATGACATAAACTCTTGTGATAGATAACTTTGAGAAACTATAGGAATAATAGCTTCTGCCCGCGGCTTCGCTCGCGTGGTACATCGAAGAAACATATATGTTATTCGGCCTATATGTAAATATGTTATTCGGGTGTATGAGCTATATTATTCTAAAGTTTTATTAAAATCCATTCAGTAGTTTCTTTGTGACAGAGTAACAAACATCCATCCTCGGTATTCTTCTCGGTAGAATCAATGTTCCGAACCTGGCGGTAGAATATTTATTTTGTATATTATGACTATTCATAAGTGCTTTTGTGGAGCCTACATGAATAAAGATATTTCTATTTCTATTTCTATTTTCATACATACAAACTTTCGCATTTATAATATTAGTAGGATAGGTAATTAAGCAGAAAAGCTTCTAATTTTGCGAATCTCCGGAACTTTTAGTCGGGTTTGAATAAAATGCTTTTATAAACGATTATTAAGGCTTTATATCTACGCAAAATTTGCGTATTAATTAAAATTCTTTATTAAGGTGACTATCGCCTTAATAAAGAATTTTTGACAACCCTTCTTTTTTGGAAACTTCAACTCTTTCAATAACTAACGATTCCCATTGGCCAGCCCATCACTGATCGAGATCTGTAATTAAAACGACAATTATTTGTCCGCGCGCTTTCATTCGAGTCACGTCCCCATCACATCCTTTTTGATTTTATCACGGGATGCACGTGAAGTGCATTTAAAAGTGCAGGTGCTGTGGGCTAATATTTGGTGATTTCATTAGTGATGTTTGTAGAACAACTTGGCCAGTAGTAAGCAACATCGTCGAAATTTTCAACACTCGAAGTATAACAAGCGTGTCGCAGTTTCGTCTTCATGACCTGAATAATTAGCAATAGTGTAGTATATTCTACTTTTCAAAAGGGTTGCCTAAAAACGGATAATAAACGGAAGACGAAATAATACTGTTACGTTTACATTTTGGCTATTCAGATCGCATCCCTAATAATGTATTAAAAGTACACACAATTTTCTGTTGGTTCTAGTAGCTACGTACCTAAAATTTTAAATATTATACGTTAAAAACATCTCAAACTGTTTTTAAATAGGTTTTATGTTAAGAATCATCCAATAAAAAAAATTATAAATTCTCAAGTAACGGTATTCAATTCAGAAACCGCCCTTACATACACATGTGTTCAAAATGAAATCAACTACATATCTCTCTAAAGCCTATTCCCATAGGCAGAAAGACCGCGCTGTCTATCACGCGAAATCGAGTTTATTATTAAAAAGGAAAGCACTAAATAAAGACATTTATAGATATATCGACGTGAAGGGTTCGAGGCGTCGGTATTGTGTTTCACGTGAAGCGGCGTGACGGCGCGCGCCTCACGCGCACAATAGCGGTGACTAATGCGAGCCATTACCCTGAGATATCGTTTACCCTTTGCGTATCGAGCATCGGCGAGCGAAAGGCTAAAAGGATATGTTACTTTTGAAGTCGGAAAGTACACTTCTATAATCAAGTTGTCATACGAAAAAAGCTACAATACGAACAGTATTTTACAAGGGTGATAATCGATGTGATATAATAAATTAAATATTTTTTTCGTAAAATTAACTTAAATTCTAATTTTCCATTGATCCGGAAAACTGATAATCACGAAAAAGACGACTTTTTGTAGACCTGTTGAAAAGTAAACCGTCTATAACAATATTATATTTTACCTATGTGAAATATATCACTTTTGCCGTAAGGAATAAATCACTTCTTTAATAATAAATAGCAACCAGTTCGTAGAAAATCTAAAGGGTATCGAGATCATTCTATGTGCTTAACCTCAAGAAATATGAACCTTACTACCGAATAAATAAGACATTTTATAGATAGTTACTGCACAGGGCGAGATATCAGTATGATGCTTCGCATGAAACTGCGTGACGACACTTCACGCGCACTATACCGAGTGACAAACGCGAGCCATTACCCTCACATATCGTTTACCCTTTACGTATCGAAGGCAAAGCATGAGCAACTTTTTGTATTGACTTTTTCTTTTTATTAGTTTTTGAGATCTCGTAACGCTGGATCGCAAAACGTTGATGGCCTCGTCAATGGACAACAAAATGTTATAGGATTTTTATAAGCACATAGTTGCATTTTTTTTTAACCAAGTCAAAAAAGTAGCTGCATTTTGTTTCTTGACTATATTTGACGGGTGTACAGCAAACTGCTAGTTAGTAACTTACTGTATGCTCGGCGATTGTTTAGATATTATCGAAAGTAATAATACAATCTGACATTTTGTCAGTGACAAATCATTGTCGGAATTTCATCACCCATATCATTATTCTATAAGCCTTATCCTCTTATGTTACACCGTCAATAGGTCAAGTTTAAAATAGTTAAAACGCCAATCACGAAACACCTATATGGGTTATACAATTACAGTTAATTAAAAATAGTATAAACGCCAACATACACGCCAACTACGAAGCTTGTTACTGAAACAGGCCGTTGACAGGCAAAATGCGTATTTAAATACGCATTTTGCGTGTTCTGTTTCGAACCAGTGTCCTAGCATATGCGCACACTTGATGCGCATTTAGAGGATCCCTATACATTATATTGACACAGTCTAAATGCGATCCTAATTCGGTAAGACCATAGGTTCTCAACCTTTATAGAATTACCGCCCCCTTTATAAGAAAAAAAAAACACCCAACGCCCCCTTTAATAAGATACCAATTTCATTTGTCTGTTTATTATTAGATATCTATTAATAATTATAAATTTAATAAGTTATCTCTTTGTAATCATGCAATTCGTGGTCGTGGCTAAGGCATGAGTAAACATCTTAGACGGCTAGATACAATGTTTTTATTATGTTACATTTCTAATTTCTAATTTAGTAGTACGTTGCGACCGTCATCTGAAGGCTTAGGCGTCAACTCGGGCACTGAACTGTCAAAGCGCTTTCCATATGCGTTTCCGCTGCCACCCTCTCAAAAATCTCCAGCGCCCACTAGGGAGCGTGACCGCCCCCGTTGGAAACCTATGGATTAGAGCATCTGCTAACAGTATCAAATTTCATAAAGTGAACGTTGATTAAACTTCGTACCCAGTTGTAATTTTTGTTTCACAAATAAATATGTTCTTACAAAATAATATTATTTCCTTTCAATTACACGAGTTTGCGTAAATATTGTACAACGCTTACCTAGCTAGGAAATATTGCTTTCAAAATATAATCACGTCGCACCGGCAGCCGGGCAATAAATTTTTAATTAAAATTAATTTTCATGTGTTTCGTAGACAAAGTAAATTAAAATGGCAAAATGGTCTCTCTTTATAATTAACGCGTTACAAATTATTTTGTGAGCGGTGGAAGTTTTGGGCAATGTCACACACATAAGGTCTGTTCTCATTAGTTTAAAGTCAAGTACACTGTTCTAGATTTTTTATGGATGGTCCTATATTGGTCAGTTCTGTGTTCCTTGCCTAGCATGTCGTAAAAATCGACTAATGGTATATCGGTTTATGGGTGTGTGTTTGTGACGGCGACAAGCTAGCCACTTGTCTCTACTATTTCGCAGTTTATCATCTAACCCAGCCCAGTTTTATTTTTGGCTGAATGTGGTTAAGGGGGCTAGTTGCCCCTTTGACTCTGCTACTCCTTCGGGAATTACGGGCGTGACAATATGTATGTATGGAGTACAAACACAACAAGAGCTGTCTTTAACCTATTGGAGGCCCTGGGCACATTAGGAAAGTAATTGTTCTATTGGTAAAGAGAACAATTCAATTCCTAGTATGCCCAGGTGCAATGTTACACTAGGTAGCTCTTTCGATTCCGAGGCCCTGGGCACGTGCCCAGACTGCCCAGAGGGAAAGAAGGACCACACATCCATGAAGAAACCTGCACATCCCAATTAGCTAAATATGTAATACTATGGTTAATATCGGCAGATTCTCCTGTCTAAGGGTCTAAAAAGGCAATCGCTTCATTGTAACCAGATCCTCTTAATCAAGGATCATGGTCATAACGAGTTTCAACAATGGCCATAACACTTTGAACGAATGATTGGAATAAATGAATAATTAAACTATTCATATATCTCTGATAAAATGATAGTAGATTGCACAAGAAAAATGCAAACTCAGCTTGCTTATTAATTCTATTCAAATTAATCAGATTGCAAATAAGCAATTATCACTGTATTTTTAAACAAAGCTGTTGATGTTCTCAATTCACACTTATTTTGAAATCATTTGCATTTATACATTTAAAATTAAGGACGGTCGCATCACAAGACCGTTTGATTTAGTATATCATTAACGTGCATGCAAGCAGCAATGTTATGGTGATTTCAGTTTCATAGCACAGTTGTACAAAACGGCTATATTAGTCAAGTCATCGTGTTTTTTTATAAAGACGCATAGTCCGTCTATCTAGATCTTACAACAGGCCAAAGGCTTCATCACAAAGGTAAACTACTAAGTTATATTTATTTTATTGGCATAAAATAATGTAAACAAAGCTCAAACGTTAATTTTATCGCATCCGCAAAAGATTTTAAGTATAGAAAATATGGACATAACTGTATAAAGATAATGATGATAATATTTATATTATATAAATTACCAACTATGTAAGTAAACAGTTAGGTAGATACCTAGGTACTATGGACATAAGCCTAGATCTATTAGATTCGGGCATATATTATCTCTATTGAAAGAAATCTAGACATCTAAGAAGATTTATTTTTTTGTTTTTCTGACGTGGGTAATCCATGTAGATTTCAGAATGTAGCCAAAAAGTAATACTTTACCAGATAAACATATTAAAAGATGCTAATTGCCTTAAATATATAATTAACATGATATTTTACCGATGCCCAATGGCAAAAAGAGTCGGGACTGCACAACAAGAGACAAAAACGTTACGAATTCTATTACAACGTTTTTGTCGTCCGCTGTACATCGGAATAAAATCGTTCCAACAAATTTATAGACATTCAGAAAAACATACGAAAACGCATAAACATCATTTTGTTTATACAAACACGCGTGTGAATTTATTAGCGATAATCAGCTGTATTAATGAATCACATCTGTCGAGGATTGAAATAGTAAAATGTTACATTGTGATCGCTGTATTATAAGGAGGTTTTTGAACTAAGCAATGTTTTGATTCGAAGTGTTTTACTACATATAGTAAAAGAGGTGACCTTAAATGTCGAATCCGTTTAGTTTTGCTTATTGCAAATAAACATATTTCTTAGTCAGTAGTTAGGATTTTAAGATGACTTCGTATATTAAACATAATTAACTACCTATTGCATATTAATTTGATGTTATGAGTAAAATTTAAAAAAAAAAATGTTAGGGGCATGAGGGGAAATAATTTTCACATCATGAAATGAAACATTATCGCGTTAAGTATATTCGGTCACGTGACGTCAATTTACATCCAGCTTTTCTTCTTTATGAACTTTGCAAACGCAAAGTAAATAATAGTAATTCTTAATTTTAAAAAAAATCCCTACAACGGTAAACTTTTTCAATGTCAAAAGTAGCTAAAATACCTTGTCTATGGTTTAAAAATGGCGCTAACCGGTAAGGAAATACAACTGGATCCTCTAATAGGCTAGATGACTAAAAAATCTGTTTAGTCAGTCCGTCCGTAAAAAATAATGAACACGTATTTTTTTAATTATTTGTCAAACAACATTGACGAAGATACAATGCATTTAAGTTGCGTAAAACTTTCACAAAATAGTGACGTCGCAAGCCCCACTCCAAAACTTTGATGCTCTTTATCTTTGTGATTTTTTGTTCATTTGATAAAGCGAAAAATATGTGTCTAGTATTTTTGTATAATCTAACTGATGGACGAAAAATTATAGTTTTTTAAAGCAGTCATCATCCCTATTATATTTTTCTTAATAAGTTGATTTTATTTTTCAATCAAGATACTTACTAGATACTTTACTTGACTACCTTATGTTAAATACATATTAAGAGATTCTCCCTGAATTCAGCTGAATCCTGAGATTACGTAAATGAAGCGATTACAATTAGCGTTGCGTGCGGTTACGATATTGTTTGACAATAAGGAAAAAAAACGTACAATATCGTGACAAACTCGCCGCCAACACGCGTTAATCTTGAAAAAAATTCGTTCTTTATTCCGGAAAGTGAGAGTGATCGCGAAAGTGTTCACACATGGGTGCGCGTGCGCGCTGTCAATGTGACATTGACAGGTGCCGCCAAAAACGAAGACGCATAAGTTTTTCGTTGTTTAAGCTCCCACTGTTCTGTAAGAAGTCAGATTTATTCATGAGTCGATTTGGTAGATTTATTGAACTGTATACTGAATTGTAGATGTTTTGTATTGACATTAGAGGAATTGATGGGTCTCTCTAGAATATTGAACATAAAAAATCTTTTATATATTTATGTAGTTTGTTATTGGGATACCATCGCCTGACTCATCATGTTCCTAGCTTTGTTTCCCGATTCTATTTGGGTCTTTTTGGGCTTTGATCCTAAAAGCCTGTTTGGTTATTACTTTGAAGCATTTGAACTACAGAACCCATAGATAGGGGAATAAAAATTATGTCATAGATCACATCTATGTGCAGATAGTTATATAGAATATGAAAGTTTCTTCACTGCGAAGCTAGTGGCATAAGTATAGTCCTTTAGTTTGTAATTTATAATTAACCAGCGACCTGCCCCGGATTTGCACGCTTGATGAAAACCGCATCAACATCCCTTGCGTAGTTTAAAAGATCTAAGCGAAATACTATGTAAAGAAAAGACGAATAACATAAAATATGTCGCTTTCTCACCGAAGCCGATTAATCCAGTTTTTTCACCATTTCAAAATAAGGCCAAGCCAAAGCAACCTTCAATTTTCAGTTTAATTTTGTTACAGGTTAATATTTAATTACTTTTTAAAAGTTTTCGTTGACTGCTATCAAATATTTATTGAGTCGATTAAGACTACTTTTCATCTCAGGTCGACTATTTCGTCGCATTCTCGAGTCGAATCGTAAAAGGCAACTAATGGTGTATTGAGTATTATTGAGTATATCAGGGCACAGCGGTTTCACCCGCGTAGTTCCCGTTCCCGTTGGAATACAGGGATAAAATATAGCCTATGTTACTCGCTGATAAAGTAGCTTTCCATTGGTGAAAGAATTATTCAAATCGGTCCAGTAGTTTCGGAGGCTACATAATATAAACTAACTACTATACAAACAAACAAACAATCAATGTTTCCTCTTTATATTAGTGAGGATTGGATTTTTGTAGTGTTTAAGTAGGCTACGAGCTAGCCACTTTTCACTACTTTTTCACAACTATCTAACCCAATAAAATTTTAATTTTTGGATGTAGTTTTGGGTGCTTGTTGCTCCGAATACAGCCTACAACTTCGGAGATGTCTGGCGTGTTGGTGTGTAATTTGTTTAACGAACAAAGCGAATTCTAGTCTCCATTTTCCAACCGCAAAGTATATACCTACTCCCGCGTTCACTCCCACGTCTTATATGTTTTCTACCTCGAGTTATTTAACGATGTTTTGCATACCACCCGCATCCTGCTTACAAAGTTTTCTAGTACTGAATGCGTGTAAAAGTTGGCCACAACCTCGTCTGTGGCTCCCAGCTAAGAAAGTAAATGGAAGGTGAATCCTCCATTATGCATGCACATTGTTGGGGCTCATCAAACTGTAACGTGCAGAGATTTGAGCGTAAACAAAGGACTAACGATTCTGAGTAAATATTAAGAGAATTTGTGATTGTTTTGAGATTTGTGTGTTCGACCCTTGGGTGCAGGTTTATATCCCACATCGAAACGAATACTTGTTGATAACCGGTTTTATGTGGTTAAGTACTTTTATCATCATTATCCTCTTGCCCTTCTCCCAGTTCATCTGGGGTCGGCGCAGTATGTCTTCCTCTTCCATACGTCCCGGTCAGCCGTCATCAAGCTATCCACTCCCATTTCACTCATATCATCTTTCACACAATCCATCTATCTCTTATTTGGCCTTCCTCTTCCTCTCCATCTACTAACATTTATTCGTACTTTGTTGATTTAAATTTCAATAATACATAAACTATTATGTTCTATATACATTTTTACATATTTCAATTACTGAGTATGGGCAGATTGAAGATAGAACCTGGCAAAACGTAGGTTCAAAATTGTTTCCTTATAAATAAATAAAAACGAGTCGAATTGAGAAATCCTGTTTTTTTTTTTAAGTCGGTTAAAAATAGTTTTCTGCACTTTTATTTACATTTGAAGCACTTTGATTAGGAAATAGACAGTAATGTTCGATTATGTGCATAATCAGACATACAGGAATTGTAAACGTCCTCGTGGTCACAACTGACTGAAACTTCCTTCCCCTTTTTACCATATTGTCATAGGTAGGTACTACTAATACTTCCGGAGAACATTGGCGTAAGTCGACCCAATCTTTTGAGAACCCGTTCATAGTGAAAAAAAAATTAATATCAAAATCATTTGATTAGCATCAATCTATTTTTTTTTTTCTAGTAAGTATTGCGTTGTTACGCAATTATCAGTTTTTTTATTAATAAACGAGACCCATAAATGTGGCCCTTAAACACTATACAGCCATTATTTTTTCAAACTTATAAGGCAATCAGACGTGTCTCGTAATCAACTTCCAAGTTACAAGACTGATTACAAAGTCAACTGTTTACACAAAAGTTAACCTGATTATATTTTATGGAGTATTTTACTTTAAAACAGCCAACCCTTCAGCATACGCCTACCAGTTTGAAGACTACAAAGTTTCTTTTGAAACCTGATGTACCCAAAACCTTGCTAATCTAAGTTTTGCTCTCCTACTTACTCGGGTCTCAGATAACACAGACCGAGTCTCTTGGACTAACGGAGATACGGGCCTGTTCACAGTGGCCACAGTACAGCCTTTTTCACGTTGTTTGAATATTTAGCCTTAAATTAAATAACTATATAAAAATAATAAGTTAAAATTTTGTCACCATGAGTAACAGCCGACAAATATTGTTCCATTTCATACGTATAAATGCAATTAAAGCACAGCTCCAAAATTTTATATTATATATATAAGTTTTATACTTTGACGTTAACATATGTAAAAAGAGCTTCCTTACATATTATAACATATGTAAAAAGAGCTTATATAAAAAGAAATATTGATTTTAAAATCATTTTTAATGAATTTAGAAGTACCCACATATAACATACATTTCAATGGTATATCGGGTTTTAGGTGATTTTGTAGGCGACAAGATTAGCCGCTTTTTCACAATTTTCCATATTACCCGGCTTTATTTTTGGCTGACTGTGGTTTTAGGGGCATGCTGCCCCTTTGACTCTGCCTACCCCTTCGGAGGTTATGGGCGTGGTGTTATGTATGTATGTACATACATTTTAAGGGCATGAATAGAGTCCTGGACCCTTTTCATGTTTAATGCTAAAGCTGTAAGGCTTAAAACTTGCTTAAAAAGGCTTTATTTTGAACGGCGGCTGAACTAGCGAGAAACTTGCCGCTTAGCGACCACCAGTGTGAACGAGCACTAACTCCGAAGTTTCTTACAAGAAAAAACTTGTTGAAAACTTTTTAATTGAATTACTTACTAGTAAAGCCCCAATGTGTTTGTGCTTTAACTTAATTTGTCGGGAATCTTCCCTAATTGGACACACGGTTGATGATAACATTCGTTGGAAGTGTGTTAAGAGGTTGTTTATGTAGAACAAATCTTTGTTCTACACAAAACAGGTCTCTGACTTGTTGCTGATAAGCGGGTTAAGCTTACGAGTGTGGCTTAATGGTAAGAACTGGCGTCTTACATACGTTGGGTTTTCGTTCAAGTTAGATATTTCAATAAAAAACTATACTAATATTATAAAGAGGAAAGATTTTATTGTTTGTTTGTTTGTATTGAATAGCCTCCGAAAGTACTGGACCGATTTGAATAATTCTTTTACCAATGGAAAGCTACTTTATCAGCGAGTAACATAGGCTATATTTTATCCCCGTATTCCCACGGGTGCACGCGTGTGAACCGCTGGGCGCTGCTATTAATAATAAAACTAGGCTTACCCAAAACATAATACGAACCCTTATCTTATCTTATGAGGTATTAACCTCATTCATCAAAACCCTAGATTAAGCGCTATGGACATCTGTAAATACAAACACTAGACTGATAAAGGATCATGAATGTTGAAGAGGCGAGTGAGGTGTGTAACTATCGTGTCATATGACGTTCGGTTCTCTGCCTACCCGCTAGAGAAGTGACGTGAAGTTTAGTTAGTTAAAGACTGACAAAGTTCCTTCCTTTTGGCTCTGCCATAATCGAGTAAAAACAGCGAGAGAAGGATAAATAATATAATAAACTATAGATATTTCGAATTATTGCCGTAACCTCCATTTGCCTTGTTTAAACACAATGAAAATGTCGAGAATTTTTCGAGTCCAAACGAAACATTGCTAACGAGCCATCGATAAAATGCCGGCAAGCGGGTTAACATTTCCATACGAATTCTATGGAAGATTGCCGTTTTGACAGTACGTCAAATCATTGGTGCTATCCGAATTGCTATTGAAACGTTAGCGTTAACCGTCTTAAGAAAACCCCACTTGTTAAAACGAGCCAGATATACCAACCGATACGATTCCAATAAATCAAGTCGGTAAAAGCTCAAATTGTGAAATCCCTCGCACAAAAAACATTACAAAAAGCATCACTTGACAGAAGCAATCAGGGCGTCGACGGAAAATGA
Organism: Glyphodes perspectalis; assembly: GCA_951394215.1. Taxonomy (NCBI): domain Eukaryota; kingdom Metazoa; phylum Arthropoda; class Insecta; order Lepidoptera; family Crambidae; genus Glyphodes; species Glyphodes perspectalis. The sequence continues at coordinate 3,423,666 of OX596200.1, forward strand.
GATAAAAGCGATCGATTAGCCGTGTGTGGCAGCCCTGAGCCTATTGTGCTACTCGCCGAGGAAAGTGATTAATCGACACTTTGCTGCAGCCCTAGTGAGGTGACCACGTTTGCTGGGCGGAGTGGGACTGTCCCCATGTTCTTATTATATTCGACAAAAGTAGAATAATTTCAGGCTAGCCAGGTATCGTTGAACACAGCACAATAAATGTATATTGTTGATACAAAACTACATGTGTAAAATTCAAATTATGTTTTTTTTATTTATTTACACGTTTAACATATTTACATGCGACCAAAATATTTTCATATAGACTTATCATTCCCTGAACCTATTTACCCTATTTCAAGGAGTAGCCATTACACCCATTTTTGTCTACGTAAAAAATGCCTTTTAGTCGCAACAACATGCGTATTTGGTATTGTTTACAGATGCCTACACTCCTTAGGTGTAATATGGATAAAAAATATCTCAGATAACTGTCATAAAAAAAGTTATAACCAAAAGCACTTGCAAGTACATACATTTTTTGTTAAAATTTTACAAAAATGGTCTGGTCATATCTCGAAAACTACAAAAAATCGTGAAACATACATGAAGTGAATCGATGGGTATGGATATCCTCTAACCACTGACCTTCGCTGGTACAGGTTGCATGGGACACGCTGTATATATTAAACTATCGTATTTCCTTTTCCATTGAATATTATATTGTATGCATGTGTATGTGCGTGATACAGCAAACTTCTACACAAAAACGGAATCTGAAATAGACATCGACTGTCTAGTCGAACTCGAATTAAACCTCATGAACACGTAGCGATCAGCATTTAACGACTGAACTAATAAAGTGTTATACAATTGTTTTTGTTTGTCACGCAACGGCACTTAATTTTTTGTATTAATTTGAAACTATCAAATCATATTCAATTAATATTGTGTTGAATTTTAGCTTCCTCGCTAATTTTATTGCTTTAAAAATACATGTAATTTTTATATGACTTTAAAATTATATATTATTAAAATAAATGTTATCATAAAGCTATGATTCGTCGAATCATAACACCGTATCAGTGAATCATCAGTCATCATCCCTTATCACTGTTATTCATGTATTTAAAAAACACATAATACAAATACGGGGAACGAAATGGTTACTTTGTGTCTGTACGTACTGCAATGTGCAACGTTTTTTTAAATAATGTAATTGTTATATTTAGGTAAGTATGTACTTAAGTATTTTTCTGTTTTTTTTTTTTTCATTGAATATTCCTTATTTCAGCTACTTATCCCAACATTTTAAGCATAAGCCATGAGGTCCCTAAAGCCTACAGATGGGCATTGTGTTAAGTACAATACGAATCAAAGATAGTTCTTATCGCGATGCCATAGGGTTCAGAAAATGAGCAACGGGCCCCATTGTACAGTCTATAGGAGTGGTGTTATCGGTGTTTAGACACATCAGGAGGCTCGGAGAGGGCTTACGGGAGTGCTTAAAAAGAAAGGGAACAAAGTACGGCCGGACTCAAAAGAGTTCCGTCCGTTAAGGCGAGGTGGAAAAATAAAGGGAGAATTATGGAGGTGACTGTACTCGATAGACGGTTTGTTGTTCTTGGTTGTTCTTCATTGTGTATGATGGAGATTTTACCTGGAACAAACATACATTCGTTTGATTAAAGGTGAAATGATAAAACAGTTCTTACTAACAAATGATTTACAAAGAAAAAGTTGTTTATTCTTTTTGAACATTACTATTGCCCCGTGTTGGTCTGGGACTTAAAAATAATGTGTCCACTGTGTTTCTTGTATAGCATGTCGTAAAATGCGACTAATGATATATCGGGTTTTGGGTATGTTATTGGGTAGGCGACGAGCTAGCCAATTGTCACTACTTTTTTACAATTTTCTATCTAACCCAACCCAGTTTTATTTTTAGCTGAATGTGGTTAAAGGGTCCTGCTGTCCCTTTGGCTCTGCCTATCCCTTCGGGGATTATGTGCGTGATGTTATGTATGTATGTAACATTTTAATGCATTGTTTTTGCCATGCCATCATTTTGCGTTTTGGGAAAACACTTTATAGGTAGAACCGGTCAGATTGCGTGAAGTAGCTTTACGCGAAAGTAGGGTATAATTCAGGAACCATCGGAATTATATGTGAATGGCGACAATGTGTTTAAAAAATGCATGCATTTTTGGATAAATGAGGTGTAAAAAATCGTTCTTTGGACTTCACCTACTCCTTTGGGTAGGTGAAGTCCAAAGGTGCGATGGTAAGTATGTAACTACGTAAAATTGTCATTGAACCAGTCAAAAACTTGGCAGCGCAGTTTATAAATTCGCGAACCGAGGTCACGCCGACCATCTGCTGACCGTCGTACAGGTGTGTCCGCCACGCGACACGAAACAATGTCCGACAGACACACCGTTTACGACGCCGGTCGCCTTGACGGACCGGCCGTTAAACAAAACGTTTACTGGCGCGAACGCGCGTGACGTCATCCGCTCAAAATACGCGCTCAAGATAATAAATTAATGAATTTACGAAAGTTAGCGGTCGGTTTAAAGTCAAATCTTTTTAATAAGCACTTTTATATTTATTAGGGCGACACAGGCAATTATGGTCAGCTTGATGGTAAAGCGGTCACCGAAGCCTATGGTATTTGCAACGCCAGAGGTGTAACAAATGCATTGCTGACATTGCAAGTGCTTTCGTTAACCCCTTTTTGAAACCCTATGATGTGGTCTCTATATACCCTTGGGAGCTTATTCCATAGTCTGCATACATGAGAGGAAATGCATCCCGAAACGTAGAACTTAACTTATATTTATAAATATCAATCTATATCACATAGATCTACATACATAGATCTGACTCCGAGGTAAGTAGCTTAAGCACTTGTGTTACGGATACCAGAAACAACAGTAGTACCTCAATATTGGATATTCGCACCCAGACACAGTACAAACACAAATATTCATCATACGAATTTTGTCCTGGGTGGGGATCGAACTCACAACTGATGGCGCATGGGCAGGGTCACGAATGCGCCATCGAGCTTGTCGTATCAAGCTTATGATGTCAAAATGTGAGAAATTCATCCCTATCTATTGAAATATATGCCATTATTATTTAAGTTGGATTTAAAGTAACAACATTCTATATTGTTCCCTTATTCTTTGTAAAGTTTAAATGGTACTACGTTAATATTGGCAGTGAGCCTGTTAAGGTTTGTAAAACGGTTTTCGCCGGTAAGTTGGAAAAGGTCATTCATACCTGTTGCACTAACTACGTGTTTATGGTAAGTATGTACATTTACAATCGAGCAAAATGCATCATTACAATAACAACTCTAGTTTAATTTCTCATAAGATATTGCTAAGTTTTCTTGTCTACAATTCCTTGGAAGGATAATAGGTACAGCTTCAAGCAATCATTAAGTAGTATCAAGTATTAAGTATCCATTACTACTTCTCTTTTTACGGTAAGGGTGACACGCCAATGTTATGTCAGTGATTACGTGCTGAAGATAATAAAAGGTATAATTAACAGGGAACACTTTTTACATCTTGACAGTTTAATACCACATAAATTACTGAGAGTCCTCCGTCGACTTGAATTGTGAACGTTTGATGCATTTTCTTCATTATTTTATTTTATTTATCAGCAATATGTATTTTAAATTCCGTAAATTTTTTCTGTTGATTGTTTTTGTTTGTGAAATACTTTTTGTTGCAAAGACAAAACGTCTTCCAAATTTAAGTTATTTCGAATTACGATGGGAATAAATACATTTTTTTTATTTTCTATTTCCTTTGAAATTTAATACACCAAATTTGGGTTTAGAAAGATATCGTTTAAGCTGATAAATAAGAACAAAATAATCGGGGAAAAGTTGGTACAAGTACGGTACTTATCCAAGTTCTGGGTATTTCTGATACCTTCGTTGATGATTCCAGTGTAAAAGTAGTTAAGCTTCTTATTTTTGGGATTAAATCAATGTATGTCAGTTTTATGTGATATTTATTTCTACTGATAAAGTTAGGATAATTACAAAATTACGCATTTCGCTAATTTCTTCTTAAATTTTTTGCATCTTATCTTTGTTAACTCCAAATGAGTTTAAAGCAATTAAAACCTTATCGTCACCCGGCAAGCTCCACATTGCGTTATCCGAGGCGCGCACCAGTCGTCCCATATTTGGTTTCAGACATGCGCCTGACCTCGTGCCACATCGTACTTTCGTCACATGTTTATAGTCTGGCTATCTGGGAAATACATCAACATCACTGTAGACAATGAATCTCGAAAACAGGTCGATTTGGGTTCCGCGAAGCGGATTCGAGTGGACCGCGTCCGATAAATTGAAAATAACGACCAGTGGATTCAGTAGTTTGGAATTCTAGAAGACTAAGTAGGTTACGGGTTCAATTCTCGCTAGGTCAAAAACATATTTAGTTTAACATAACCCTAAGGATTCGAGTCTAAAATATATAAAAACAATACAACGTATGTGCTTTGGAACATACATACATACGGACCTAGCAGCATAATAAAATTACATACATAAGTATGTTTAAACAGTTCTTACCGTATATTTTTGAAGATGACCTGAACTTTGTATGAATAAGAGAGTATACGGTACGATAGTGGAGTATACGGTGCGAGTTTTGTAGCGTTTTTTGGATTTCTAAAAATACATATATAATATTTTTATTAGTTTCACAGTCCTGTAGGTACCTTTATCATATTAAATATGGCACTTAACAATTGTTTCTTATTTTGTGTCTGACGCTGGACAACGAATCTAATATTAAAATATCCATAACGGGTATACATACACCAATGGAGATTTTAATATACTACGTGAAATTTCTACGGAACCAATAAATACACGGTTGGACGTTTGATACTTTGTGCTGACACGGATTTCGAGCAATTATTTTGGCTATATTTTTGCGACTGACACATAAAATTGGGTCAATAAAATGTTGTCGTCCGACTATCAATCAACGAATAACAGAAACACGTTCTAAATACGCAGTAATGTTATTTTTAGTTAAAAGATCGGAATCACAAACTTGATAGCAGAAGTAATCGGTATTTTTTTTTTTTTTGAGTGAACATCGGTAGTTGGCCGAAGGCCGCCTTTACTACTACCTACCGGGCTGGAAGGGGAGCAGGAACCTCTCACCTGTAAAATTTAGGCAACAGCTTGAGGGCGCCCCCTATGGGGCTCGAACCTCGGCTCAGGACGTTGCTGGAGAGGGCAGACGCACGTAGGTTTGGGGATAGAAGCGACCGGGCGCGGGCCGGTTACGCGAATAAGGGCCTAGCGGGGGCGGCGCGACGCGAGTCCTCGCCGGCGAAGACGGAACGAAGGGTGACTTTATTAGGTGTTGGACTGAGTAATCGTTATTGTATTGAAACTAATTAACTAGCTTTACGCCATTTTGTGGTAGGCAGAGGGAACTCTGCCTACCACCGCCTACTCTCTGTCTAGAACCGAACGCCACACGGTCCTTGCACACCTCACTCGCTTCGATAACTGCATTAGAAAACTATAATTCTATTTAGTCCGTCAGTTAGATTATACAAAAATACTAGACACATATTTTTCGCTTTACCAAATGAACAAAAAATCACAATGATAAAGAGCATCAGAGTCAAGGTCTTGGGGCGGGAGCGCCGTGTGTCGTACCTACTCGGCTCGATATACGTGCGCTTCTACCCCAGCACCCAACCCTCAGACACAGCGACTGAGACCACGACGACCGACACTGCACCGACAACACAACCACCGACTGACCACGAGACATCAATGTCTCTGCTAGAGGAGGAGATGGCAAGAGCGGCGATGGCTGACGCCGAGACGAGCGCACCACCTATGTCACCAGGGTGGACAGAGCAGCTGCTCGCCTCGTCACCGTGCGACGGGCGGGGTGAGGGGGAGCTTTCCACTGGATCGCTCTCCTCATAGCCCGGTCCCGCCGCGGCCGTCTACGCCCAAGCCAAATCCTCTCAGCTTTATCCAGACCAACCTCCAGCATAGCCAAACTGCCACGGCTTGCTTACGCAGGGCTCTGGAGACGAAACCCCGGACCATCGCACTGATCCAAGAGCCGTGGATCAGGAACAACAGAATATGCGGCCTCAGTAACATCGGAGGTAAGCTTATTCATGACACACAAGGCACGGAAAAACCAAGAACCTGTGCTTATATACCCAATGATGTACCTACCACAACACTTACACAGTTCTGTTCCAGAGACCAAACAGCTGTCAGGCTAAACACTGACGGTGACAAACCTGACATCGTCCTAGCCTCTGTATACATGCCAGGCGAGGACCAAGACTGCCCATCGCAACTGATGACGGACCTGGTGAGGCACTGCGAAGATGTCAAACTGGACCTCATCATCTGCACAGACTCAAACGCACACCATCCCTTATGGGGATGCAACAAATCCAACTCCAGAGGTGAAGTACTATGCACATATCTTTTCTCCACTAACCTCAATATTGTGAACCGTGGATCTGAACCCACTTGGGTTACAGCTCGCGGTCAGACAATTATTGACCTAACACTAGCATCAGGAGGCGCGTGCAATCTTATCTCCAACTGGCACGTATCCAACGAGCCCTCCTGCTCCGATCACAGAAGGATTCGATTCTCACTAGAAGCAAACATAAAAAAACCTGAACCAAGGCGTAACCCACGCCGTACAGACATACCAGGCTATAAACAACTTTTAGCTTCTTTACTGACCAAACATCAAACACTCACAAAACTCACAGATCCCAAACTACTTGAAAACACCGTAACAAAACTCTCAGAATACATAATCGAGGCATACCACGCCTGCTGTAAACTGAGGGATACGAACACCAAGAGCAAGGGAAACTCCTGGTGGAATGCAGAACTCAGCAAACTCAGACTAATGGTGCGCAAACAATTCAACAAAGCCAAAAACTCCAGACTCCCAGAGGACTGGGATTTATACAAAGACAAACAGTACACTTTTAAAAAACAGATCAGGAATGCCAGTAGAGCAGCCTGGCGTAAGTTCTGCGAAGAGATTGAATCAAACAGCGAAGCCGCGCGGTGAGAAAGATCCTATCTACCGATCAGGACCGTACACTCGGATCGCTGAAAAACCCAGATAACACTTACACAAAATCGGACTACGAAACAAGCAGAGCACTTCTAAAAACACATTTTCCAGACTGTATCCTCTCCGAGGACAGAACATGGGCAAATGAACCGCTGCACGCACCAAACGACCAGGATTGGTCCAGAGCCCGGACTATAGTAACAAAAGAAAGAATAAAATGGGCAATAACAACCTTTAAACCGTACAAATCTGCGGGCTTGGATAACATATTCCCGGCCCTACTGCAATGGGGAGTCGATCTCCTCACTCCATGGCTGGTTGCAATTTACCAAGCTTGCCTAGCACAAAAATATATACCACTCGCTTGGCGAGAAGTAAAAGTTATCTTCATACCGAAACCGGGTAAAACCGACTACACACAACCCAAAGCATATAGACCAATAAGTCTTACATCATTCCTACTGAAGACCCTCGAAAGACTCTGTGACCGACACATTCGGGACGGACCTCTTCGGGAGTTTCCATTACACAAACTACAACACGCCTACTCTGCAGGTAAATCAACAGAATCCGCACTCCACAGCGTGATCTCTAAAATCGAATGTGCGGTAGACCACAAAGGCTCCTCTTTGGCGACTTTTATTGATATAGAGGGCGCCTTTGACAAGACAATATTCCATAGCATCAATGCAGCCCTCGAGGTACATGGTGTAGACTCGACCCTACGAGGATGGATCACAAATATGCTCAGACTCAGAGCCGTGCAGGTCACAGTGAACGACACCACGAGGGCCATGGTGGCGAGGGGATGTCCTCAAGGAGGCGTCCTCTCGCCACTTTTATGGAACCTGGTGGTAGACAGCCTCATCAAGCGTCTAAATGACAGGGGCTACTTCACGGTGGGCTACGCGGACGACATAACTATAATAATAAATGGTACACACGAAAACACACTCTGTAACCTTATGCGCCAAGCCCTAAAGATCTTGGAGGATTGGTGCAAGGAAAATAAACTAACAGTAAACCCTACTAAAACAGAACTTGTCCTTTTCACAAAAAAAAGGAAAGTAGCACCATTACAACTTCCACGACTCTTTGGGTCCACACTTAATCTTTCAACAGAAGTCAAATACCTAGGAATTTACTTGGACAAAGTACTGAACTGGGCAAAACACACAGAGCACATCACAACGAAAGCCAGTATAGCATTATGGCAATGCAAAAGACTGCTCGGCAGGAATTGGGGCTTAAGCCCCAAAATCACCTACTGGCTGTACACCACTGTCATCCGTCCAATCATCACATACGGCTCCATAGTTTGGTGGCCCAGGACCAATCTGAGTACAGCTCAAAAAGACCTAGAAAAACTACAGAGATTTGCCTGCGTAGCAATCACTGGCAGCATGAAAACTACACCCACCGCCGCTCTACAAGCAATGTTGGGTTTACCCCCCCTGCATTTAGTTGTAAGAGAACAAGCAACCCTAGCGTGCTTCAGGCTTGAAATATCTAAAACCCTAAACAGGGACTCCAGAATCAAACACACACGCATTAAGGAGGATGCAATTAATCTGCAACCCATGTTAGCATCACCCAGCGACAGAATCCTGAAAACACACTGTTTCCGAAAACATTACAATATAGTACTCACAGCAGGGCAGCATGACTGCCCAAACATACACGAATTAAGAATCTACACCGACGGATCGAAAACCGATCATGGAACTGGTGCCGGAGTCTTCTCGGATGACTTAAACATCAATATATCCAGGCCCCTAGGTATGCACAACACGGTCTATCAAGCGGAATGTGTTGGTATTATCCTGGCAGCACACGCCATAGAGACCAGAAAAGTCACGGATACCCAAATCAGGATACTCTCCGATAGCGCCTCGGTGCTACAATCCCTACAGAGGAACCACATCACGTCAAGACTGATCCTAGAGTGCCACAACGCCCTAGAACGCGTTACGGCAACAAACCGAAACACAGTAACACTGCAATGGATCAAAGGACACAGTGGATCGGCTGGTAACGATGCAGCTGATGAGCTAGCCAGGAAAGGCTCCAACTCCAAAGCAGTCGGACCAGAACCAATTGTACCCATACCTTTCAACCAGCTGAAGAGCTGGTTAAAGGAACACACACATATACAAGCGATAAAATGGTGGACCTCGACACCAGGCTGCAGGCAATCCAAGGAGGCCATGCCATCCCTGGACAATAAACTGACCAAGCGCCTTCTGCGAATGGACAGAAATAGCCTAAGACTGGTGGCGGGGACCATCACCGGACACTGCTCACTGAATAAACACTTTCACACACTAGGCATCACTGACAGTCCTCTGTGCAGAGCATGCATGGAGGCGGAGGAAACGGTGGCGCATGTACTCCTCAAGTGCACCGGCGTCGCCCAGATCCGCAAGGAAACCCTGGGTTCCCCAGGTTCACTCGCGGATGCCCTGAGAAGACTGGGAAGACTAATCTGCTTTTGGAGGGAGGTGGGCTGGCTGGAATAACCAGCCTACACGGCTTACGTACAATGGTCCACTTCAAGGACTAAGTGCGGAAACCATCCCCGTTAACATAGATAGAGCATCAGAGTTTTAGAGTGGGGCTTGCGACGTCACTATTTTGTAAAAATTTTACGAAAGCGAGACGTTACGCGCAACTTGAATGCATTATATCTTCGTCTATGTTTGCTTGACAAATAAATAAAAAAATACGTTTCCAATATTTTTTTATAATCTAAATGACGGATTAAACAGATTTTTTTAGATATCAAAGAATAGGCTAGATGACTATAAAAATCTGTTAAGTCCGTCATTTAGATTATAAAAAATATTGAACACGTATTTTTTATTTTTTTATTTTTACAAGCTACGTTTATATTTTTTTATAAGTACATAAGGCCTACGTTATTGTATTGTTTTTTTTTAAATATAAGTAAAGTAGGTAATCATTGAATACAAGCTTACTTAGGTAACAACATTACGTAGATAAACTTGAACTCATTTAGCCTTACGATAAAAAATAAGAAAAAATAAAAACACAGTGTAAATAACAATTTAATAATAACGACAGTATTAGCTTATTCGGACGGCTCAATAATGCAATAGTTATTAATTATTTTGTAATAAGGCTATTTGAGGTTTCTTTTCGTACAGACCAAGTATACTCATATAAAAAACACAGTAGCTATCTCCGTACATTGAAACAGCAATTTTCATTTGGGTATTTAAAGCTTAGATGACAAGTTACAAAAGTCATGTCTATCACTCGTTAAATTAAATGTACACACTTATATTTTACGGCCGTGTAAAAACAGAATTGCTCTTAATATTTCGTAAACCGTTTCAGTGTAATTCGGGATACCCTAACAAATTGATCCCTCCCTCGGGAATCGATTTTACCAGCGTGATAGGTGAGCAGTTGGGCCGTGAAAATTGAGATCGGTTTCGTATTTATAAAGACAGCGAAATGTCCCATGTTGGTCTTGACTTGAAAATAATGTGTCAACTTTCTGTTTTGCTTAGCATGTTGTAAAAACGAAGCTTCCTTCGTTTTTAAGGGATACTGAGATCACGATTGCTTCAAATTATTAACTATCCGCACATCCAAATATAGGATACCCTAGCCTCATCACCAAGGGCGATCCAGGAGTGCCGAAAGGTTTAATAGATCTACTTGGGTATATTCGTGGGAAAGGAGTTCTTCTATACGAAGGGCCTTGGGGCACTTGGCACACGTCATGCCATTCTTCCGAATGGCGTGAAAGTGCGTAACTCTCTCATCAAAAAAATAAAGAATGTGGTCCAAGCGAACCAACAAATCCCCTAAAAAAATTATAAATCATACCATATCAATAAAGATGTAATACCTAGCAAGCTCGAAGTGCGAGTTAAATCGCTTAGAGCATTTTCCGCTCGGGCGGTGCCCAAGCGCAGCCGCATTGCCGCGCGGCATAACATTACTTGCGTAGAGATGGCGGTCGCATCGATAAATCAAACGGATTTGGTATCGATGTAATTAAGCAAAATGCTAGGGACACGAAACAATCGATATGTCAAGCAGGACTGGAACCTCTGGATTTGTCAAATCCAAGTACACAATTAATACCACTTTATCGACAACAAAGGTTTTCTTTTGTAATTATTTTTAATTACATTCTAATATCTGTAGATGGATAATTATGGAATTCACGCTTACAGAGTAGATATACACTTAATTTGTTTGTTGAATCAATTTTATGCTTTCTATACAGTTTTTTTAATAAATAGGTTTAACAATTTACAAATACATACCCGAAAACGTATTTTTTCTGTATTTCCAGTCAGGATATTGACATATTACTCAGTGACGAATACATATATGGATTGCTACAATCTAAATATAGCATGCATTAAAGAACTTCGTTTCAAAGTCATATTTTCACTAAAACTAAAACAGCTCACTTTGTCTAATCACAGCTAGACAGGCAGCTGTGTATACTCAGCTATACAATAAAATAAATCATCTACTACAGTAACTTTTACTGGATCTACACCTGCGCATTAGCAACGTTCAAATCGCGCGCACTATTTACTTCATTTCAATAACCGATGACCGTTCTAATACAGAAGTCACAATATTAATTATTATTTACATATGTATGTATCGATACTATCACGCCAGCTACTTTCTATTATGTGTACTTATTTTTTTTTTTTTGTTAATTAATTTTTGTTATGTTACGTTTCCACAATTTACTGTGAACCAGTTATTGTAGATATTTTGAGTATACAACAATGTTAAAAAGAGTATGACAACTGTGTTCCTTGTCTAGCATGTCGTAAAACGAGATTAATGGTATATCGGGTTTGGTTTATATGATTGTGTAGGCGACGAGCTAGCCACTTGTCACTACTTTTTCACAATTTTCCATCTAACCCAGCCCAGTTTTATTTTTGGCTGAGTGTAATAAAAGGCACCTGTTGACCCTTTGACTCTTCCCCCCTTCGCGGATTACGGGCGTAAAGTTATGTATGTACTTTCTACTATCAGAGTGTAGGAAAAGTATAAAGGGCACTTTAAGACAAAAAGTTTATACGTTAGCTTACATGGGAATAATAACCAATTTTAGTCAAACAGTTTAGAAAATCGTATGTTCCCCTTCCACATGTTCGCACCACACCATTAGCTTTCTTGAGCGGAAGATTATACACTGCACGCAATCAATTCGTTATAAATGTAACACTTCCAATGTTGAGCAAGGTCTATATCGCTAAGATGCACAGGAACCACGCTGTTCGTGCGCGTGCGCAAGTGTAGAGGGGCATTGCTACTTTATAATAATTGATTGTACTTTATTTCGGATATGTTAATTTTATGAAATAAATAAATTACATAACAAATGTTATTTATATGGCATATTATGACTTTCAAAGGTCAAATACAATACTTTCTTTATTTACTTAAAAAAACCAAATAACTTTTTTGCTTATAATACTTATGACATTAGATACCGTACTTCGTTTTTTCTTAGAAAAAAATATATACGATCGACTTGAGAACCTCCTCCATTTTTTGAAGTCGGTTGAAAAAGAAACGGAAGGGAGGTAAAACCAGAATAAACAATAAACTATTTTCTTTAAAAAAAAAAGGTAGTACATAGTTATTGTGGATACACCTTCAGCCGCAATGGTTTTATAAGCCAAACAGTTCAGAGCCGTGAATCAACGTGCCTGCGCTGCGCGGGCGCCTGTTTGTAAACATTGCGCTGTATTTTCGGTCAGACAGCTGTTGTTACGGTACATGACACAATTGTTTACATTGCTATTATCTCACCTTCTTAGGTGTGTGTAGGTGGAATTTTCTTGTAGTTTGCATTCAATAACCTTTATCTTATACACAATTGTTAAATGATAATAATTCATCGTGTAGATGAATCGCGTATCGAAGTAGACATCCATTAGTAACTTTCATTTTTAAATTCAATTATAGCCCCTTAATCAAATACAATCTTTCGTTAAATGCCATCAGGCGATTGATGATCGATCTACATGTAAAGAAAACAAAAATGTACGCTCTTCATTCAGACATCATATTTCCATTCACTGCTATCTTATCTTTTTAGAAAATTAAATAGAGACTACGACTATTACAAAAAAAAAACAATAGAAACTCACATGCCATAAAGTCAGATGTAAATAAAAATATTTGTTACACAAATAATCCAATTCAAGTAAACCTTGTTTACCGTTTAAAAACTATGAGAAACACAAGAGCAATTAACTCACAATATCATCTGCAAATTTTAAAAGTTCTATAAAACGGGTATACAACAAATCAAAACACGTAAAACTCCATTCGTAGACTAAAACCCTTTCCAATCGCTAAGAAACTTGTAAGAAACTTTGCAAGTACTGCACTAGCTGCCACTAGTTTGGAGAGGTCCGGAGTATTGTTTCTATCGAGAGGATATCGACAATGACTATCCAATTCAAAGTTGCTGCTTCCAACATAGTTCTGAGTCGATGAGTCTTACTTATATAATTCTTTTTTGCCACCAGTGTGACGTTGACTTTGACAGTTCTAACAGATTTTTCGTTTAAAGCCAGATATTTTAATACTCAGAATAAATAACAAAGCTAAAAAGTATAACACAACCGATTTCGAAATAACATTATCTATGGAATAATTAGAAGCTCCAAGAGATTATTCAGAATCTGTCGTTGTATATTTTATCGGTCGGATAGTTGTTAACTGAGCTGTGAAAAAACAGTTTTCATATACCTATATATTAAAGGTATTCAATCCGTAAAGCATTTTTCAAAATTGGCGTCCAATCTTTTTAATAATTTTAATATAATTGTCATAAGTAATCAAATTTGGTTATTATGAACGAAATATAAAAATCTAGATTAAGAGACATAAGTAGTAAAATATGTATTCCAATAAATGCCGAAATTGCTCTCATAATCACTGAAATGGATTTATTATACGCCAATCTAATCAATCATTGTTAATACCAACTTAATGTTTTATCAATAAACAGTATTAAGAGCCCAATAAGCCGTAAATAGATTTAATGTCTTAGTCCGGAGAATGTGTACTTTATGAATTGAAAAAGTTTATGGAACTTTTAATTACACTAATACTATAAATAAATAAATTCTCCAGACTGGCACACCAATTCCCTAGTTCCGAACTAAGCTAAAGCCTGTCCTATGGATACTAGGATACTACTACGAACGGATAGACATACTTAAATACGTTTATAAATGTCCATGACTGGAGTACAAATGTCTATGTTAATCACACGAAACATTTGATTCTAGCGGTATTATTAGTCTCTGAGCACTCGACCAACTGTCAAATAAATAAACAGAATAGATTTTTATTTTTTAATGACGAATGATTTGTTATTCTCATAAAATTAAAATTAAGTTTATAATTGAAAATTTTTACAATCGGTCTATTAGCTCTTGAGATTGCTGTTTAGCCCGTTGGTTCAATGGTTCAGGGTAAAAAGTTGATGAAACAGGTATTTGTATAAGACCTGGTAGTTCGTGGTACCTTCATTGATGTCGATTCCATAATGTATATAGGTAAGCACATATACTACCTATATCGTGGAATTAGATCAATGTACCTATGTGAAATCGCTTTATATTTATCTTTATATTATTAGTGTAGAATAATTAATTCTTGTCCCATGTTGGTCTGGTGCAAACTGTGTTCCTTGCCTAGCATGTCGTAAAGGTCGACTTATGGTATATCGGGTTTTGGGTGTGTGATTGTGTAGGCGACGAGCTAGCCACTTGTCACCACTTCTTCACATCTAACCCACCCAATTTTATATTTAGCTAATGTAGTTAAAAGGGGCTTCTTGCCCCTTTGAATCTGCTTACCCCTTTGGGGGAATACGGGCGTGATTTTGTGTATGTATGTAACTAATTCTTTTACATATCGAATATCGATATATTAATTAATCATCGATACATCATCGTCCCATCCCTAACGTCAGATCGCTAATTGGCCGTGCAAATGCTCGCGCTAATAGACAAGGAACATCGACGGTCAAGTTCCTGGCCGTAATCTACGACACTAATTACCGACTTCAATGAATTACATTTACATTGTACATTTACATTGTTGTGCACGATTAGTGCAGTTTGCAGTCGAGTGTGAATTTGATTGCGCAATCTCGAGATTATTGCACTCGTGATAATGTTTTTTTTAGAATTGTTGGCAACAAAACTAGCCAAGTGTTTTTTGTTCTTAATTCTTCAAGTAATGGTTAAACGTGATAAGTCATGATAAGCTACTTTTATGCCCGACAGCGACAGTATTTAGCTTCTATCGTGTCACCTGGGACTAGAAAAGATGGTTAACAATATCATTGCCACATTAGTTTATTGAGTTGCAATCAAAAATGACTTTTTTTTTTTAATTGTATAAAATGCGATGGCGATGAGTATTCTTGTTTCCTTTTCATGTATTATTTCTAAGGTCCGATAATTCTATAGACTAAAATTTTTCGGCTGATTGCGTTATGCCAGAAATCATATAAAAATATTAAATATCAAATACTCGAAATTCGTTATATTGTAGTGTAGTACATACATAAACGCAACTTTCAAAATTATATATAACATTATACTTGCCGACACCAGCGATTTATCGACGAATTTACAACGGCAACTAGACAATGGGTGTACTGTGATGATGCTTACCTGAAAACAAAACAAAAATACCGTTACAAAACTTTACATAAAATAATTACTTATTTACTATTTATGCCACCCTGGTCAATTGTGTAACTCGACCATGACTGATACATACATACTGATATTTTATGTAAATCCCACTTGAAATAATTACCAATGATAGCGATTAGATATGTATAAATGTAACTAATGATTTTCCGTAATCAACAACTACTTTTACTATTGAATTATCACCACTTGTAATTCTAAAACGGCTGATGGACGTATCAGCTTAGCATACTGGGAAAACTCATCTTTCTACCTTATTGAGTTCCATAACTACAAATGGGTAACTCACTTAAATTCCTTCCATCAATTCTTTAATAAGGCAGTGCAGTGATTAATGCTTAAAGTTTATTCAAAATTGGGCGACGCTGCATCGAAAATGCACCGCTCCATAATCCACGAGATGCTAAGTGCAACATTTCGAATTCTCCCGGTCACTTGCAACACGCCATCCGCCAACATTAGAAGTAACTTCAAGTGAGTTGAAACATTTGGCGCAATGAAATGAGTTTATTGAATATTACACAACTGTATTATAAGTTAAATTATGTTTTCATCTGAGCTAAACCAGATATCAGGTTTGCGCGTATGACTGAAAACAAAACAAATCAGATTTACACCCTAACATTGCACTACTTTTGCAATGTGGTAACAAGAGTCAGTCGTTTTACGGAAAACAGAGCCAACAATAGTATTGCGACACCTTGTGTGGCGGCCGGCAAATTATAGGACTGACACAAAATTGTACACCGCAGCGGCAATTTTACTGACGAACGCAAATCCTGACCAGCATTTAGACACAGTGTGACCGGCCAAGTTGGATTCCGATAATCGATTATTCAACATAGTTAATGACTGATATAACTGTGACTAGTTTGTAGATAGCAATGGATATGATCATTCAACATAGACATTATTTACTGACTAATATGACTACTGTACTATGACTTGACCGGATTCACTGTCATAATATACATAGATACCCATGTATATTATGACAGTGAATCCGGTCAAGTTCCAAGAGAATTCCCAAACTGTAGGTATTTGTTTCTTCAAAATATTTCCTTTGTTAGCATTTTCAATCAGCTGAAAATACAAAAAAAAATTGGCACTTTTTTCTTTCAAATACGCGCTCGCCGGCTCGTTTTGGGGAACACAAAGCCAAGTAGTGCGACACCCTTGTGTGATGGCCGTTCGGCAAATAATAGGACAGAAAAAATTGTATACACCTCAGCTGCTCAGCATTCTGCTGTAAAATTTACTAGTGACAAATATCAAGCCTGACCAGTTTCTAAAGAAGGCGAAGGAGTTTAGAAAGGAAACAAACGACTGCACTGTGCAACGCGAAACCCTATATCTAAAAAGTCGGAAAGATGCTACTATGCAGATTTCCAGGTTTGGCATCAAAATTAATTTATTTAGTGACAATTTTTTTATTAATTTTAAACTCGGATCATTTATAGATACTACTACTTTTGAGTCCCAGGAGAACAAGATTAAGGCAGTAAACTTTATAACGTCATTGCTATAGTTAAAAAAAAAATTACGTTTTTGCCGCTAGGGGCTCTGCTCTCTCTCTCTCTGATCTCCCGCGTTTAACTAAATGTTTGTAAGTGATTCCGAGTGCTTTCGAAAAAAAAAAAGAAATCTTGTTCAAGTTGTGTTTAATGATTCTAAAATACCTGGACCCTAATAAATAAGTATTTACATTTATATCTATATTTTGATACATACATTGGTACAGGAAAATGGTAATTTCATGTCACATAGCATGTTCTAAACTTTTGGCGAACATAATATTTTTATGCTCTCATTAAACATTTTAATATGAAAAATAACGTATAAAAACGTAGATGAAAGCTCCAATAAACATATCGCTTAATCTCGCTGTAATTTTTCGCAGTGATAAACTGCAGATGACAAGAAAATTAACTCGCCTGTGAAATGTTTACAGTTATTTTTATCTTGAATACAAGGTTAAGAAGAAAATGTAACGACCTTTCCAAGGTTCCAAAAAGAAAGATGGGTGGGATGTATGGGATGAGAAATATGAAAGAAAACTTAGATATATTAACGAGCCAAAATATTTTAAAAACGAACTCAGCGTTTTAATAATCCGGCCTTCGTACCTAATTAAGAGTATGGTTTTAGAACAGACTAGCTTTGATTCGCGACTGCTCGAATAAATGTAGACTCTTTCCAAGCTCAGCTATGAAATTAAATTAAATAAAATTTTCTTTATTTTACGTAGGCTTTAAAAAAACACTTATAAACTGACAAAATGAGATCAATATCTACCGGTTCAGAAAGTAGTTTCTACCTAGAAGAAACCGGCAAGAAACTCGATAGTAACTCTTTTTAAAATGTCAAGTCTTAATAACTATTAGTTACAATTTCTTAGTCAATGTAAATTTAGCAGGCAAACCGCCTATTCTGCGTCTAACCATATATTCTTATCATTTAAATAGTCTTCTATCTTGTAGTAGCCCTTTTCAATCAAACAATTTTTAATATATTATTTAAACGTACCTATGTATCAATGAGACTTAGAGGTAACATATTGAATATATTTATACTACGCCCAATAAAGGAATTGCCACTCTTATTAGACTGTGATTTGCAACAAGTCTGTGTCTATTTCTAGTTCTATTTTTCTATAAGTACCTTGGAAATAGTACTTTTACTGTTTCCTATATCCTTATTCTATGCCCGTGAAAATGTGTCTACAAAATTTCATAACAAACGGTAGTGTAGGTGGAACGTGACAATTTTGCAAATGAATAGCTTTCACGTTCATCAAATTATCAAAAATAATCAAATAATATTTTATTGACCTAAAAATTTGTCTTTCAAAAGACATAAGGACGGAAGGAAATCGTTTAACACAAACATAAAATAACAATTCTTGTTCGCCAATGAAACACGCGACATCATGACAACTGACAAGTCTATTATTGTTAGAAATCACTCATATTCGTTGCTTTTTATTCAATATTCAACAATTGGCTTCGATGTGCATCCGTGCATATAAGTAGATATTTAAATTTCTTTTAACATTTTAACAATCTAGTAAAAATTCACAGACTTCGTGCTTCACTCGACAATCAAGCATATTGGAAATTAATATACGGAATTTGACTTTTTTACTTTTTCTAAAAAGGTTCTAGGCTACAGAGCAAACCCTTAACCCGATCGTCTTTGTTTTAGACTCTTATTGTAGCTGACTAAATTGTCAAGAGGATTTTTTTCTAAATTTTTTTAATATCATTTTTCGTTTCCAAAATATCGAGCGCCAAATTAAAAAATCGGAAAGAAATTAATATTTTTTTACTTTTTCAGCCATTAATTTTACATTTCTCGAATAATTCTTTTTGCACCTTACAGCTCTCGTGAATACGCGTCTTTTGAGCCTTTTATTAATATCATATCTTTATAACTCTCCGAGATATAAGGGGATCGCACTTGTTCGTGAAATAGGAGCCAACACTGGAGCGAACGAAAAGACAAGAATTATTTTAAAATATCATCACATGCTACGATAATAAAATACAGAATGATATTCTGAAGTAGACGATCTTTATCGTTCTGTTATCTGACTATTAAAATATTGGCTATTAATCGAATTAAATGATTAAACGAGCAGGTTTTCATGTTAAAGGATCATTAGTTATCTTTGACTAGCAAAGGAAGGTTGACACGATATCGTTTTTGTCCCAGACCAAAATGGGAAAAATGTGAAGTTCCAGGCTTGGGAAAATATTGTACATAAATATTGAGTTTATTTCAGTCCGACCCTGTCCTCCACCTCAATTGATCGCCGCACTATTTAATGGCCGAATAAAAATCAATGATAAAACAATCAACGGTAATTAGGGCGAAATGGCGCGTTCGACTGACACTTTTCCATTACGCGGCTCGGGGTGACGTTGACAAATTGAGGCGGCGATGCGGCCCTGTGCGGTCGTTACTGCACTGACTGATTTTCTGATAAATGCATTGACGAATTCCACAAGTATACTGGACACCAAGGGACAGAAAGGCACGTAATAGTTATCAGTAATAGAACGGTAAGGGTGCGAGAGTCTAATGTTGGTTGGCTTGTTGCGAGTGTTCGGAGATAGAAATATTGGTCAGTTGGATTAGGTCGCACATGAAGCACTTTAATTCATAAATGGCTAAATAAAAACTCAATGGCGAAACAATCAACGGTAATTAGGGCGAGATAATGCGTTCGACTGACACTTTTCCATTACGCGGCGCGGGGTAACGTTGACAAATTGAGGCGGCGATGCGGCCCTGTGTGGTCGTTACTGCACCGGCTGATTTCCTGATAAATGCATTGATAAGTGCTGGATGCACTGGACGTTAAGGGTGCGAAAGGATCAAGTTTGTAACGGTTATACGGAATAATGGTCGGCAGGATGACGATCGATATATTCTTGGAACTTTCAACAGTTCACCGAAGTACCTTTCGCCGAACGTTCTACGTTTCGCAGAACTCTATACGATTCGGCGAATCGCACTTTCGGGTAACATTGGCATCGTCAAAAGTTATTTGTTAAATCTTGAAAATGTTAATAAATGTTAAAAAAGAATTGTAATAGAATGCATGAATTTATTTGACTAGTAGGACTAATAGATAATGATCTAAGCTACAAAACAAGAGGCGACTTCTGGTTCGAATCCCTCTAGGAGGTAAATTCGTTTGAGGAATCGTTTCTACTCAAACCAGGAGCGTTTATAAAAAAAAACATTTTGTAAATGGAAAACCGGTGTCCTATTCTGTACAATTACACTCAAAATATAGCTCAAGTTACGGACTGAAATAATGAATTTATTGATATACAGCACAATGACGAAATCCCTAGACAAACTACATACCAAAAGGTAAGAAAAAGTCCCATACAAAAGCCAATTTGAATAACAAAAAAACAATAAAATATAACGACCAATAAAACATATCAACTATTCATACAGTCGAGTTGACCAGAGATTAAGTGCTTGAACCATAACAAAAGAATGGAATAGGGGACGCAATAATTGTATTCATGGTCATCCCTTCAAGAGGGGTCGTTATAGCACCCGCAGATTTTGCACAGTCACCATAAGACTAGGGTAAATACACTTTCATAAATGGCAACAATAAATAATCCATTTAATCGTTTTACCACACGTACTTGTATGTTGTTACAAACTCGGCCATGACTATTCTGTTTGATTTGCAGTTAATCAACGTTACGCATAATTTATTTATAAATACCAAAAATACAATACTACTTACTTGTCTGACAATGTTGCTTATATAATAAAGTCGCAATAAACATACTCAACTGAAGATTAGGAAAAGCATTGTAATACAATTTGTTTTTAAACTATGTCTTTAAAATACTTTAAACTACTTGTGAATAAATGATAATTTTATTAAGTGAATATAGCATAAAATTTAAACTAATTTAAAAAGCTTAAGAGTTCGTTTGCTTGTTTGCTTAAACGAGCTAATCTCAGAAACAGTTCATTTATCGAGGAAGGCTATAGGCTATATAACATTAACCATAAACGCGGGTAAAACCGAAAGCACAGCTAGTTGTTTTGATAATTATCTAGTAAATTTTGATGCTACTTATTATTAGCACAAAAATCACGCTACAACAACAAATTCCTAATTACATAGCCAACTAAATTAAAATTATATTTAGGGTTTCCATTATGTGTAAGGTTAGGTACCTTACACATAATGGAAACCCTAGATTACATATGTACCTAAATACCTAGGCATATGTACATATTTTAGACGCGGTGCTAATTAAATCACTTTAATTATAAGTATATCTAACGCAAAATTAATTTACGTGGCTGATATAAATTTATATAAAACAGGAGTAATGATCGTTAAATTTTGATAAGATTAATTAATAACCCGGCGTTAGGGCAATTAAAATCCTCGCATAGCGTAGTTAGTGCGGAATTACGCCCGTCACGGCCAAATTACAGGACAACAGCGGCCCAAATAAAAAGAGGCGGCGGTGAGATGGCGTGCGCAAATTTGATGGCGATTAATAAAATTAAAGAGTCAAACATTGCCCTTTAAACTCGGGATTGACAAAACTAAATACTTAAATATACTTACAGAAAAACCAATTTGACGCCTTGAAATCATTCTTACTAATATTATAAACGCGAAAGTTTGTATAGATGGATGAATGTGGGGATGTTTGTCACTCTTTCACGCAAAAATACTGCATGGATTTTAATGAAACTTTACAATAGTACTTAGCTTATACATTAGAATAACACATAAGCCATGTTTCACTGATTTACCACGCGAGCAACGCCACGAGCAGAAGCTAGTATTTTAATTATTATCTATTACTAGATAGATACGGTATACATAAAGTATACACATTAACAGTCGGGAAGAATGCACAATACTACATATTTAATACTTGTAACAAAAAAAAATATTTGTCTGTCAATTTCCAATTTTTATCTGAAAGATTTTTTACATAATAAATATTGTTGCCAGAAACAACATAAGTATATTACTTTGACTTCTAAAAAAGAATTAGAGCGGCGCACTGTTCAAGCACGAAAACGTACCAGACATACTGCGTCTTTAAGATACATACTTTCGCTTTTATAACTTAAGCAAAGTAATATTGTATCAACCATCAACATCGTACCAACTCACGTTTGGTGCTTCATAAAAGTACCGATGTTGTTGGTACCTAAATGTGAGTTGGTAACATTCGATTGTTACCGAAGTGCATTCATATAATGTTGCTCCACTAAAAGTAATGCACAGATGCACCATAAGATAACCTTCTAAGTCTAATTATTGTAAATTTGGCGATAAAAAGTGTAACCATCGAGTTTCTTGCCGGTTCTTCTCGGTAGAAGCTACTTTCCGAATCCGGTGGTAAAAATTTATTTATTTACGTAGGCTTAATAAGCGCTTTATAAGTGCTTATTAAGCCTACGTAAATAAAGATAATTTCATTTCTAACTAACTATCATCACGCCATGTTCCTAGCAGTGATGGCAGAGAGAACCGAGCGCCATAAGGTACGTTCCTTACACCCCTAACTCGCTTTTTTGACATAACTCTTTTCATATATGGCCTACAGTTCTTATGGCTCCTGACATCGTCTTCTCAATCACACTAATATTATAAGGCGTAAGTTTGTGAGTGTGTGTGTGTGTGTGTGTGTTTGTTTGTTACTTCTTCACGCAAAAACTGCTGAACGGATATGGATGAAATTTGGCACAGAGATAGATTATAGTCTGGAATAACATATAGACTACGCCCTAATACTTAAGGTTAGTTCGGACTAGGCTAGTATTTTAATAGAGTAGTAAGTAGTTTAGTAGCTATAATACTCGCTCGCCCGATAGAAATAGAATTAAGTGGATCGATTAGACTTAACTACTAACCAAATTTTTGGTGTACAGACACGTTTAATTACTAAATTACTCGCCACTCGACTAAAATACCAGCCCACTCCGAACTTGCCTTTAAGGACGTCATGCGCAAGTCGGGGTACCAGGCTACGTTACACGTGTCCACATTGACGCAGTAAATGTTTACTGTGGAACAACTTTATTTTTATATCACTAAGGGTGACAAACAAGCACGCCTGCATCGGTAAGCTGTCTTCGTAGACAATGAACATTGACATACTTATACATACTATCGCGCCCGCCATCAACAAAAGGGAAGTCAGAGTCCGATAATCTCCTTAAACCACATTTAGCCGAAAAAAAAATCGTTGGGTTAGATGGAAAAGTGTGGAAAATTAGTGACAAGTAGCTAGGTCATCGCTTATACAATCAAACTATTGGATTTGGCTTTTGCGACATGCTAGGCAAAGAACACAGTTGGCACATTATTTTTCCGTCCCCGAGCAACACGGCATTAACTTTATTTAAATTCACCACGCCAATGCTCAATTTAATGAAATGTCTGTGTGGGACCGGCTGCAATTTATCACAGCAATCGATAATATTACAGCATTAATGATTGACAAGAGGCAATCGATTCCGCTATAAATACACGTGGCCCATTTAAGCGATCTCCCGACGCGGGTAGTTTCGAAACAATTCTGACACATTAAATGATTTAATTACTCGCTACATTAATTAATTATTCCCACAAGACAATTTTGGAAAATGGAAATAATCCGCAACATTTTAATTTGTACCTTTGATGCGCGATGGTTTTTATATATTCATGACTCTATATATGTACATATAAGTAAAAATATTATAGTACATATAGTCCTAGAATGTATAATCCATAATAAATCTTTACATAATATTACAAAATTGATTTAAAATTTGTCATCCGTATGACGAGTCTCTAATGTTCTTACTAGATATGAAGAAAATGCGAATTGTAATATTTGACGAAAATGCGAAGTTCTCATATTTTACGCATTGTTTTACGTAATTATAGTCATGGCTTTATCAAATAACTCTGTGTATAAAGTACCTGTGGATTGATTGGGCCTTATTTCATTTGAATGGTTAAATAAAAAAACGGTATCGATTCCTCTGTAAAGCAGGGGTTATTAAAGCAGCAGTTCAATTAATCTTGATCTCACCATAACTGAAGGGTTTAACAGCCCACGCTCATCTTTTGTTTCATCGTTAAATTATCCGTAATAATATCTGAACTGTCTTCATCGACATTTGCGCTATTAAATGTTGATTACTGTTAGCTGAAATTACGACCTTTCGTAAAACTCGATGAAGTCATGACTAGTAACTATTCAATCAGGTAATTTTAAAAATATGGATTGCTTTAAAAGGAACTTGACCGTGTGTTATTATTATACTAGCTGTTTCCTGCGACTTCGCCCGCGTAGACTAATATTTTCTGTATCCTACAGAAACTATCTGGGATAAAAAGTAGCCTATATGTTAATCCAGACTATAATCTATCTCTGTGCCAAATTTCATCCATATCCGTTCAGCAGTTTTTGCGTGAAGAAGTAACAAACATATATACACACACACTCACAAACTTTCGCCTTTATAATATTAGTGTGATTGAGAAGGCGATATCAGGAGCCTTATGAACCGTAGGGCGTATATGAAAAGAGTCCCTTCAACCACATTCAACAAAAATTAAACTGAGCTGTTAGATTGAATATTGTGAAAATGTAGTGACATGTGGCTAGCTTGTCGCCTACACAATCACATACCAAAAACCCAATATACCATTAGTCGCCTTTTACGACATGCTAGGCAAGAAACACAGTTGGCACATTCTTTTTAACTGCCACACCAACATGGAACAAACATTGTTCAACATATAACACCTTAAACGCCCAATCGAGATAAGGTAACGTCATTATAAAACCTTAAAGCCCGTTAGTGCGACGCCTAAAGCCGGATAAAATGTATGTAGGGGCGGAAATTAAGTCTCCGGAAGGGTTGTGTAATCAGTTCGGGCCGTCTGGCCGACGATCGATCGTTGATAGTCTGCAATATTAATCACGGATCTTCCGATGGATGGTGACAGTACGCCAATTGGAAGGTGCTAAATTTGTAGAGACAGCATAAATTTGTTAAATAAAATTAATCGTAGAGATGGGTAGATATAGAATATGTTCATTTATAACGCTGTTTTTCAACCGCATTCAAAAAAGGAGGAGGTTCTCAATTCGACCTTATATATATTTTCAACTATACAATCACAAAACGAGTATATAATATTGGTTTTGTTTTTATGTACTTCTATTATTCTATTCATTATTTATGATAACTAACCGTCACATTTTTTTTTTTAATTTTATGTAACCTAAATCACAAAAATAGTTTAAAGGAGATTGCCGGTTCTTGGATTCTGCGAAGGTTACGGGTATGTGAGTATACTTGAAAAAAAACACTTACCGATGATATTTTAAAAGTGCGTTAATAAATTCATGATAATTTTATTACTTTCAAATATAAAGGTATATCTAACACACTTACTTTTTTATGACAACCTCAAACTTACTTTAACTAACGGAGCGAAAGTTTACTAAATAAAGGTTTAAATAAATACCTGATAAGTATACACACAATTACGCTAAACGTAATCACTCCGAGCGAGCTCACCGTTGAAGATGGCCTGCAATATTAATCACGTATCGTCTAATCCGTGGCTCGAAGGCGGGAGCGCGATTGGATGTGTAAAAATGGATGCTTTTTTAGCTTCAACACATTGGATGTATAACAATGAATGTGTTTATTTAGTTGCTTTTATTTGATATTATTTTTATGAATACATTCATGCTCATATAATGGTAAACATGAACGCAATTTGGTCTGTAACAAGCAATGCACATAATAGTACTTAATTTACATACATTATAAATAAACAGATTTAAATAATAACAGACAGATCTTAAGACATCCATTCATTGCATGAACATTAACAAACATCATAAAAAAATTAGATATAAACACATCTCTATATCATAAAATAATACGAGTAGTTGTGAAAAAATATATAAGTACTATACAGCTTTTGCAATTTTATTTTCCTAATAGAATTTAACACCCAAAACTATTTTCTTGAAAATCACCGCCTTTTTAAAGCTCATAACTTAACACTTAGCACTCGAGATAACCGGACACTGATTTATGAAAATTCTATAAAATATTGAAGTGAAAAATTCAACAAAGAATCATTCTATAAAGCTTTATTGATCCTAAAACTGAATTCTATTCTGGCGCTTCTAAAACGATAGCCGACCCTCCGAAACGGTCAAGAGAGAATCTGAAATACGTTTTAAGAGTTCCAGAGTACCTTATAAGTTGACTGGCTCGATGGCTTATTCGCCAGTGAACCTGCCCCATGCGCCAAAAGTTGTGGGTTCGATCCCCACCCAGGACAAACATTCGTGTGACGAATACTTGTGTTTGTTCTGTATCTGGGTGTTAATATTAAACATATAAGTATATATTTGTGATACCACTGTTGATTCTGATATCCGTAACACAAGTGCTTACCTCGGAGTCAGAACAATGTATGTGATGTAGTCTGATATGTATTTATTTATTTATTATTACCTACTAACTAAATAGGGAATATGCATTAAAAATAATTTAGTCAATAATCAAGATACATATATTTATTATTGGCGTAGCGGGAGTCTTGGCCTCGAATAATAAGAGCCTTCGGTCTAATCTGCCGCGTGCCTCATCCGCGGTACTAAAAACAGTTCCACAGTAATATATGTATGTACCTAATTAATTATATACTAACTACTCTATAGTTAAAGACATTATGTTATTCGTTTTCGCAATATAAAATTGGTGACAAACAAACATACGGCCAGCCAGGCTGATGGAAGCGGTCACCGTACCCCGATCTGATAAACCAAACAAATAATAATAAACACTACAAATATTTCTTACACTAGCACAATCATCTGGTAACATTCCAAACCTCTAGAAGAGTGGTAATTCATTTATTGGACTTAGTAATAAAATCTATACTTATAATAAATCTGTAGAGAGGTCAATTCTGTACATGATATATATTTTCAAAATTACTATCAGGGGGTGATTAGTGATCGATACTGATGGCAAAAATACAATCAGTAAAATTTTTGTCTGTCTGTCTGTCTGTCTGTATGTTCCTTATAGAAACAAAAACTACTCGACGGATTTTAACGAAACTTGGTACAATTATTCTTCATACTCCTGGGCAGATTATAGTATACTTTTCATCACGCTACAATCAATAGGAGCAGAGTAGTGAAGGGAGATGTTGGGAAAACGGGAGAAGTTACTCCATTTTTTAAGCTTCCGTCGCGTGTGCAGCCTTAATGGTTAAAGTTACATAGAATTCATGTATGACGGAAATAGTCTTTATAATATAAACCATAAACGCGGGTGACACCGCTGGCACAGCTAGTATTTAATAAACTTCCAGAAAGTCCACTAGCATTACCTCTTTTTTTTTTCGCGGGGTAATGCGTTACCCACCTTCACCGTACCCAGGGGGGGGTAGGGTGGTGTGTGGGACTCCTGGGGACTTCAAGACAAGGAGGTACTAGCATTACTTTACATAAGTTCAAATTGCGCATTAAAGCGTTTTTAATGAGTAAGGGCTACTATAAAGTTGAAGACTTCCTAAATGATAAGAATATATGTTTAACTTCATAATGAAGTGTTCACCTGCAGTGTTGTTACCTAGTAAGTGTAGATTATTAAGAACTAAATTGTAAATTTTGGTATTTAAAAGAGTAACTATCGAGTTTCTTGCCGGTTTCTTCTCGATAGAGTCTACCTTCCGAACCGGTGGTAAGTAATACTTTTTTTTTCTGTTTAAATTGACTATTTCTAAGTGCTTTTTTGAAGCCTATATAAATAATAAGGTTTTGAATTTGGAAAAAAAAACGAAGCATAAATATGCTATGGATACAGAACGTCGATCAGACATATTTAAATACCTTTAAAATATGCATGACCAGACTAGAAATGACCACTAAGCCATGAGTGTTTTTATTTCGGGGCCAGGATATCCAACTTCTAAACCTAGCGGCTGTTCAACGCAATAACATACATAATCATCTTCCTAGCAGTATGTCTGTATCTCCCTTGCATAGACGGGGTCCGCTTAGACCATGATTTAGCGAGTCTGGTAATTACATTGAAGCGACTGCCTTTGACTTCGTAACCCAAAGATAGGGGAACCAGACAATTTTTGGATGATGTTTACAAACCCAAAAATGTTTTAATTTGCAGCTTTAATCACAATGTTTGTCCTCACCGCAGAGCTAGTGGTATAAATACGTACATATATTTGAAAAATCCATAGGTACGTACATGCTCGGTTTTAAACAAACCCCTTGATTATGAGGCGCGTGTCCTTACCATTGAGCTACCACCGCTCAACACAAAACAGACAATACCTTAAAATAAAGATCGACAGTTTGCTTAGTAATGTACATTCACAATACATCCCCTAGGAAATAAAATAATGAAAACTATAAAGAAAAAAATGTTGAAGAGGCGAGTAAGGTGTGTAAGGATCGTGCCATATGGCGTTCGGTTCTCTCTGCCTACCCCGCTAGGGAAGTGGCGTGAAGTTTAGTTAGTTAGTTAGTTTATAAAGAAAAAAATCTCGTCGTTTCATATCCAACTTAACCCTAAAACAGTATGAAGGTGTAAACAAGAACACGAGCACTAAAGGCCCACTGCCACTTTTATTGCGAAAAAACAAGATAAAGAAGATTTTCTCACGGGTCTAGAGTTCTAGTCGGTTCAACCTTCGCTTTCATAGCATACCTACTTCTTTATTACGTAATCTGAAGTACCTAACATCCTTAACGATATTATAAAAGCGAAAGTGTATTACGTTCTTTCCTTTAGGGTTGAGAATATTGTTGCGTCGGGTTGTAGATGTACTTATAATAATGCTTTTGACATAAATTTCTACACTGTTTCTTGTTATTATTGAAATATTTAAGTAAGTATAATTTGATGTACTTTTGACTCAGCATTTTAGTAAGTAATATGCAAATTTTAAATGCCATTTCAAGAATTTTTAGAAAGACGTATTTTAATTAATTTCTTTAATTTATAGAATAAAACGTGTATCCCTCCCTCTTAACAAAATTCAAAATTAAAATGTACAATTAGCAAAATTCTAAATTAAAATACGCTAGTTTGTGGCTGCGGCTTCGCCCCCGTGCGATTTGATATGTCCAAAGAACTTGTTGCGTATGCTGTTTTTCCGGATCAAAATAGCCTTGTCCCTTTCTCAGGATTCAAACTATCGGCCTGCCAAATTTCATCGGAATACTGAACAGCTAAATATTTTGATTTCCGAATCGTCAGTGATAAATATTGAAATTAAAAAGTGTCAATTCGAACCTATATACTGTGGCTGTACGGTAAGAGCGGTGGTAGCTCAATGGTTAGGACACGCGCCCCTTAACCGAGGAGTGCGGGTTCTTACCCGGGCACGTACCTCTGGATTTTTCAAGTCTATGTACGTATTTATACCACTAGCTCGACGGTGAAGGAAAACATCGTGATGAAACCTGCAAATTAAAACTACTTTGGATTTGTAACCATGATCCAAAAATTAACTGGTTCCCCTATCTTAGGGTTATGAAGGTCAGATCGGCAGTCGCTTCAATGTAATTACCAGACTCGCTACATCCTGGATCATGGTCTAAGCGGACCCCGTCTAAGCACGGGACATAACGCTAGGAAGATGATACTGTGGCTGTACCTATATACTGTGTCCGAATTGTCCGCAACGCGGATAAATAGCTCTGGTGTAAATACATAACAGAGGTAATTGTGCATTCAAAATATTATCAATATAGCAAGGAAATAAAATAAGAAAGAATAGGGATGTTGACTGGCAAGTCAATTTCAAATATTTTTTTAAACCTGTCAAAACGCACTCACTTCACAAATTTGTACTGGCTTGACAGTTTATGACGTCACTAGTTCGTATAGTCAACTGACTAAATATTAAAAAATATTTGACTGGCCCGTTGGTTGAGTGGTCAGAGACCCTGGCCACGAATCCAAGGGTCGCGGGTTTGAATCCCGCTAAGGGCAAATGTTTCGTGTAATGAACATGGACGTTTGTGCTCGAGTCATGGATGTTTATAAACGTATTTAAGTATGTCTATCCGTTCACCTAGTATCCATAGCACAAGCATATGCTTAGTTTGGGACTAGGGAATTGGTGTGTCAGTCTGAAGAATTTTATTTATATTATTTATTAAGTCGTTTTTGTAAAATTTCAAATCGTTAACTCATTATAATTAAAAATCCATAAGGTTTTACAAGTACCTATGTACTACGATACTTTAATTCACAGAATTGATATTACAAATTTAAATAAAAATGATGTCAACATCCATTCTATAATATAAACATGTGACATACTTTACCGAGTCCATCTGAATTTTAAGGTTCGTCGTATCGATATATGTGCAGTTGTTTGCTCGCCCCACTCACGTCAAGTACGTTTGCGAACCGATCCGTTTCGTTTCGTCGCAAGACCTCTCCAGTGAGATTGATACTCGAAGACTTTAACCTTACTGTAGTTTTGCATTTCGATACATTAATATCGATATGTACCGAACGTCTAAGCGCGGGACATAGCGCTATGAAGATGATGACCGATTATAATAACAAACCGATACTACCTATCCGTATTTCGTGGAAATAATATCAATGACTCTTGTTAATACTTATCGATAATATCATTCATTTAGCTGATTTTTACCAGCAATAAATCAATAACAATGTATTGTGTATAACGATAATATAAATCGATTACAATAGTGCTACTGTTTTTTGAAAATATTTCTATACTAGCTTCTGTCCGCGGCTTCGCTCTGTTATTCAGTTGTATGAGCTATATTATAAAGTTTCATTAAAATCCGTTTAGCCGTTTTTATGCGAAAGTCTATCCAAACATACAAACTTTTGCATTATAATATTAGTAGGATATATATCTTTGAAAGTAAAACTTCGACTTTCAAAGATTTTTTTGCAGTCCATTCGCATGCGTTTTCCGATCTATCTTTTAACAAAGAAGATGGGGTTGTAAATATAAATATTGCATATAAATGATGTATCTAGCATATATATACCATAGACATTATTGACTTGAAGCGGTTCTATCGTTGTTATCCTGTTATCTATATCAATTATATCGACAGATACGCAATACCAAAATATTATTATTGTACGTACAAACCCTTATAAATTATTCAACCATCTCATATACCTCCGCCTGATTACTAGACACAAATCGCTTTAATCCGATTGATTCGCTATTCGGCTCTCGTATCTCATTACTGGGGTGACGCACATTACAAGTTCTTGATTAAATATCGATATAGAATTAAGCATTCAAGGTAATTGAATTGGCGACGTGACTTCCATAAACGGTGAAATATAATTGATGCGAGGTTCAACACTAGTACTCGAATTATGGATATTTTCATTACGTGCGATTATTTTGTTAGGAGTCAGGATAACGATTATTGCAATATTAGTGATTATGTGCTTGTGTGAACAAATTAATCTATCTAGTTTTTCGCTTTTCACCCATATTGATTTTGCCAATCCAAATGTTATACCGAAAAACCGTCTAACATACCTATATATTTAATTATTTACGTATTTTGAAATAACATAAGTAGGTACCTATTTATTTACGCAAGTAAATCATCTTAAAATGTTTTCGCGTCCCATAAAAATCACTAACTAGCGCTCAGAGAATACTTCTTAAGAACTCCAGCCCCATTCTGTAGGCTATTGGGAGACATTTCATAAAGGTGTATGAGCCTAAGTTGAGAACAGGTACCTTGGGAAATATTTTTACTCACACTTCCGTCTTAAAGTATACTTTTAAAATGTGACAAGCACAAAAGAGCAAATGTCCCTTAGGTTGGAAAAGCGCCAGTGTTTACAACGGCGCTACTGAACCAGTATAAATATGATTCTATTTTTAGCACAGAGTTGAAAACGTTTAGAAAAATATACTTACACTATTCTTCTTGATTTCGTTAATATAGAATATTGTGTATACTTTTAAATATTTTGTTAGCCTGTACTGTCCTCTGCAGAACAAAGGTCTCCACTAAATATATACATTCCTTCGCTATATCACACTAATATTATAAAGGCGAAAGTTTTTGAGTGTGTGTGTGTGTGTTTGTTAATTCTTCACGCAAAAACTGCTGAACGGATATAGATGAAATTTGGCACAGAGATAGATTATAGTCTGGAATAACATATAGGCTACTTTTATCCCGGAAAATACACAGTTTCTGTAGAACACAGAAATATTAAAGTACGCGAGTGAAGTCGCGGGAAAGAGCTAGGTAGGAAGTTAAAATATATTTTACAGGAAAAAAAAGCCCGAAAGTAAATATTGGATGAAGATAATATTACCAAATTCTCCATGTCTTGGAAAATATATTAAATATTGGTCGTGTACTTTTTTGCAATATTGCAGTCGTTAAAAATGTATCTGAAATGTTTATTTCCACATGTAGGTTTATGTATATTAAGCAACTTCTTAAAGAAATATAAAATAAATATTATTCTGTATTATTTCTTCATTAATTCTATTATAGAAATAGAAAATATAATTAATGAAGATAACACAAAAACCCCAGCCCCGAGACAAACACTTGATAAATCAACAAACTGTTTATTTGTCACTGATGAGATCAAACATACGCCTTTGACGTTCTAAACAAATTCATAAAATTGCCCTTACAGTGCTTTCAAAACATGGCAGATGTTGAAAATGTTGTTAAAACAAGTATACGCTCCTACACAACATAAGAAACACGTACCAAAAGTTCCTATTTAAAGAAAATATAGCAAGAAACAAGAAATCTCTAAGGAACAAACTCGTGTACCTATGTGTACATATATTTCCAGCTAATCCGCCGATAACAACGCATGACAATGTACCAGAGGCAGATTTTCTCGGAATTCGCTTCCGAGAAAATCTGCCTCTGAAAACTTTCTTAATTTATGGAAAGAAAGACTCGAAACAAAAAATTCCACACGAACATAACCAATCGTGGTCAATGAGGAAACGATAGACGATCATTGAAATACAATGAGGATACAGGATTTTTTGCCAACTATACCATGTTGATAGACTGACATTGACGGCTAACAATTCTGACAATTGACAGTCTTGACAGTTGATACTCGGCG
This sequence comes from Glyphodes perspectalis, assembly GCA_951394215.1. Lineage (NCBI taxonomy): Eukaryota > Metazoa > Arthropoda > Insecta > Lepidoptera > Crambidae > Glyphodes > Glyphodes perspectalis. The sequence continues at coordinate 3,457,249 of OX596200.1, forward strand.
GATGAAGTTTATGTTGAGCATTGGATTATTTTGAGTTGGATAGAATGAATGGATTTAATAAAGGATTTTAATTGTATTCTAAAAAAAATCGAAGAAATTAAAATTTTACCAAGATCCGTTGACAGATATCTGTTATTGTATTACAATATAATATGTTCTATGAAGAATCATTTGGGATTGAATGAACTATTTCAAGCTACCATTTATGAAAATGTTTAGCCTTTGGAAAATATCAGAGATGTCTAGATTTCATATAAAACCTTATAATCTATGTGTAACATACACAGCTGATGTACTATGTATGAATGAACCATCCGCAAATGGTGTCATAGTGACCTTGTTAACTCCAGTATATTTTACGGCGACCATGTTTAGACTACATAATGGCGTCAAGCCACCTGAAGATTAATTTATAGGTGGTAAATACACATGTTAATAGCTATTTACTACACATCCTGTGTACACCACACTAACTAATGAATATTGATTGCGAAATTCAATAACAGTAGGTATCCATTGTTAACAATTATTCGCGATACCTAACATTAAAGGGTTGTCAAAGGGCCGGGAATCTTAAAGTATAATTTTATCAAGGTAATGAAAATCTCTATCTGTTGCAACGTTCTTTTCATTTATTTTGGATCACTAAGCCTAGTTTATTCAATAATGGCAACGGAATTGAATACTAATTGCTTTGAGGGTAGTTTCGTAAAATCTTTACTTTAATATAATTAATGAAGAAAAAATACAGAATAAAATTAATTTTCTATTTATTTAAGAAGTTGCTTAATGTACATAAACAAGTAAAAGTAAACAATCAAGATACATTTTAACGACTGCAATATTGCAAAAAAAATACACGACCAACATTAAATATATTTTCAAAGACATGGAGAATTCGGTAATATTATCTTCATCCAATATTTACTTTCGGGCTTTGACTTAAGGAAAATGGATTGTAGACATATATTTAGAAAGATAGCTACTGATAGTTCCAGTTCTAATATATCTCATTTATTTTACGTTTATTTGTTTATATCCCATTGCCAGCATCACCAGTGCCACGGTACAGAGTTCCCGATAAAGTAAGACGCACAGGTCCAATCCCCAGGATGATTAATTTGACTGGCTCGATGGCGCATTCGGTAGTGACCCTACCACATGCGCCAAGAGTTGTGGGTTCGATCCCCACCCGGGACAAACAATCGTGTGATGAATACTTGTGTTTGTTCTGTGTCCGGGTGTTAATATCTAATATTTAAGTATATATTTGTAATGCCACTATTGATTCTGATATCCGTAACACAAGTGCTTTAGCTACTTATCTCGGAGTAATTCAATGTATGTGATGTCGTCGGATATTTATTAATAATAGCAGATGTAATTGGATGAGCGATGACTTGCGTACGCGCTTACTACTTGCACACTACTTTTTCACAATCCTTCAGCTAAACAACAACTTCATTGTTGACTGAGCGGTTTAAGGAGTTTGCAACTCCTTGGACTCCTACTAGATCGGGAATAGCAGGCATGGTTGACAAAGGCATACTGATGGTTCCTAGAATATCTTTTCCCAGTCGAGCGGCAACCCTACCACCGCTTCCAATATAATCTAGTCACGCGCTTCAACTGATTAATTGTCTTCGGGAACAAAAACTGAACGCCAATAAATAACCAGAGTTGCATCACTAAAATACGTTATATACCGTGTATTAGTGATTTTTTACGCTACTATGTACCATCGTAAAAATAATAATTACGAGATTGACTGATTGGTGGAGATTGCAGCTCGCCGACTTACACTTGTCAATCAAGTGTCGAAAGTAGATGAAAAAAGGAAAGAATATTTAATGTTCTCAGATTTATCGAATAGTGATTAATCGAATTAGATTTTTAGGATTCCTTTATAATCGACTATGTACCAACAGACTTGAAATAATGCGGGAGATCTAGCGTTTGGACAGAAACGGATTAGAAAAAAAATATGTTTATAAACACGCGAGCCAAACGCTTATAATGTAAGCATTATACAATAATATAATACCATGGACTTTTGATGAAGGACTGTAACACAATACAGATTACATCATCGATCGTTATCTGCAATTACAATATGTTAGGCATTGGATCATACTAAAGTCCAGTGATTCAATATTATTATTAAATAGCAATAAAAAATAATATAAGTGTAGATAGATTATATTCCCGACGTTGGCTTAAAACAAATAAATTGAGAAACTCTTCAGGTGACGAAGAAATGAGAGATTTCTGGTACATAGCTTAATAATTCTGTCTTTTATATACCTAATAAGACAGCATATAGTTACAGCATAACATAATCCTATTTTAATTATCAAACATTAATTGCCTGAGAGTGACCAATTAAACCAATATTGAAATTGCCTGCCCTAAATTCCACAGAGAACGTGTTAATTTATCTCAATAGTTCGCATCTATAGCGATAGTATTGTCCGATAAAATCACCTTCAAATGTCCCCATAGTAATATACAGTTGAATATAAGTAAGTAATTTGCTCACGACTTCATTTATATGCAAACATCAATTTAGATGCAGTCACGATAGGAACTTGATGAAAAATAGCTGCAGTCCAAGTGTAAATAGTTATTATAACCTACTGTTTCCATTAACTCGGCCATGAGGAGACCTGCGTTTTGATATAATATTTTATCAGTGAAAATCTACCAGTGCTTAAGTTAAATGACTGCTTATACAAGAATATGATGACTGATATCAAAAATTCAAGTATTTACCTTAACATTCGTATTTAAAGGCCTATTTTCTTAGACTACAAGAATAAGGTCACTGTAGTTCAATACATTTGCGGAATACATGTTTTTAAATAATTAAAATAATAATCAGTTGACTTTCTTTCTGACTGCTTGAAAAACGCGGTGGTTTTTTTCTTTTTTATTTGAAAGGCGTCAAAATATTATGACAGCCAACACCCACACGCTGTTACATAACAGCGTAGTACTTAACTTACTTACGTGGTTTCCCTAAAAAATGGCAGACACTTAACCGATTTTAATCAAATTTGCAGACCGTGTGCAGTTTGATCCGACTTGAAAGATAGGATAGCTTACATCTCAATTTATTAAACCCGATTATTTGTCATTGACTGTTAAGCGGAACGAAGTTCGCCGGGTCAGCTACTAAACTATATAAAATGCGGTTCCTTTTTTTATACTTGAGTAGGGCAAATACCACTCATTTCAATGTCAACAAGACTCGCTAAATCGAGGATCAAAGTCAAAGTCAACGTGCAAAACGCTAGCAAACAGAACTCATACGCTACGGTGCATATTCTGATTAAAATCAAATATGTATAGTAATCTACCAGACGATGCACACTGTTCATTTGGTCTGAAACTGGGGCATTCCTTCGCAGCGAGTTTCAAACGGTCAGCGGAGGTCGCGTGGAATATTAAAACACCGTAACGGACATCGCTTCGTTCTGACTTACATAATTGCACTGTGATGTCGTTTTGTGCATAATATACACTTGTACCATATTGGTCTGGAACTTAAAAAGAATGTGCTAAATGTGTTTTTTGCTTAGCAAGTCGTAAAAGGCGATTGTAATAGTATATAGGGTTTTGGGTATGTGATTGTGTAGACGACGAGCTAGCCACTTGTCACTACTTTTTCACAATTTTCCATCCAACTCAGAGTAGATTTGTTTTTGGCTGAATGTGGTTAAAGGGACTTGCAGTCCCTTTGACGCCTACCCCTTCGGGGCGTGGTATTATGTTTGTATGTCACCTACACAATCACATACCCAAACTGATATACCATTAGTCGCATTTCACGATATGCTAGGCAAGAAACACAGTTGGCACATTCTTTACAACATTGGACTTTCCAACATAGGGTAGAATCGGCTTAATAAAACACGTTAAACAGTATGTTGGTGGCCTGTCATCTTGTGGAATAATAAACATAAAAACCTGTAATTGTACCTGTAACCTGTAATTGTATTGTACTTAATAACTTTGATTAATCAATATAAAACTAAATAACTAACTAAACTTAACGCAACTTCCCTACCGGGGTAGGCGGGGAGAACCGAACGCCATATGGTACAATGCTTACACACCTCACTCGCCTTTTCAATATTCATGATCCTTTTCATACGGTTTTCATGACTCCTAACATCACCTTCATTAATACACGACCAATCTGGTCGTGGTGGGTGAGCCTGGGCCTTCCGCGGCTCCTACATCGTTCTACATCAATACAAAAACCTATAATTAGGTTCTTAATAGTTTTCCAGGTCCTTTAATGTCCCGAATTTCTGATACCGGATTGCTCGAACACATTTAGGGCTAAGATTATAATGATAAAAACCAATTTGCCTATCTCACCGCCGGCCCGCTGCATGCCGCATGCATAATTAATGCACTCTGTGACAGGGCATAGTGTCATCGATTCGCTCCAACCACCTTCGCTAATTTAATTTCGCCATAGCTTGACGGTTTTGTCTGAGAAATCCACTTTTAGCCGGATCATACAAATTAATGCATATTGAAAGACAGGCAAAATTTACAATACAATGTTGCAAGTCTCCTGAAAAAGAATAACCCAACATTTTTGTCTAGTTGAGAGTAGTACATTTGAATTCAACACTTGCAGTTCAGCTAACAAAAATGGCACATGATTTTTTACTAACCAAATTCGAAAGACAGACGTAAAAGGGAACAAATTATCGATTAATTGGGTAACAGTCAAATTCTCTCGGTCCCCATCGACTACTTTATACGTTCTAACCAGATTTTGCTTTTCATCTCTTCAAAAAAAGGTTTATACTTTTCATTCGGCCAACATCAGATTTAGTTAATCTACTAGATAATAGACACTTAAAAGCAAATAGAACTTAATATATACCACAATATATACCACACCATAATAGGTGCGATGCCTAATATGGGACATCAGTAACCTAAAACAGCCTGAGACTTCCAGTGCACAAAGAGTTCCACATCTGTGTTGCCAGCTGGAAAATCTACGAGACTCCGATAGCATCCCAATATGATCTGTATTTAAACGTAGCTTCAGCCCGGCTCCAGCGGATTAGTGCCGCTCGCAGCTGCACTGATGCGATCGTCTTTCGGATCATCCGGGTGACTCGACGACCAGGCATTAGCAGTGAACGGGTTAAAAAGTCTTGAAAAATCGATATAGGATCTTTGTCGTTGTCGTTTTAATAGGAAATTCGATAACTCGACAGATTAATCTTTCGAGTTGAAGGATTAAATTTCGAAACTCACTTCGAGTTGAATATTTGCGGTGGCTATCCGAAACTTTATGATTGAAATAAGCGACAGAACTTTGATCTTTTGCTGTTAGATATGGAAAAGTTTTGTAGATTATTCATCTATCAATCAATTTATTAATCTAGAGGCTGCTTCTAGCCTTAATTGTAGTGTACTTTGTCGTACAATATTAATGCGCATAGATATTTAATTTACGAAAAGTAATTACAGGACTAATTACTTTTCATAAATTAAATATCTATTGATATAATGTGTACAGAAATAATATTCAAATAGTTTGACCTGTACTACTGTATATATCCCATACCCGTAATCCCCGAAGGGGAAGGCAGAGACAAAAGGGCAATTTAACCACATTCAGCCGAAGAGTAGACCTGGGCTGGGTTAGATGAAACATTGTGAAAAGTAGTGACAAGTGGCTAGCTCGTCGCCTACTCAATCACGTCGCCTTTTACGATATGCTAGGCAAGGAACACAGTTGACATACTCTTTTTAAGTCCCAGACCAACATAGGACTGTACTATTGTGTGACTTACTATTGTATGCTGTGACGTCACTATCTAGACTGATCTGCTTCGCATCTTGCACCGATAATGACATTGTTTGTCGTCGCACCATTGACACCATGAACCAGCAATTGCGGGCTCGACGCAAATTGCCTCAATTCATTTAGTCGGTTGTGATTCCTCCTACGGCATACGGGTCTTAACTAGGCGCATCCGTCTAGAGCAGCTGTCCTCAACCTGAGGCCCGCAGACCGTAAGCGGCCCACCAACCTGTAAGGAACTCAAGCCATTTCGAGTAGTGCATTGAATGTTCGCACTTGCATTAGGAATACGGAATAGAAGTTTTCAAAAGACATCATCCATGACTAATGGATTTATCATTCATGGATGGTCATTTAATTCGTGGATATTTTTTATAAAAACATTTCTAATGGATATAAATATTTTTAGTCAATGTTTCAACAGTTTTAGTTAAATTGGTATTATAAAGATGAATGTAGGTAGGTATATCTGTTTCGGAGTGTCTTGTTAAATATTTAGTATAAATAAATAGAAACAGAACACCGCTTGTCTGTATTATTATATAGAGATCGCATTCTTAAATTTTAAAACGATCCTGGTATCGTTCATCCATCACCGTTCATTTCTTCCACACTTTTTCTTTTATCGCATACTTAATGTTAGAATGGGAGTAATTATCCTCCGGAATCTTGTACGTTTAGGAAGGTGCAAAACATGTAAGACTTCCACGGCTCACAAACAATGCTATGAAAAGATCGGGGTCCCACCAGACAGAAGCATATAGCTTAAAGAAAATAAAGGTTGAGCACGGCTGTTCCAAAGTACTATCGTCAAGAATGAGCCTCGCACAAGGACTTCGGGAATTACGCATCAGGCGACAGCGCTGTACACAGGTAGCATGTGATGCCATCAATTACGACATCTAGTTTCTGGAACTCACCGCGGTACTGAGAATCGTCGTGTTCCTTTGAGGTTATTTGTCACGAATTATGTTGGATCTTGTTCCCAAAGTCCTAGATTTTGTGGGACAATACGAAGTGAAATAGATAATATGTTATTTGGATCATATCTCACGTTTCTGCGTATTGAATAAGCATCTATAATGCCCAATTTGAAATCATACTTGGAGTAAACTATAAAACATACTCTGTAGCCTTAACCAGCTAGTTGTTAAAGCTAAATCAATTCGTTAGACTTAACTGAAATCCAGAAGTACTTTAATTCATACAGATATTAAAAAAAAAAATTAAAATTACAGGCGTCAAGTTTCAAATCCTTCAGTTATTACTGACTTTAGCACAACAATATTTAATCATCGTTAATTATATTATCTCGAACTTATATTTCAAGTGATTCTAAGTATTTCTAAGTTCTAGATATTCTTGGTATTTCCAGTAAACTAAGTATAGGTATATTACCTACTCTACAGCTAGAACCTCAAGATACGCCGCTTCAAAGAAGTGGTGCGTATTTTATGTAGACTTTGCCAAATCCTTAATGGCAATTTCCCGCGAAACTGGGGGTATTTGCAATGTAAGCAAAAATATTCGTCTGATAAAACGTCCGACAAGCCGTTATTAACGAGTGATGCTTAATCCCATCATTTGTCTGAAGGCGCGAATCGCTTATTTCGCCTTATCAATCAGGGTGCCGTTTCAGATCAAATGAGTCGGCTTACAGTTTAAATTCTGCGAACGTTAAATTCCGGCTAAGTACCTGTTGTAGTTATTACAATCTATTTCAAGGCTTGTAACAGTATCGCTTGGATACGTTGGATATTATCAATACTTATTGTAGTTTAGAAACACCTGGAATTTTTTTAACTTGCCTCCAAACAAGTCGAACAACAACAATGGGCTAATTTACACAAAAAAAAATTAAACAGTAAGTTAGAAGTAAGTTAGATTATCGTAAGTTAGATGATCAAAAAATATTGAATACGTATTTTATGCTTAATCTAATACTCGAAAAATGGCAAAGATACAGCGATTCAAAGATCTGAAATGGGGCGCTATACGTCACTTAGACGGTAAATTTTACACACCTAGTAAATTAATGCGCTGTATCTTCATCATTTTTGGTTTGCTGAACAAAAGAAAAATTACGTAAGCAATATTTATTTGCAATCTCAATAATAAACTAAAAAAAAATCAGTAAATTAGCGAATTGAGGAAAAAAGGATTATTAAAGTCTTGAAAATGTGTTTATGTCAATGTGTACTTAAAATTTTATAATTCAAGTCAAAATATATAACTACTTACAAACATCTTTAGAGCTAACAAGCAGTCAAGCTGCCGTCCATATAAGCTGGATTTCAAATAACGTTTGACTTTGTACATAATATAAACAGAATTTTGAGCTCAATTCAACATAACTTAATACTAGATGGAGGAGGCCACAAAAGATCTTAGTGCCAAAGTGATCGGCCTTGGCACGAAGCTGGGGCTGGCTGGCAACTTTAAAATATCCCCTTTGGGTAACCGAGCCAACGAGGTAAAACAAGCGAAAAGCGGCTGATATTTTGATAGAACGAAATGCTTTAATGCACGGAACACAAAGTTTGTAGTCTCAGCCTAGTCATCTTTAAGATGTTAGGTTTTTAGTTTATACCTATAGACTTTGTATTTATTCGTGCAATTTTAAATTTGTAGTTTTATTAGTTGGACGACAGGACAATAAATTAAATTTTCGACAATATTGGTATGAACGGTAACCAAAATTTTGTACGTTCAACAGAGGAGTTTTCGTAGCTGATACTGCAATACCGCCTAACTTACAGTTGATCATAAGGCCTAATTTCCTATGTTATTTAAGTCCTTAAACTAATACTTGATCATAAAGTTAGACCTTATGATCAAGTGTTAGTTACGCGGTATCACGCGGTATCAGTATCACCGACGTTATGTTATGCCCTTAGGAATTAAGGTTAAAGAATCAACACACTGGCTTGCTCATTCCTGGTCGTTAATGACCATTTTGGTATTCATTTGTGTATTCAGCTTATAATGGTTCCTTTGTGCAAAATGATTTACTGCACAGGATAACTACGAGGTGTAAACATTACGTATAATAAGGATGCCGGATTTATCAGATTAATCAAATAAAGCTGCTAAACGTAATATTACAACAAGATGACTTCACCGTCGTAATGGCCTTAAAATGCTATGCAATTGTCGAGGCAAATTGTAGTGTTTATTGTATGTTACTCTATGCTAGCCCATGACACAGTACAATATTTGTTAGTATGGGAGCTCTGTCTTGAATTGGGAATCCATTATCTGCCGCGGATAGTACTCAATTTTGTACCACTGCATCTGCAGTATATCTCTACTCGTACCCTACAGCAATTATAGGTAGTGGTGGAAAATTCCACCCTATCTATGAAAGAGTATAATAGAACGTTCCCCAATCTCCCTTCACTTAGGCAAATAGGTACTTCAGACTGCAATATATTATACTAGCGGCCCGCCCCGGCTTCGCACGCGTGGACGTTTATTTTATAACCTAACCTAATTTTTTCAAAATATTCTATAGTCTATGTTAATTAGGGATAATGTAGCATTCTAATGGTATATATATTTTTTTAAACGGTCCAGTAATTTTTGAGTTTATTCGTTACATACATACATATCATTCCTCTTAATAATAATAGTGTAGAAGTGTAGTGTAGATGAAATAATATAATTGAATGTCTCTTTCAATCACATTTTGTTAACAAAAATTAAAAAATACACAGGGCTCAATTGAAACTCAAAAACTAATGTCCGATTCGTAAAATTACAAGTGGGTTCAAATTGTTAAAAACATATGATTTGCTTTGTACGAACTTCATGAATAGATACAAGGGTGTTCAAGATGCATAAGAAATCGTATCTGCCCTTGCCACACGCGAATATTTTCATCTCAATTTCATGATACAACATGAACTCACCACTTATCTATATATATGATACAAACAATGACAAGCGAACGTAAAAGTCACCACTTTTTTTCGTCACAGGAATTTCGGCAAATGGCTATTTTTTTTGTTTTTTTTCTCCTCCAATGAAAAGCCATTCTAATATATCTTTACTACCGACATCTCTTACTGTGCCTGTAGTGTCCAGCTGTGACAAACAATACCATTATCAGTGCACTGCATAGCGTGACGAGACGCATTCAAGACGAGTACCAGAGTGATTAGTGTTCCACTTGTGAACCCCTCATTATGCTCAATTTACATTAAGAGCGGGCTTTGTTCACAGCCACGTGTAAAGTAGTTGTGCGTAGGCATAAACTTTACACATTGGCATATCTACACTATTATTGTTAAGTGTAGGTTATAAGTTATTGGTCTAGATATAACCGCCTAACACCCACTCTAAGGCAATTTGGTATACCTTATATCTTATTCAGGGCTCTCAATGTACAAAGGATTGCCTTCATGTTTCATGTAAAATAATATACTTACTATATATTCCTTCGTCAAATGTTGGTCTAGGACTTAAAAATAATGTGCCAACTGTGTTTCTTGCCTAGCATGTCGTAAAAGGCAACTAATGGTATATGGGGTTTTGAGTATGTGATTGTGTAGGCAACAAGCTAGCCACGTGTTACTACTTTTTCACAATTTTCTATCTGACTCAGCACATTGTCCCATGTTGGTCTGGGACCTGAAAATAATGTGCCATCTGTGGTTCTTGCCTAGCATGTCGTAGAAGACGACTAATGGTGTATCGGGTTTTGGGTATGTGATTGTGTGGGCGACGGGCTAGCCACTTGTCACCACTTTTTCACAATTTTCCATCTAGCCCAGCCCGGTTTTGTTTCTGGCTGAATGTGGTTAAAGGGACCTGCAGCCTTATTAACTAGTCGTAAAAAGTGATTAATACTATATTGCTTATTGGGTGTCTGGCCGTGTAATCGACGAGCTAGCTAGCCACTTTCTATAATTTTCCATCTTACTCAAATTAATGTTTTTTAAATAAATTGCGGGCGATGGTGGGTATGTGTTACCAAGTGTAGGACACAAGTTATTAACCTAGATACCTGTAGGGCCGATTTTATGAACGCCTTATTGAGGTTACTTATGGCTCTAAATACACCAATTATCGTCGCTATTGACAAGATCGACAACGAATTTAAGGTCGTTTACTGTATACCGTTCTAGCAAAATTGATGTCTAGACACAAGGAGGACGAAAGGAAATTCATTATTTTATTTGAAAAATTTGATTATTTGTTCTAATATCACTTTAAAAATAGAAAACTGACAAGTATTTTTCCTCATAATTAAAGTGTATGTACCTACTTCATTTTAAAGTGTAATTAGCCAGTGTTTTGAGTACTAGACGTCGTAACCAAAAACCTTCACACATTTTATATGGAAGTAACAGGCTTCAATATTAAAAAAAAAATCAATTAACTAAAGTATCGCATACTCTGTATGAAAAGAAGAGGTAATTGTCTTGTTTCTAGGCAGCGACCTGAGTTCTTGCAGCTGAAATATAACCACTATATCCTGTCGCTGACTATGTTTTCGATATAAAAAGTACTACAGTAGGCAGAGGAAAGTTAGCGCTCCCTACATCATCCCTAAGGACGCAACTTCTTGCCCTTCTACACGTCTTCCTATTTAGAGACTTCCTTATTTTACCCTTAGGGATAAACTGTCGTTTTGTTGTTGTTGTTTCGTACATATTTTATAATTACTTTTCTTTTTAGGTCCATAAAGTTGTCTGCCTCGTTGGTCTAGTGGTAGCATGCGCTGCCTAAGGATCAAGAGGTCCCAGGTTCAAATCCGGGGTCGAGATAAAATTTTGTGGCTGGGTATTTCAATATTAAAATTACTCAGTAATAGCCCGAAGTCAGAAAGTACCACCTCCGTGCCTCGGAAAGCACATAAAGCTGTTGGTCCTGCGCCTGATCTCTTTCCTGTTATATCGAATTGCCGTCTCACCGGACTATCAGTGAAATAATAGACCTGTGTTTGCGCACATACTTGTGCACTATAATATATCTTGCGCAGTTGTCTAATCTTAGTTGAGATTGGCCGCCGTAACCGATATCGGTTAGAAGGACATTAATAAAAAAAATATATACAGTACAAATTTATTCTTACACACATACTTATAAAGCTCGCAACTCTCCTTTAACCACTTTTAGCTATTAAATGCATTCAGTGGGGTAGGTGCAAAATCGTGAAAATGTAAGCAAGGGGCTAACTCGTCGTCTACACCATAAAATCAATACACAATTAGTCTCCTTTTACGGCATGTTGGCAAGGAGCACTGTTGTGATTCTTCAATTCCCAGACCAGCATTATTTTCGTTATAAGCGTCATTAATAGAAACTTTTTACCAAGATGATGGGAAACTCAAAATATTATATAATATTTATGTTTCATTCTTAATTTTTTTTTGCGTTCGCCATTTTACCATGGAGATGATCTCCAGAACACATCCTGTGATTAATTTACTACGATTCTGGCTTGCAGCTTTTTCTACATACACAAGTCTTATATGCATGTAAGGATTAGGATACTTATTATCTGACTTTTCACAAATATTTTTCCAATGTTGTCCTGCAACGTCTGTTTGTTCTGCCTCCGCCACACTATGCTCCTGGCGCTGTTCATCGCCTTGGTGCTCGAGCTGCCGCGATGCTGCCCTCTCTGTCCACACACTGCTCGCGCATTTGGTCATTTGTTATATACTGATAATAGACGTCGAAACTGTGGCAGCGTGCGCGCTATGCATTTTTAGTATGGCTAATTACAACAACGTCCTACAAGGAAATATACAGAATCGTCGTCGTCCTTGTCAACGGAGATGGTGGTTGACATCATCCGCCTTCGTTAGACCGTTCTTCTTAGCTACTTACGCATGTATTGCCGGTCCTTTGACTCACGCCAAAAAACCCGACAAAATAGGAAGCGGTGGGCATGACTAGCGACATGGCGAACGGCATGCCGAGTAATGTTGCTACAGTACGTTACTGTCTCCTTTCCTCGCTACTTCTCTTGCCACTCGTCGAGTGTGTCGGTTTCGGTTTAAAGACATTTATTCTCATTAATTCTCATTGTGCCATTTATGTTACACGTTGTGTGTGGCAGGGGTATTCGATGTTACACTTCACTATAATTACTCAGTTGGAGCCAATGTTTGCTCGTTCAGAAGCCAATTATATCACTAGGAAGTAACAAAGGGCCCCGCAGACGGGGACCAGAGGAGGATAAAGGGGAGCCTTTAATCTCTATTCCCGAATAGCCCCAGGAAACGTCGATATCTAATTACAAATTATTTCGGGTTCAACCGAAACTGCAAGCCATTTTGTACGAGGTAATCCGGTCTGAAGACGTATGTGTTTGAATTATGAGGAACTTGCAGATGCGATCGTGTCCTTATCGGGAGAGTTGCGGGTTAATTTTATGTTACATTGTAAAAGGCTGACCGAATAGAAAAAAACTGCAATTACAGTCCTAGAAGGAATCGTTGAGACTGAACAGAAATGCAATCTTTACCCACTCAAAAAATATGGTACAATAAAGTGCATCCATTTCTTTTTTGTGTCAATCCGTGTCGAATCTTGCCATTCAAATAGTTCTGCAATATATTCACTATCCGTACTAAGTCTGCATATAATCGGTATATAAGTCTGATAAATAAAATTATTTGAATTCTATTAAAATGTCTTTATACGGAAACCCAGATGACACCACGGGCTAGATATGTATAGGTACGCATTTTATTTTATTTTCTTTATTTGGAATAACAAGTTCTTTGTACGAATTTTCTAATTTGACACATGATGACTCCTATACCTACCCGGATTTTCTTAATCACAATCATCTTCCTCATTTTTAATACCAATACAAACTAATTCTTCGAAACATGATTTACTTATGACTCATTGCCGGATAAGAACAGATGTTAAACAGATCTCATCCGACTTCGCAAATATCATTTCAATGGCATATTTGTCGCAAAAAATAACAATAAGTGCAGGGTAAGGAAGGACGCGGACCCTATATTAGCTGGTCCCCAAGAAATTTGAATAATATTGTCTCGAACAGAAGAATAGCCTCAGTACATGAATCTGAAATAACACGTTTCCTGTCCTCGTCTACAAAATTGTATAGTCGTTTGATATATAAAATGAGGGTATTTTTTTAAAAAGGTTGACCTTTCATCACGGACTAGTACCTAAAAAAAGATGGACTCCGCGCTACTAACCGTACGAGGTAATCCGGAAGCTTCTGAGTGAAGCTGCTCAGGTGCTCCAACTTGACACGCAACCTACGTCACATATTGACATAAAAAAATGCTCCAAATGACAGATATCCGATATCTGGTATCCATAAGTATCTCACTCGCACATGCATAAACGTGGCTCCACGTTAAAGTATGACAGCGTGGAGTCATTTAACCTTTGATTTTTATTTAGTTAATTTATATTTTTCTTTTTTCTCTTACGACCACTCGCCTATTCCTCAGTAAATCTGACTGTCTATATACTATACTATAGATTCTACAGGCTCATATACATCAAATCCAATCACCAACGTTTATTTTAATCTATTCCCAAAAGAAAGTTCTGACCTTTATGACTCAATTATCTCATAATTAAGTAAGTGCGTCTACGTAATCACATAATGTCACCTACTATAAAACTCATTATGATAATGTTAACAGGAACGCATTCAAAGTCCGTTTTAACATAGTTTGTACAATTAACCTCAAAAATAATGATAATATGTAGTGACAGATGTTAAACATAAAGGAAAGCCGACTAGTCAGCAGAGTTATGTTCAATAGCATAACAGATAGTTCAGTTTTTGTTACAGTGAATCCCCTTTTTTTTTACAAAATATCGAAGTGTGCTGAATAATACTGTAGGTATTCAATTTCGGATATTAGCAATGCCATTCGCAACTTTTCTCCGAAAGGTTTAAATCGTAAATACATGCTGGCCCATATGTGGCGCGAAAATCTAATTTAATAAAAAAAGAAAAAGACAATTATTTGAAAAAGGAATTTAGAAATGTAATAATGATATATTACAAACGAATTTAAAATCTATCCAGCAAAGAGTTAAGGCTGAAAATGCCAACACAATTTTCGCTGACTCAAAGTTTCCCGCCTATTAGGTGAGCACTAACCTTGTTATTGACTTCGCCGGCCCAACCAGCGTTTCTTTGAGGTTCTGTTAGTATTTATTTTTCATCAGCGAGTTCAAATATTTGTTAAGTTCGCGTTCGTGGCCACGGGGCTCGTTCTTTCGTTGTGAAAGTAGGCGAGAAGCTATCCATCCGATACGAAATTTAATGACACTTTTGATTTGAGGGTAAGAAACACTGCGCTATTTGTTTTCCTGGGGGAATCTATCTGGATTCCTGTCTGCCTAGAGAGGAGAAATGAAATGAAATGAAATTGTCTTTATTTACGTAGGCTTAAAAAAAGCACTTATAAATCGACAGAATAAGATCAATATCCACCGGTTCAAAAAGTAGATTCTACCGAGAAGAAAGAGCAGGATATGTCCATCTTGCACGGACATAACACCCATGGTAGCCCGCGATCAGCGCCGTGTTGAAGGACTCCGGAACCCCACCGGACGGAATTTGGCCAGTTCCTTTAGCGCTTCGCATCGCTGAGTAATACCCGTAGCGCGTTTCCTCTCAGCAAAAGACCGCAAGGCGCAAGGGTCCCGCGTCACGACTGGACTATTGCGCTAACTCAACTCAACTCTACTGCGCCGGATCCGTTGACTCGCTTCTTCAAATGCGTTTGCGGATTGAACGTTACGCAGGACTAAGAGAATAAGTACCTAAAATGCGGTGCTTTCAACAACTCATGAATTGTTCAGCATTGCATTTTACTGCGCTTTAACGCAATTTGAGCTTGATAAGTACACGGCTGAGTTACTGTATTAACAGAAATGTTAACTGTGTTTATATTCAAGTGAATTAACAGTTATCACTTCGTCAGATAGGAAACGACCGTGAAATCTAGATGAGGTCGACAAGTACAGTAGGTACTGTAGTTGGTAGTTGGCTTGTCGCCCTCATTATGTAATTAGATACATATTTACTTCATTGGGAACCAATAATAAAAAATAAAAATGGAAACAAATAATTTGACTTTATATTACAATAGTTGTATTA
Source organism: Glyphodes perspectalis (assembly GCA_951394215.1). Lineage (NCBI taxonomy): Eukaryota > Metazoa > Arthropoda > Insecta > Lepidoptera > Crambidae > Glyphodes > Glyphodes perspectalis. The sequence continues at coordinate 3,473,214 of OX596200.1, forward strand.
TTTTTATCACACTTCGAATATCGGAGAAGGATCTCATTTCCTCAATCTCTAACTTTTTATCTGTCTTCGGCTATACGATTTATTATAACAGCAGCTGTATTTACTCAGTCCGGGTCTTAATTGTTTGAATAAAAACAAAAAAAAACAGTTCTTCTCTAGCACCAAAGGGCAGTACCTAATTAGTCTAAATTTAATAAAGCGTATACTGCTAGTTCAAAAGCTAACTCGTTATATGTTCAAGCCAATGTGAAAAAGCACTTACGACCAACACGGCCCAATTAGTAAACGCCATGGTCGGTTACCGTAATTGGAGGAATGGATTAAACCCCATCGATTGGTTTAGTGTCGCCAGTGTTGTGTACGCTACAGTTAGCTAAAGAGCAGTTTATAATCCAGCAGTTAGTTCCAATAACGCTGAAACAGCTTAACTAAACAATACTCTAGTTATGAAAACCATAGAAATATTTGTTTATAATATTAATATTTTGTAGACAGCTCATTATATTCTCCTGACTTCAAAGGAAATCACTTCGTAAAGATATAACACGACTTACTCAAGTACTTCCTTAGGGCTTTGTCTTCTAGCCAACCTGTACTACCATTAAACATGTAGTGTGAGCACCTTGAAGGGGATTTAAGGTTTTTTTATATATATATATATTTTTTTTAAGTTGTTTATTTTTTATATGTATAGATTACATACATTGTACTTTGGTCATAGCAAAAGAGTACAGTTATGATTAGCTAAGGAGCCCCAAAGAGTATCCATCAGATAATGCCGGGTCTATTGTAGTAAGATTTAGGATAGGTACCATGAATCTTATAAATTAAAATAATAAATCCTTTGTTCGAAAAAAGCCATTTTTTTTAGAGAAATAAGAAAAAAAAAACATTATGCCGTCGAGCAAAGCCGCGGGAAAAGCTAGTTAGTTGTTTATTTATAAATAGTATAATACAGTCTGCGTGCTATTGAGCCTTATAATCATCAGAAAACGCTCTTCAACGCGAATCGCTTCCAACTCTGCCCCAATTAGCACTCATGCCATAGTCGGTTACTTTAATTGGGTAAGCGATTAAAACTCCTCACTGCGGCGCGGAAGCACTGGCACCACCATTAGTTCTGGCTCCCCAAAGATTTAGGGAATAATCCTTTGGAATTTTTGCGGGAGCACGGTCGATTTATTCTTTAACCTTCAATAGGCTTCGTTGGCTCGAAAATTAGGTAATTTACCTAATTTTGCGTCTTCGGCATCTATAGGCTGAAGGAAACTTTGATTCTCCGCCGTAAAAGTTTTCTTAACGGCCCCGGCGATGTTGATATAAATCTTAATGCTTATTTATTGTGGTAGGAAATGACGCGGAACGGACCAAAAGCGTGTTTTAACGATAATGTATTCGATACACCTTTTAAAGTATATTTTTGTTAGCGTTATTTTTAAAAAGGCAGTTCGTTACATTTTCTTTGCCATTTACTTCATGTCAAACAAGCGGTGGTAGATCTATGAATATAAATTGAAAAATATCCACCATATCTACCCATGGTTTTTCAATTCCATAAATACATACATTAATTGCACATTCACCAGCATAACACATATTTAAATTACTATTAATATGTAGCAATTTTTATAATTTTTTCGATTCGATTCGATTTCGACCTATGCATTACAAAGTTCATTTGACAGTTGATTCCACAAATAATTTTCTCTTCTTCCACTCTGAATAGTTTTCTTCCTTTGTATTTATTTGTCGTGTCAAAACTATTCCGGACAGTGCGTGCATCGTTTGAGATCAACAAAGCACATACTATCAACACCGAGACAGTTCACGCGTGTAATCCTCTAGATGGCGTTACGCACTTCAAGGGCCGTGAACAAAAAATCCAACAATGGGCGGGTCCTTTGGCCTGTTTTCACACGTCGGCCTTTCGTTGAGGTAGGTAGGGTGAAGGGTTCTCTTGACGCAATAAGGTTGAGGATACAACAGTGGAGGCCATGGAATCGGAATGGACTTGTAACGTGTTAATAAATTAACTGTAGAATGGAAGAGGCCAGGTTTAACCGCATTAGGGGAAAAAAGAACTTTGTTATTATTTTAATTTGGATGTGAGGACGTTTTTAGACGGTTTAAACGAACTTACTGTATGTTAGAGATTGCGAAAAAGAATCTTGTTTTGATGTCGAGTCGGACTCCCGCTCGAAGGGTTATGTACAATTATCTGTACAAAATTTGACACTTTATTATAACCATGACCATTGAATGTAAATCTGTCGTCAATGCAGCAGTAGCTATGGACACATACGTGTATACAAATATGATATACTTACGATCAATTAAACGCTAAATATAAGTTATCGGTTGATGAATGAACAAACATAGTTTAATCACGCTACAAAAGTCAAATAACTACGTAAGCAGACTAATTTAATGTTAAACTTTATCAGTGTAAACATTTCAAGCTATCATCAATTAACTGCGTAACAGACTGATCAAAATTCATTGACATTGATCATTATATAAACATTATGTTCATAGAATATTTATTTGTTATATGAAACTAATTTCATGAATGTTAATAATTGCAATGTTTGTCCGATGCTGGTCTGGGACTTGAAAAGAATGTGCCAACTGCGGTTCTTGTCTAGCGGGTGGTAAAAGGAGATTAATGGTAGGATATCGGGTTTTAGGTGATTGGCGACGAACTAGCCACATGACACTACTTTTTACAATGTTCCATCTACCCAGCCTTTTTGGCTGGCTGCCCCTTTGACTCTGCCTACCCCTTCAGGGATTACGGGCGTAATGATGTGTATGCATGTATGTAATCATTATGAAAATTCTGTCATTTTATCATTACTACTTAGAAAAGAAGAAAGAAACAAAGAAAAAAAAAGTTTATTAGCGCATAAAGCAAATTTACGTATAGCAATGTTTCATATATTTGCTAGAAGATTACGTCAACATTACGAAACAACGTAATTAGCGTCTGATTTAAGTCTAACACACGTGGCACTACCGCAATATGCATCGTAATCAACGAAATGACTTACGATACCTATTCTGCTAACATTGAGAACTAGTTATCTTAACATAGGATAGCATGTAACATACATAGGTCAGCTATTCCGGAAAAAAAATCATCATGGTCGCCAGACCGTTTCGGAGAATAACCGATCAAAAAAAAGACAAACACAAATTAAAAAATAAGTTCTTTCTTTTGTTATCTTTATACTACACAGTTCTTTCATTTCAATAAAATTCATACTCATTAAGTCAATAAAGTATGTAAATGTTTAATTCCACATAATTTACCTCGAATGCCTCGATGACTGGCTCGATGGCACACTCGGTAGTGACCCTGACCAATGTGCCAAGAGTTGTGGATTCGATCCCCACCCAGGACAAAAATTCGTGTGATGAATACTTGTGTTTGTTCTGTATCTAGGTGTTAATATCTAATATTTAAGTACAAGTGCTTAAGCTACTTACTAATATACGGATCAATGTATGTGATGTGGTCGGATATTTATTTATTAATATTATTAGATATTTATTTTAATGATATTTCTTTTTATTATTTGAATTCACGTTGAATTAGAAAACGAAAATCTAAGGATGGGAAATTATTTTAACCCATTTACTTACTTACGTGAGAAATCGTGCGTACAATCAAACCACGGAATGCAATTAGAAACTGAAGTTAGCAGTCGTGATAATACCTACACAGGCGACAGTATGCGCACTGTCTTCTATATAAGTGTTGCTGACAGTCCAGGTTAAGACGAAGATATGCTGGTTTATCTCTGTTAAGACTACCATTGGCTGTATAATATATGGCTAAGGCATATTTTATTATAATTATATAATTCATCTAAGAAACCAACGGGACTACCGCACATTCTAAGTAAAATAATTAAATAACTTCAAATAAATCAACACATTATCATCTATGACAAGGATCCTTATTAGAAGTAAAATATAAAAAAAAACAGTTACGATCTTTACAACTGAAGTACTTAAATGATTCTTGGTCTTTTACAAGATCCGACATGGATACTCAGTTAAAATCTTTGAACTCAGCGAACATCATAGCGTATTTAAATTGCACAATGACGCACACTGGAATGAAATTGTGAATAGCGTAATTTAACGGAACGCAGGAAGGAATTACTTTCCCATACAATTTCTATCGTTGAATTATAGTGCGAGGGTTCTCTAGTTTAGGAATAACTAGGTAGTGTTGATATCGTTTGGTGCATTAATTAATGCTTTCGTCTATTAATAAACGGATGCAGTACTTTGTTAACACAATGTCAAACATTCGGTGCTAATTAAAACATTAACCATAAATACACACCAAGCATTTTTTACAAAACACTAAATTAGCACTTTCAACAAATACCCAACTTTATTTCGAGATTAGAAATTACACTGTTTTCTCGCAGTGCAAAGTACTCGCGTTCAGTTTTAATTAATTTGAGAAATTCCTTAATTATGCACAACTAAGTTCAAACACTTTCTTGAAACCCAGCGGATACATTTCAACAAAATTAATTTTAAGTCGGTGCACCTAATTGGGCACCTCGCGTCCCCGGCATTCCTGCACTCGTCTTTATGCTATTGCCGGCGGTTCTTTTGTCTGTGTCTCGCACAGACAAATACCATTAAATGGAGAGAGACGACAATAGCTAATAGCGTTACGTTTGAGCTCTGGATGCATATTTTGGAAGTTTGTTTGTTGCCATTGTGAAGGTGAAGGATCGAGACTGTTTTAGATAAAAATTGTGTAGCTCGTACTTGCATAGAAAATTAAAGCTATTACTACTGCTAATATTATAAATAGAGATTGGATGGGTATCTACATAAGCAAATAAAAACATAATTAATTAAGCTTTTTATAATCTTAAACTCAAAATATTAATCGCGATCGAATCTTCAAACAGTAGCTGCAGAGCTATGCAATTGTAATAAATAGGGCCGACGTATTTCGCGTGACAGAGTTGTGGAAAAAAATGAATTTTAACTAAATAATAACAAATAAATAAATAAATTCTCCAGACTGACACACCAATTTCCTAGCTCCAAACTAAGCTTATGCCATATTTGTCCATATTTATCACACGAAACATTTGCCCCCAGCGGGATTCGAATCAGCGACTCTTGGTTTCGTGGCCAGGGTCTCTGACCACTCGACCAACGAGCCTGTCAAACATATTTCCGATTATTCTATAAAAAAAGAAGTTTTTTATTATTTGAAGTTATAATGAACTGCCTATTTCCCGTGGTATTGGTATTAAATTACATCAATCGTAAACTCTATAACCGAATGCTCAAATCGCTATATTGATGATGGTAGCCACATACATACCTGATACTAACCTAAGTTATTTTGCAATCGCAACATAAAGTTTAATATAAATCAGATTTCCAAACAGCCCACACTAACAGGACAGCTAAGCTTACAACCAACCACCTAATTTATGAGGTGCAATTATTATGTCCGCATAACCGAAGCCACTTTATGAATCTAATTAACTAACTTTAATGCAACAAGCCTGCATAAGCGCTATTCGAGCGATTTTATTTGCGCAAACTTGTTCGTAAGTCTAAAAGGTTTAATTTTTTAAGTCGCAACGTTTCATTGAAACCGCCAAATGGCTAGCGATTTTTCCACGCCGTGTATAAATAATATTATAAAGAGGAAAGATTTGTATTTTTGTGTGTGTGTATGTTTGTAATGAATAAACTCAAAAACTACTGTGCCGATTTCAAAAATGTTTTCACCACTGGAAAGCTACATTATCCGGAAGTAACATAGGCTATATTTGATCCCCATATTCCTACAGGAACGGGAACTATTCGGGTGAAACCGCGGGGCGCTGCTAGTAAATTATATAATATAACGTTTGATCTATAAACAGTCGCTATGCATATGAATAATACTTCGATGAGAATCAAACTGAATGTTATTTTCTTCCTAATATAGAAATCGACTAGGTATTAATCGAGTCGATAAGGAATTAAAATAATTATTATTTCGTTTTACAAAATTTAAGCAGGTAAGTACAATGTACAATGTATTTCTTTTTAAATATGTCAACTTTTTTCCTTATCACTCGATTGATTTGACCGATACCTATAGTCGTAAGATGCATATTGATTATATCCAAATACGTTTTGATAAGATAAGGAGAAAGTACCTACGACAATTTAAATTAAGATTATTGGATTTTTGTGTCTCATATTATGTGTAGGTATATTCTTAACAAGCTAAAGTAAATTATAAAGCAGCACTTTAATCTTGTCTTTAAGTATTAGATAAGACCATTATCAAAAGATTTTTATTTCAATAGGCTGTAAATGAAATCGGTAATCCGTTGTCATATTGTAACCAATTTTCAGAGTAGGTACGTAAAATTTTCATACCTTACCTATTTACCTACCATTATAGAAGCGAAAGTAAATATGTTCGCCTGTCTGTTAGGCTTTTATAGAAGGAGAACTGGCACCAATTTTTTGGTAGGTATTTGAGGCAAGCTGAAAACTTGTCCCATGCCTCTCCTATTATACCCCAACACGAAACTGCAGACCTGACTGAGTGAGTAGCGGGGCTAACTGACGATAAAGTCCCACTATAACGATCTGTCTTTTTTAGAATCCTATTTTTTATATAATAATTAAATATCCTATTAAAATTTCAAGTTGACTCAAATACATTTTTTATATTTTTTTCCAAAATATATTAGCACGCGTCTGGCAATGTTGAAACCCCGACTTAAAACGTGTTTCTTTTTTATTGTTTAAACATTAAATACGACATATTAAAATTGCATACTGCCACAAACATATTTTTGGAAAAAAAAAATTAAGTATTATTTAAAAATAAAAATAAAAACCCGCTACTCACCAGCCAGGTCTACTTCCGTGTTGAAGTATAATAGGAGAGGCATGAGACAAGTTTTCAGCTTGCCTCAAATACCTACTCAAAAATTGATGCCAGCTCTCGGACCTATAACACCTAAGTTATTTACACACACGATAGTCTGTAATAGATCAAATTGCATGGTGCTAGCAAAAACTAACTGTATAATAGCAAAATCGGAAAACCCACACAGGGGTTTTGTCGTGACAATTACCAGACCCACTGCAGCCCCTAATAGCTGAGTGCTGAGGTCTTTCACATAGCATTAGGGTGGAAGGGCAAGACGGATCGATTCGCAATAAAATTGTTGGGATTGCATTGTTTTTATATCGGACGAAGTAGTGAACTCGTCAAACCGAATTTTAGTTTATGGATTCCTTTTGTTTTTAAATAGGTACGTAGTTTCACACACAATACATAATACATATCTAGATATTGACCTCTGATTTTATTATACAATAGTCTAATCCTTCAGAACTGAATTAATAATAACATGTGGTTTAAAAAATTATAATAAAACATTAATGGTGTTTTTTCCCATGTTCACATCTATTATTCATGTAAGCACACATTCTATATTATGTAAGAATATTACGCTGCTTCTATTTAAAAATTCATGAATTAACAATCTCCTCATTTTTTGATGTCGGTCGAATAATGTTGATATGCATTTGTAACGTGATCGTGGAACATTTATGTGTAATCTAAGTACCTACTACTTACAGATGCATGAACAATTTATGTAGATATATATAGAAACCTACCTACAGATACATATTTAGATTTTTGTATACTCATCATCGCGACCATAATCTTCCAGGAGTAGACAGAATCAAAGGAATAGCAAGCTACTTTGACCACTTTTAGCCAAGGAAAACTTTTTAAACACGAAAAAAGCAATGGAATTGATTTCAAGTATAATTAGCTAAATATGCATGTTTATTAAACTAGGTATGTAAGTACTACGCACCAGTTTCAGCCTGGATATTTGTAATGCTATAAAATCATAATAGGGATGTTGACTAGAATGGTGTATGGGGTTTTGGATAAGTGATTGTGTAGGCGACAAGCTAACCACTTATCACTACTTTTTTACAATTTTCCATCTAACCCAGCCCATTGTCCCATGTTGGTCTGGGATTTAAAAAGAATGTGCCAACTGTGTTTCTTGCCTCACGCACATAATCCCCGAAGGGGTAGGCAGAGTCAAAGGGACAGCAGGTCCCTTTAACCACATTCAGCCAACAAATAAAACTGGGCTGGGTTAGATGGAAATTTGTGAAAAAGTAGTGATAAGTGCTAGACTGTCGCCTACACAATCACACCAACCCGATACACCATTAGTCGCCTTTTACGACATGCTAGGCAAGAAACACAGTTGGCAAATTCTTTTTAAGTCCCAGACCAACACGGGAAAATGTTTCACAAAATAATATCATACTACTTAATGTTTTAATGCTGATATTGATGTTACAGTGCGTCTGTTTATAACAATTTGAAAACTGTTTTAAAAACCATGTTCGTAATTACCTTAAAACTTACTAAACTAAAAACGGGAGTAGGTAAACGTTACTAAAACGATTAATTGATCGTAATGCTTAGTGTATTTTCATAAATCTTTCGAATAACACACCCCATATTGTTTATGGTAATTAATAAAGAAATCGCCACAAAGGCAATTATGGCCCCGTTATGGTACACCGTCTGTCGTGTTCTCACAAAACCTGTTCGTTGAGATGGCCAGCTGTGCCTCAACTAAAACTCGATTGTACTTGCGAATGCTCCTCTGTCGGCAACTCACAAAAGGAGAGCTTTCTGCCCTTGATAAAATGATCATACTGTATTACTATGTGTACCAAGGAGATATAAGCCCCTTAAATCACATTTACTTAGCCAATAGTAAAATTGAAGGTTGATAAAGCAACCTTCCATATTAAGCTTGGATAGTAACTAGTTAACCGCCCCCGGATATTTGTTTTTCTGCCTCGTTGGTCTAGTAGTAGCATTCGTCGCCGTATCTTTAAAAAAGCAAGTATTTTTAATAGATGTAGTCCTATTTTGTACCTTTCACATCTACACTAATATTATAAAGATACACATCTACACTATTCGCTGTCCCCGTGACGGGGATATGGCATACGGGGACAACGGGAACAAAGGTTATAACATATAATGTCTCCTACATTTGTATTTTTGTATGTTTGTAACGAATAAACTTAAAAAGTAATGGATTATCTCTACATTAAATACCCGGGGGAGTAGCAGCTGAAATAGCCTATTACTAGAAAAAAAAAGATAGGGATGAATGTCCACCCGAAGAAAATAAACTCATAAAACCATTGTTTCTATAAATTATCACTAGCTTCTATGGCGCCAGTGACCGCGTGAATTCCAGTATGTCCCAAAAAGACTGCCGCACGTCTCCACCTGTTTCCGCGTGAATTCCAGTATGTCCCAAAAATACTGTCATACATCTCTTGAGGATATTTCACTTTTCCTAGTTGCAATACGTAGATACTCAACTTGGAGGGAAAATCCGATGACTTTGAGCAGTACAACCAAGTACAAAAATGTATAGTAAATCCGATCTTGAACAAACTGATAACACCATACACACCTTACAACCATTTTTATCACATTTTTTTGTTGTTCATAGTGTTTGCAAATGTCCGCAGGCTACAGCAATCGCTGACAACCAGGCCGGCCCGTTTGGTTATTTGTCAACTTTAGTAGTATAAAAAATATCCGCGTAAAATTTAAAGTTAACTTTAGGTAAGTAGTGTTTTTTTTACTGAGCAGCATGGACTAGTAAAAAAAGAAGGACTCCACGCTATCATACTATAGCGTGAAGCCATGTTTATGCATGTGTAAGTGAGATACTTTTGGATACCAGATATCGGATATCTGTAATTTGGAGCAATTATTATGTCAATGTGTGACGTAAGTAGCGTGTCAAGGTGGAGCACCTGAGGAGCTTCAATGTCTAGTTAGTGTAATAGTCCTTCTTGTTTTACTAGTCCGTGCTGAGCGGTTAATGTTGTGCGATTTCTTAAAACATAGGTGCATAGGTACTTACATAAAAGGAACAGTGATGGGGCAATCTTGAGATCACAAATGCATATTGCATTGATTTAATGAGTTTATACGTATCTACCTGTATTTTTTTTTTTTATTTAATGGTGTTATGTTCTTTATTGTTACAATGATTTTACTATTTAAGTACTTATTTGTTACAGGGTTTAAGAGCCTCGTGAAGTTATCCGTGTCACAAGAGCTACCTTACGTCAGTATTTAGCGACATACCTACCTATCTGTTCTGTAATTTGTCCCGTGAATAATACAATACGACGCGACTTCTACGATAGGTAATACGTACATAATTACTAAAGGCATTTCCATATACTGACTCCAATTTTCGTAGGACCTACCGATTCTGGTCTAATTACTTTTGAACAAAATTATTAAGGTAGGTACATATTTTTGCCGGTACTTAATACCTACATAGTACCAAAAACTGTCGTTGGACGCACGGTAGCAAGGCATTTCGAGCAAAGCTTTTTGTAAACCTCAAAAAAAATAGGTAAGTAGATGTATGTGTATAGAAGAGTTTTTATTAAGTATATTTTGTGGTAAAGATCGCGAGATTTCTACCACTACTATTTGTAAGAAATTACGTAAGGTCTTAGATTTGTCGAATATATTTTGGCTCCCACGCGTAATTGTATTAATTAGGCCCCCAAGTCTTTGCACTATTTCACAGTGAACGTCTATTTTCCTAATATTCTAAAACTAATGTCCTGCCACGAGTGTAAGAGAAAATTGTTTAATTTTCCAGACGTTCCACAATAGCGATTGAATGATTAGTGCGATTCTCGATATGAATCATAAAATTGTTTATGTTCTAACTTTTAATTGTGTTTTTTACATATGTTATTTCTTTTTATAGACTTTTAATTGTTATGGCTTCACATTCTCGCCCATTGCAATTAGCCGTTACGAGTTCCTAAGTGATATTGATTTATAAGGCGAAAAACAATAAATTAGGCAGTGGAATATACCTACTTTTCATTTCATTATGTACCTAGAAGGTAGGCTAACCTATCGACTGTTTGGAACTGCGCTAGCTAGGACAAATTAAAGAAACTTATCAAAGTATCAATGCCGAGTTCGGTAATGACAACACACAGTAAGTGAGCGTGTTCCCAATTCGTTATGATTAGCAAAGCAAGCACATCGAGAGAACAGTGCCAGTTTGTGAAACAAGCCGGTACACGGGTTCATAATGGGTTCGCTTGCAGCCTCGGCCCTCGATACAGACCCAGCTTTCACCCAAAAACGTGGGCGAAGCCGCGTTCCCATTGAATAAATACTTACGTTTACGCATCAGTACTTTACCTACGATAGCATGCGATACGGAAACAAAAATAACGCGACACCAATCGAAGGGAAGAAAACACACGATAACGTTTGTTTACCTGCCGATTGCCACTGCATGTTCAAGGTAACATTGAATAATTTAACGTTCCGACAGCGATAACTTTGCGTCGCTTCTTGAACGACATTCGTTCAACACTAATAAACCACACCGACTAGACTCCAGACAAATTACTCATTGTTGACATTGAAAGTTACGCAAGTCCTATGCAAGTGTGCAACTTTCGTGTCGTCTAAAAGGTGATATTAGACACCGTTTCTCGCCTACGATCCCGTCTTTCGACACAACAAAAAGCCGGGTGAAGCCGCATTTAAGACGGGTCCCCCTTACCTCTGTCGCTCGTACATATCCTGCGAGGACTACACAAGACAGCCATAGGTATATCCTCAAATGCATCACAAAAAGTGAGTCGGCCCCGTGGCTCCAGCAGTACAACACAATAGCACAAATAACACAGCACAAAACAAATTGCTGTTATGTTATTACACTAGCACCATACACACGGGCACAACAACTCGCGAAACGACATGCGACGTCGATTTGCGACTGGAGTAAACTGACTGGCCGCTTGGCGCTCGGTTCAGGCCGGTGGGGGCGCGCGCCCCGCTAGGGAGCGGCTCGCGGCTCACTTCACGCCGCGGCCGCTCGGTCGTTCGCCCGCCCGATAGCTTAGTCGATGGAGCTCGACTTCGTGTCACGCACACCGATTTATTACGCCTCTCAGAGTCGCACCGAAAAGTAACATTGCGTTCCCCACGAAAGCTTACAGTTCGATCGACCGCCGCCGTCCCGTGCTTCACAGAAAGCAACGAACTTGTTCTAAATTTGGCCACAGGCCGGACAGAAATATTATTGGCTAGGGCGACGACCGTCTCTGGTGCTCTATTGAAGATGCGTCAAAACAAACAACTCATGCGATAGCCCTTTCAATGTTGTCACTAGTGGGCACTTTATTAGGTAAATATATAAAACATAGGCAAGATATGTAAATATAACTCGATACTTAGTCTCGATATCCGTAAATACAGAAGCCCTAATTACCTATATCAAATTTTTTTTCTAGAACAAATAATCTGAATATACCTACATACTTCAATGATAATAAAAATCCCTACATTAAAATACAATACAAGCCTTAAATAAATCAATATACACGGCATGTAATTCAGGCCCAATTACTTATATCTGCATACAAAAAACAATGCAGATTAATGAAATGTTTTCTAAATATAAATAAAGGAAAAGATTCAAGAAATATTTTTTTCCAGATAAAATAACTCGGCTACAACTACCGTGCATGGTGAATGTGCTTTGATTTCCTTAAAGAAAATATTTTAATAAATATTTACGTACTTTCAGAACGCATTTTCGTCTTTGTCGTAAATATAAATAAATATAATATTACTTATGACCTACATATTACTTACTAAAAAGTTTCCCTGAGCAATATTTACCTAATTATAAATTAAAATTACATATTAACACGACTGCCATCCCCGAAGAGGTAGAGTTCAAAGAGCAACAAGACCCTTTAACGACTGTTCTATTGACTAATGAATTATAACCAAAAATTGAATCCAGTTAAAATCGAAGAAAATATGTGAACAATTCATAAACCCCAATACCTAATCATACTAGTACTTAGCCTTGTTCGAAGACGAATCGAAATTCAAAAGAACTAAATTCGTCGATTTAAGATTTTAATGTTATAATTCTTTGCCGAAAGTCATTCCAAATATTCAAAAATAACTACATAAACACATTACTTATTGAAGTAGGTAACCATAATTTTATTAAGCACCTAATTACTATTACTACAAATAATAGGCTAGTTAAATAAAAAACAAAATTAAGTCCATCAATTACCTACTTTAATCACAATAATGCATATGTAGGTATATGTACCTATTTATTTTTTTATTGTCCAACAAACAAAAAATGACGAAGTTAAAATTTCCAAATTTTTCCGTTATGAGAAATCAAAGTGCTCGACTTCAGAATTTTGATGCACTGTTCTGTCGTAAATTTTTAGGTATTTGAAAAAGCAAAAATACATTTCAATTCTTTAATCTACCTAACTGACGGACTAAATACGATCAACCTTTACACCCAGAATATTAAAATTTTTACGCAAAGGCAGCCAATATTTAATGTACGTTGCGCTAAGTATGATGCTAAAACGTTATAGGTATTATACGGCGCTTCCGAGTATACCTATAATATTAACAGGAGCGTATACAACGTCAGGTCAAAGCGGCCAAGTTTTTCCATTCCCACATAGCATGTTTGTTCTCGTGATAAATTGAGGAAACATCTCTTAGGAGCTTACTCAGCCCAGACTCAATTTTCTCTGAAATAATGAATGTTCAGATAGACCTCTGTTAGCAACACCAACGCCATCTGCCACCTTTAACACAATTTACCATGTGCCCAAAAATAAGGGACTAGCACGAGTAATATTTTCAAGCATATACGTAGCCGCTTAAATATCAAAACGATTATTTTTTATGTAAGTAAGAATATACATATTATTTTATTTATCTGGAAAATAATATTTCCAATTTCTTGAGCAATAACACACTGAGCATGTTAACTAGCTCACTATATATGAACCTTGACTTCTCAAACAATATGGGCATGAATTGCTAGATGGCGGTACAGACTTCAAAACATTTTAAAAAATTTCAATAAAAATACGCGTACAAAAAGGTATTTTTCAAAGGCTATTTCCTAGTTGTTTTTACAAAATTTTGTTGTATTTATTTTGGATTTTTTTATCCAGCACGCCGCTCGGCTGACTTTATTGATAAGACTTCCTTCAGACCTCTTTTTTTTATTTATTTAGCCATTTAAATCCCACTGCTGAGCAAAGGCCTAAAATCTAATCCCTACATCAAAATGTACCGTATCATTATAGCACTTAAGATTTGGCGGACCAACGTTTTCAATGTCCCATGTACCTAGGTCTAGGACTTGAAAAGAATGTACTACCAACCAACTGTGTTCTTTACCTAGCATGTCGTTAAAAGCGAATAATGGCGAATTGGGTATTTAGTTTGGGATTAGGTAGGCAACGAGCTAGCCACTTGTCACTGCTTTTCACAATTTTCCATCTTTACCAAACTCGATTTTTGCCTGGCTCAGCTGAAGAGCATGACGCAAATGTTTAGGAAGCTATTTCTCTTTGGACTCTGCCGACCCCTTCGGGGATTGCAGGCATGATGATATTTATGTAACGTTTTCAAGTGTTAACACACGCGATAACGAAACGTTACTTACTGTTAGTATCTAAATGTTGCCGTCGTAAGTTACCAAGCGCGATCCACCGTTGTGGGCACGGTAGGCATGACCACAATCCAAAACCTCTCGACCGCTTGCCAGGAACTATGTAGACGGGATTGTTAAATATTATAAATGTATATACACATAGTATGCATGAAATAGCATAGATAGAAGTGATTTTCAGATAGCAGTACCTACCCACAACGTTATTTGGAATGTGCATGTGAACTGAGGGACCAGTCCTGGGATTCGCAAAAAAACTTCACAAAAATATTTAGTAGTAGTCTTAAAACATTGTACATTATTTACAATGTTTTAAGACAACTACTAAATATTATATTTAGAAGGTGGACCCGCGACTTTAAGCAACATCGTCCTACAGTAAAACTGTCAACATCCTTACAATAATATTTTATTTTGTTTAACGAAAATTACAACCTTTCCCAGCATGACTTACGCAAGACTTACGCTGTACAATAGGGATGTTAGCATTATTCGCAACTTAAATTTCAAATTTCAAATTAGTCAAAAGGCGCGATGTAACCTTAGGATGTAACCATTTTAAACATTTTTGTTTGATATAAGAATGAACTTCGTACAACGTCATGTCACCGCTAGAAAGTATGACATGTTTAAAGGTGGCACTTTACATCGCTATTCGATGTTCGCGTTTTTTTTCGGCTTTGTTCTCTATATTCGTGTTGAATTCCGAATAACACGAATACACCGTGTACACATCGTTCACGAACAGCAAATAGGTACCTATGCCGAACATTTAGAAATATTTTTGATATAGTATAATTTTTTATTCGATAACGATGGACGTGTTGACTAAACTAACCTATTCATGAAGTCAAAAAGCGTATCAGCTCGGCCGATAAATATCGCAATTTCCTGCTCCTGATTTTTTAGACTTCTTAAGTTTTTTTTTGTATCCCCGATAGGCAGCCATCAAAGTATCTCGCTTTTTTTTAAGTTATTTTATTGTGGCTGTATATTCTAGACTATTCTTAGATAATACTATTCCATGCGTCACTAACTTTGCTTCTGTTTTTATGAGATGCATGTTGCGTGTCCCAAATGCAGTGATGCATTTGATGATACCACTCCAGAAATCGCATAACAAGGTCATTTGTCCAATCTATTTTGGCGCGAATAAGCTGTAAAAAAATATTTATACACGTCCGCCGCTGACGTGCACTGCATACTACTATGCAAGCGATGTGTGGGCGGCAAACGAACATATTCGCCATATTCGCAATCCTTTGATATGTTGCAAAAAACCGTCAGCCGGGCGGATACGGGTGTTCGGGTATTTGGCATATTCGTCTTGTTCGTGCGAATAGCCAAATATAGACGAAAAGAGCTACTTCACATCGTCGTATTTGGACAAATAAGACAAATACGCGAACACAAATAGCGATGTGAAGTGCCACCTTAAAATACGAGCGACGTAAAATAGACGAAGTTTTCGTGAACGTCAAGATGGCGGAACCCGCCAGGTTTTTAAATATCATGTTTAGGATTTAATACAATATTTCTACTAATTCATACTTTCATAAAAAATTCTACACTCTTATAATATAAAAAAAAAAACCACAAAGAAAGATATCTGATAATTAAAAAAAATGTCGTGATCTAAAATTATAGACACCAAATTTTAATACGATTTAGTACACTTTCGTTTGAATCGTTATTATACTCTTAAAACTGTAATTTGATTAAAAAGTATTTATTATGTTTACATCAGAATAGCGCCTGAACAAAAAGTATAATTTAAAGCCAAGTACCATTTTATGGCTCTTACAATTTATGTACTTATGTAGGGTAATACAATAATATAACGCGATATATTTAATGTGATAATTCCATGTTTAATTGTAAGTAATACCTAAATAAACTGTATTTAAACTGTTTTACAACTCAAGTAGTCTTAGTAAATTAAATTGTATAAAATATTTCTAAAAAAAATTATATGCGGTCTAAACGTTGTAAACGCCTAAACCAATTGTAAGAGCAATCAAATGATATTTGGCTTAAGCTGATACTTTTTATTCAGGCACTTTCGTCAATATATCTAACACTTTATATTTAAGATAATAGTTTTAAAAGTATATTAATGATCAAAATGTAGTCGTATTATATCGTATTAAAATTTTATGTGTTCAGTTTAAGATCACGCCATGCGTTCTTCACTAACTGAATAGTGGTCCCGCCATTTGATGTCAAAAAAGTGGGACCACTTTCTTTGTGGAATTTTTTTGATAGTATATGTGTAGAATTTTTCTACGAAAGTATGAATTAGTAGAAGTATTGTATTAAATCCTAAACACATGATATTCGAAAAACCTGGCGGGGTCCGCCATCTTGACGTTCACAAGTTTTCGTACAATACAACATATATTTATAATCATGATTTAACAGTTTTTAAAAAATAACTCGACTGACATAACCATAGATTTAGAATTTTTTGCCTAAATCTATGGACATAACCGCCAACATCCGTTCGCCTGTCGATTTGTGGTTTTGGGAAAATGAAAGATTAAGTATTATTATATTCTAGATAAGAGTAACAACAAATGACTAATACAAATCAGTTGTAATCGAATTAAAAGTACAGTTACAAGTATATAAGGTATATTTGAATTTATATTGTATGTAAAAGTGTAATAAAATTTATTGTTGGATGGAGTTTGCAGCTATTATTGATTTCGCAGTATATTTAAGGTACAAAATAAAAAAAACTCAAAGTACAATTTATAACTGTAAATATAATTGCTCAACTTCAGTCTAAGAACTAAACTAAATAAAAGCGAAAGTACACAACATATTTAAAACAAATTGTAACCATCTTATGCCCTTCCTTACATTAAAATACAAAGTATAATAAAATATACCAGTTAAGTATTCACTGAGTTTACATCTGTTAACGGTGGATGTTTTAGAAAGGTTTTACTTAGAAAGTTGTATCTGACTTTATTAAGTTTTTTTCTAAATTGGATAAACTTCTAGGTGTTTCTCCTAACGTTGTCAGACACCGTTAGTTAATAATAGTCAAAAATATTTTATTGCTTGTCCATGGTGGACATTTGTTCCTTGTGACGGCGGATGGCGTCTTCGTGACGTTTGATCTGGTCCTGGTGGAAAGAGATCTCCTTGTCTAGGTGACCTTTGAGGTTGGCCAGCTGTTCCTTTTGCTGGAACGTAAACAAATAATCTTTAATGAAATGGCATGCACACATCAACTTCAATTACTTATATTAACTTGCTAAAAATAACTTACTTTGGTTCTATCTATAGGCAGAGATAGCCAAAGTTGGTTATTATTAGCAAGTTAACTAAACGTCACGCCTCTTACCTAGTAGGGTAGGCCCCGCTAGGGAAGTGGCGTCAAGTTTACTTAGTTAATAATAAATAAATGACAATATTTTATTACAATTAGAAAAGAGACATCAGTCTTCATTACTGGCACAACAAATATTAAAAAAAAAGGAAAAAAATACTTTGTATTTAACCCAGGTGCTTATTAATGTTTAAAGGTTTTGATTGATATTATTTTATCTACTTATATGTTAAAATCAACCAAAATCAATTATTCATAGATATGATATTTTCTTATATTATCAAACATAACAATATAGCCTCATTAAGAATTCAACACACCTTCTTGTAGAAGTACTCATCCTCACGGGCAGCCTCCATCTTGCCGAAGGTGCCTCCAGCCTCACGGATGGCTCCACCACCACCGCCACCCTTGCCAGCGCCAGAGCCAGGTTCTCCCGAATACATTCTGAAAAGATTCAAGCTAACAATTAGTGAACATTCATTTACATCTTACAAAAATCATCTGAAGTACATTATCAAAACTGTTTAACATTTCTCGGAATAGAGGTTATATTAAATACAAATTAATAACTAAATCAAATATGGATAAATTGTTAATTAAATGAAATACAAAAGTATAAAAATTTAAATGAAAACAACAAAACAAACAAATGACTAAAGACTAGAAATTATCAAAGTGATTTCAATCCTGAACTAATTAAAAAAAAACAATGAAATCAGAGAACAAACTTACATTTCAAATTAATGCAGCTAACAAATCACAATCCTATTGATGGTAATAATTAAATAAGTGTAAATACGTCTTACTGGCACCAAACCAAGTTAGTCATTGTAAACAGCATGATGCAAGGAAATAACAAAATGTGCAATAACAAACCAAATGTCATGAATCATCAGACAACTTCAGGTTGATGTTAATTACAATACATTTAATTCTGACTTAATGATCTTACATACATAGTCATAAAATAAGAAAGTACTTAACAACTTTTATAGCACATTGTTGTCGAACTTTCCGATAAATGGATTCGTTATCATTTCGCATCTCAATCTGCTATAAATAATTTAGGTAGGTAGTTTATAGGTTAGGAATTATAGAAAGGTCATCGTAAAAACAGACTATAGCTGAAAAAAAAACAATAAAATAGTCTCAGTATAATAATAGAATTATCTAAAACGGAATTAGCCGTTGAACCACGTAGTGGATAATTTTAGTCGCAATAATAGGAAAAGAAAAAACTATTTGTATAGATTGCGTAACGAGCGTGCCGGCTTTTTGTTTCCTTACCTCACGTTAACAATAGCTCGGATAAACGAAAAGCGTGATCTAGCGACGATGCTCATGATGAATATCTATTCTACTCGGGTGAAAATGCAATTTTTAAAAGCTTGTTGGTAAATCCGAATCACTAGATTTTCTCAATTTGACGGATGTTTGTATGTCATAGACAAATGTCAAAATGACGCTCGTTCTGAAATTCATGAAATTTATTTTCTCTTTATTAAGTTAGGTACGAATTAATGTAATAAAAAGAAACGAATTTTAAAATTAGATTTTTTAACATGTTAATGATTAAAAAATAAAATTCAAGTATTAAGACGAGACTCGTTTAGTAAAAGCTGGTAGATTATTGAACGACATTTACGACATCCATCCAAAGACTAAGATAGTAGGTACCTACCGCGCAAATTTGAAAAAGTTTCCAAACTAGGTCACCCTACTCATTTTATTTTAGATACTGCACAATAATGTGTGAGCGTCAGGATGGCGGGTGTACTTCTCAGATTAGCTTAAATATATTGCCGATATTTGGTACCTTCTGTGTACTTTTATGTACCTCTTCTGAAAATCTGTGTACCTACGTCGATACAAAGATATTTTGAATATTAAGTACACCCGCCATATGACGTCAGAACCGCGGTTGTACTTTAATCCCATACATGTAAATTAATAACTGTTTCAGTAGATTTAGTACCTCTTGTGTACCTGCAGAAACAAGTATTAAACAAATAAAATACGGTATACTTTCTGAGAAAATTAAAAAAAAAACATTTTTTTTCTCATTTACCTCGTTAATGGTTTATAAAACGTATTAGGGCGACAAACAATCTTTTGGCTACCTATTATAAATAAATAAATAAATAATGTATATCACACAACATGACATATATTGACCCGAACCCAAAGTAGGACGCTTAAACACTTGTGTTATAGAATCAGAAATCAACAATGGAAATACAAATATATACTTAAATAAATAACACAAATGTTCATCACATGAGTGTTTGTCCCGGATGGGAATCGAACCCACAACTCTTGGCACTTAAGGCAGGGACACTACCAAATGCGCCACCGAGCTCGTCGTATTATAGAACTATAAAGAGTTGTTTGTTAGTGTTTGTAGAACCAAAATGAAACAATGACGGTTCTGGAAGTTTATTTTTATTCATTTGAATGGTAACACAATAGGAGCATTTAACAATTATTTATTTATTAAAATAAAACAACTTTTCCCGCACCTAGCTCATTTTATAAAATGAGTTTACTTTATCACTTTGAACCTCATTCCCGGCAGAAGAATTTACACGCGATCCGTGAGATTTTGATATCATCAAAAATACCAAAACCGCCAGGGAGTCTTGTGGTCTTATCATTGTCACTATTGTGTTATAATATAGTGTTTAAAAAAAACCAAGTACATACTTATGTCAACAATCATTTATAATAATATTATTTATCTATTCCGGTCATGGAACCGAGTAAAAATAATTTACTATTATGAATTAGGGATAATGGGTATGAAAGAATATAATCAGGCAACAAGGAAACATATAATGAGCTGTAGTCAAACCTTAATTTTTTCTGGTTTTAATTCTTCCGGTTTTGATCCGGCACAGCCGCAATAGTCCCTTCATGTTTAATGCCATGGTTCTAGGTTCGATTCCTGGTATAGCCAAAATAGTAGGTACACGTATAATCAGGGCCGGATTTAAATTTGTGCCGCCCTGGCGCACTGAAGAAAATGCCGCCCTATGACTTAAATTTTATTTTAATAGTTTTGATATCTTCTTTCTTAAAAATTAGAATAACTAATTAATTGCATGAAATTTATTATGTATTATATATTATAATGTTTATTTAAAAGAATTAGTTAATTATATATTGTAAAGAAACTTTTTTCTCAGTTTCCAAATTTTGCCGCCCTAGAAAATTTGCCGCCCTGGGCACTAGCCTTGACTGCCCCTAGAGTAAATCCACCACTGCGTATAATATGGAGCCTCTGGGTTCGATTCCCGTATATTAGGTTTTATTATTACACAGATGTACATATACTTTTAATGTGGTGGTTCTGGGTTCGAATCCCGGTATGGGCATAATAGTATATGTCTAATTTGCGGGGTCTGCGTTCAATTACCGAAAATTATTTTAATTAATAAAACATTAACGAGGTAAAAGAGAAAAAAAAATGATTTTTTTAATTTTCTCAGAAAGTATACCGTATTTTATTTATTTAATGCTTGTTTCTGCAGGTACACAAGAGGTACCAAATCTACTGAAACAGTTATTAATTTACATGTATGGGATTAAAGTACACCCGCGGTTCTGACGTCAGGATGGCGGGTGTACTAATATTAAAAATATCTTTGTATGGACGTAGGTACACAGATTTTCAGAAGAGGTACGTAAAAGTACACAGAAGGTACCAAATATCGGCAGTATGTTTAGGCTAATCTGAGAAGTACACCCGCCATCCTGACGCTCACCATTAATGTAGGTAAGTACATAGGTAGGTAGTTTTATAAACATACATTTTGGCAGTCGTTGCTCTTTGTCTTTAAACTTCACTCCCTGATAATTATCAAGTAAAACTCGATAAATATCATGGATATCTTTAAAATTAAAACGTACAATAAACATGAAATAAACGATGACTTATCTACAAAGTGGATAGCTTACATGTGCTTAAAGTTATTCTAATCGGTGCTATTTATAAAAATACTCATCAATAAAATTTACGGATGAATCAAATTAAATACTTTTTTTAAATTCTAATCTCGGAGAAATAACAAAGGTATCTCTATCTAAAACCAAGATTTTCTTATCTTGAGCAACGCGTTTTGACTTCTGCTCAGCAGTGAACATGTGCAACTCGATTAGTTTAATCTTAATAAAATGATTTCCCTAAGCCATAATAACCGTAGAGCATGTATGAACAAAGTAATGAATGTTGTGCCGCATTGCCGCACGTAGTGAAATTGTACCGTGCCATACCGTGTCAAATGGCGCTCCGTTCTGTCTGCTAACCCCGCAGGAAAATTAGCTTAAAGTTAGTATATAAAAGTATAAATTAATCACCTCGAGGCAAACTAAAGCTAGTACGTAACGAGTCCACTCACGCCATCTCTCGCTTCTTGAGCCACAGCACATGCTTCAGTTTCTGCTCAGCGATGATCTTGTGCAGTTCCGCCGTCTCCCTCATGGCCCTCACTACGCGCCGCTCCTCCTTCAGAGACTCCATCTTCAACTGCTTCTCATCTGACGTGTATCTGTAGATGTGTGATGAGTAGAACTGTTATGAGATACTGCGAACCTGTTTATTTTGCTTTCAACAATTAGGACAATTAACTCGTATTATGTTATTTGTTGAGCACTAGCGTGAAACATCGCATCTAATTATATTGCATATCAAACAGAATAACAATGTCAAGAGATGAAACTCAATCATCCTAAACATCCTAAAACCTATCCTATATGTACCTATAAAAAAATCGTGACGTTAAAACCTAACGTTGTAGAAATAATATTAGAATTAAAACTATTGACTTAAAATAACTTTGTGAAATAAGAATTTAGGCAACTGAAAAAAAAATAAGACTGTTTTTTGTTATGTCAATTAAAAATCAAGCGCATGACTTCTGGAATTACAATATTACAACTTTGACCACAATTCTTCAAAAAGTTGTTGATTACCTGAAAAACTCTTGCAACTGCCGATGAAACGGGTTAAGCAGATTATCCATCTCCATCGCGTCTTCGGTCATCGTGGTGGCTGATACGCTTTTCCTCGGTTCCGGGAAGCGGACATCCTCCTGTGTCTCGAACTCGATGGCGTCGGACACCGACGAGTCGGTAGAAACCGGTTGCACCGAGTCCGGTTGCGGGGTTGGTTTCTTGTTGATGAAGTCGGTGAAGTTGGAGGGTTTGTTGTTGGTGCCCATCGCTGTGTTGTTGCTCACACCACTACAACTAGGCTCGTTAATTTCGCTGCTCCTTAAATAATAATATAATATATAAGATGAATAATTTATTCAAATGTAATGCTATATAACTCAGCCGGTTAGAGCTATGGCTGTATAGAGCTTAACGCAATTGGTGACACCAATTCTTGATCCCGAACCAATCCTAATACATACCTACTTATCAGATAATCATAAAACAGTTTTATTCCAGTTGCATTATCTAGTCTATAAATATTAAAAATGCAATATAAGAGTAGATTAAAAAAATCAGAATGACAGATATTAAGAATATTGATAGAAGTTAGAACGTTTCAAATTTCACTTACCAAAAGCTCTTACAAAAGGGCGTGTAAGTCGAAAGTCTATATTCTACGTGGATTGTCGCTACAATATAAGCTGCGTAGGCGTAGGTATATCGACTGGCCCGTTGGTCGAGTGGTCAGAGACCCTGTCCACGAAACCAAGGGTCACGGGTTTGAATCCCGCTAGGGGCAAATGTTTTGTGTGCTAAACATGGACATTTGTACTCGAGTCATGGATGTTTATAAACGTATTTAAGTATGTCTATCCGTCCACCTAGTATCTATAGCACAAGCATAAGCTTAGTTTGCGATTAAGCAATTTGTGTGTCAGTCTGAAGAATTTTAATTTTATTTTTTATTATCTAAAATAATTTATTTATAACATTATATACCTGACATGACTAGTATGTTCTTAACTGGCTAAACATCCTACACCTAAATGCTTGAATACTTCTATTTTTACGTAGTATATTATTACTCTGTGCTTCTATGTGACTAGCTGTGCCCACGATTTCGCCCGCGTTTATGGGTAATGTTACATAGTATAGCCTATAGCTTTTCTCAATAAATGGGCTATAACACTTAAAAAAAAAATTTTATCGGACCAGTAGTTCCTGAGTTTAGCGTGTTCAAGCGAACAAACAAACTCTCCAGCATTATAATATTACTATAGATTTATAAACAAAATACCTATTTCTAAGTAAATTTGTTGTCGTAATGAATTTAGTTACATTAACTACTTACTTTTAAAACCCTTTAAACATGGAAAAATCTTAAACAAAACAGGTGTTATTAATGTTTGGTTAACCATCCATTAACACGCTGCTGTAATTAACTGGCTCTAGTAATTTAAATTACATAATGACGACACTAACTGAATGGACATGACAATTACTTACTCGTCCAACCGTTCTGTTTTAATTTCAACGTTAGTAGTTACAATGGTATCGTTCATATTTTCGTCATCTCGCTTCAATACTCCATCTTTGATCATATCTAGCATATTACAAACTTCCAAAGTCTGTCTCGTAAATTTTTCGATATCTGGACCGACTAACGCAATTTCCTCGCGAGCTATCCGTTTCATGTTCTGCCACTGAGTCTTCACTTTCTTCGTAGAACTACCAGAAAACTTACTCCCGAACTTCACAGCTAACTCTCTTAAAATCTCATTCCACGCTAAATCTTTGTCTTCGGAATAATGGGGGCCATTATTGTTCTTCACTATAACGACGTCTTTGCGCTCCTTAATTAATTCAAGCAGATACTTTTTCTCTTCGACAGACCAATTTGGCGTCCTCGATCTACGGCACGCTATTTTCCCCATCTTCCGAGTCGCGTCTAGCGGGTCGTGGTTAATCTTTTGCAACGATTTGTTGCAAACGATGCACTCAACGTCCAAAATTATCGGTTTCCACATTTAAACAAATGAATATTGAAATAGGTGAGTGTTTGACACCGCGACAGTTCCGCAGTTAACTGACTACTATTTAAAAAACCATAAATCGGTATGGAGTTTTAATGTGAAATTTGTTCGATCGTTGTACATCATTTTAAATGTTTAAATAAATGAGCGTATTCAATATGGCAATGACTTTATTGTTGGCATTTTGTTTTACGTAAGATTTTTTTATTCTATAAGTCACGCGGCTTTCCAAATGTTTTCTATTATTAAGTAACATATTTTCTTTTAATTAAATCCTTCTTAGTCTGTTTTATCTTTTTGGTCACTGAAGTATTCTATCGCATAAATTAAAAAAGGAGGTAAGTAGATACGATTAAATTACCTTACGTAATAAGAATAGACAGATATATCTATGCGTTTAGTCAAAATTAATACGAATGCTCGAAATTATTAGTTTATGTAGAATTTAATAAAATTATTTATATTAGAAATTATTATTTTATGTAGACTACCTACTTGTAGGTAGTTAATATTAATTTAATAAACATATAAAAGTTGTAGTAATTTAAATTTATTATTAATTTAGATTCATTATGAAAATTTAAATATTTAAAGTTCAATAAAAATTATCCGATCTGCGAAATGGACTACCTAACCAGAATCATTAAAATTTCGCATTCAGTCGAAAAAGTTACCGTAATAACTTATGTTTAATGTAAATAATCTATTCATAAATTGAAATATTTATGAGACAAAATAATTCAATTTAATTAGAGGATTCGTTAATGCCGCTACTTTAGTATTCAGACTTATCTCCCAATTGAGAGTTCATAGTTCATAAATCAGATCCCTCTTGTTTTAGCAAAGATAAGAAATGTTAAAATTGTCTTTTATGACGGCAAGTTATCCAATACATGTGTTTTGATAAGCAAAATTAATAGATGTTTGTCTATAAATAATGTATGAAATATTACAATTTGTTTCTAAACCCATTAAACTAAAAATAAATTTATTTTATCAGTAATTTATTTACAAATGTTCTGTTCAGACATGAAATATGTTTGTTATTTTGGCAGAATAACTTGCGTATTAGGAACCCACTAAAATGTTAACGATTTAGCTAATAGAACCAGGGATCCGCGCCGATTTCACACGGTGTAGGTATCCATTTGGACTTGTCGATTTCCTCTGTGTACCTACTATTTTGTGTAGTAGATCCAGGTCGTCGCCAATTTTCTTTGGCCGGCCAGCCTATGTAGCTGGGCCGGCTCAACATGAAAATTAGCATTCTTACAGAAAATCGACCTGAAATAGCAGCAAGGACCTCTCAGTTTCGCGCGGTGAGTATGAGTGCCAGAGTTTCGGCTGTTTAAGAGGCTAGAACGCACCAGTAATGCTTCGGTTGTACAAGGGTGGCGATGATTGATCCGGTAACACGCTAGCGCGTTTTTAAAGAACATCAAAGACTCACATTCAACACACAATAGTACATGCTTGGAAATTCAACCCTTCTGCGCGGAGTGTGTAATTTGTATAAACAATTCATTTGCTTGCAACTTCCGATTCCGGGAACTACCTAAAAAAAGTATTTCTGAATAAGATAATATAGGATATGTAACTTTATAAGAAGTAGTAGTCATACCAATAAACATACGCATATAAAAATACAAATATTTACTCTTTGTAAAACTAAAACTTAAATATGTAGATAAACCTATAAACTAGCGTTTTCCTAGCACTCTCCGTGTATTCCTTTAATTTAGCAGAGAGCACATCAAGACAATGCGATTTACAACCAACTTCTAATTAGGACATAGATGACGTGCTGGATAGCCTGATACATCTCGATGTTGAGCATGTGCTTGTTATTATTGACTGGCCGCTGGCGCATTCGGCGGTGACCCTGCCCCATACTTGTGTTTATTCTGTGTCTGGGTAATATTTAAGGGTGGCCTAATATTTAAGTATATATTTATGGTACCATTGTTGATTCTGATATCCGT
The DNA here is from genome assembly GCA_951394215.1 of Glyphodes perspectalis. Taxonomy (NCBI): domain Eukaryota; kingdom Metazoa; phylum Arthropoda; class Insecta; order Lepidoptera; family Crambidae; genus Glyphodes; species Glyphodes perspectalis. The sequence goes on from OX596200.1 coordinate 3,500,149, forward strand.
AACTCAAGTGCTTTAGCTACTTAGCTCGAAGTTAGATCAATGTGTGTGATGTCGACGGGTATTATTATTATTATTTATAATAAATAAATTATAATAAATTCTTCAGACTAGCACACCAATTCCCTAGTCCCAAACTAAGCTTATAAACTTGTGTTATGGATACTAGGTGAACGGATAGACATACTTAAATACATTTATAGACATCCATGACTCGAGTACAAATATCCATGTTCAACACACGAAACATTTGCCCCTAGCGGGATTCGAACCCGCGACCCTTGGTTTCGTGGCCAGGGTCTCTGACCACTCGACCAACGGGCCTGTCATTTATTATATTATTTTGCGTCCGACGCTTCTCGTGTGATGCACAACACGGATCACCGCCGCGCAAGGTGGGCCGCGCAGCGCACGCCCACATCAGACGCAGTCGCTGCATGGTAGTGGGGATACCTTCACTACCGGCGATACCTACTCCTCCTACCTCTTCACTAGTACTGCGTTGATGAAGGCCACCTTGGGGTTCAGTAGGTTTGAATCTGATATCTCGCTCTATGTCATTGTAATAAAAAGTGACTGAAAATATTCGTTGAATGTACCAAGTAAAAAAGTAGATATGACAAAAACGTATGTAGGTATAACGTGTTGTTTATTTGCCAAGGCCGGACTTTTTTTTTTAATTTCTGAAATATATCTCTAACATGTATTATAAATAAACGGCAATAATCTGTAAAATATTACAGATTACTGCCGTTTATTTGCTTTTGCTCATGTTTTGCCCACGATTAGATACATATAAATGAACTTTTTAGTATTTCTGCTACGGTAGCCTTAAGCCTTTTTAAATTAATGCTCCTGCAACATACCAAAATGTATCAATTTACCAATATTTATGTAATCGAAGTCCCGACACGTTTAAAAACGACAATTATTTTGACATTTATACCATAGCTCATCCCTTCACTGTATGTTTTTTTTTTAAAGCATAAAACACCTAAATTGCTTTCACAAAAGCTCCTTGTAAGCCGGAGCTTTTTCAAATTTATACATTTGCATATGATTCCCCCACACAAACTTTCAATTCAGTTACTAATTAAATCTCAGTTATTTCCCTTTATGAGTTAAGTTTCGAACTATCTACATATATTGGTCATAATATGCATCTGTGTGGCTTATTTCAGCTCTATTTCATCTTTCAGTTCTGTTCAGAGCTTTGAACTATGTATTCATAGATCAGTCAGTCTGTCAGTCAGTTAGGTAAGATGTTTATTCTTTATTTCATTATTATTGTATCAGACGTCCTGGATGTCATAGAATCTATTAAATTAGAATGAGCTTTAAAATCGGACAGGCGCATAATTTTCTGTGATATATTAAAGCAGGTTAAAATGCCAACTGGCGAATTATTTTTAATTAATACATGCTAATTAATAAATGTTAATTAATACAATAAAATTGGAAAAACACCGCTTCCTTCGGCCATTCGAATTTTGATAAAATGTAGCCTGTTTAACTAGGATGGGAAAATAATTATTAAAAGCGTTTCAATATATTTTAAGTTTATTAAGTTTACAACATTCGTGTGTATTTTATACAAACTTTATGTTATGAGTGCACATATATGATAATTACATACATAAACATAACATTACACTCTCAATCTTAAAGGGGTAAGCATAATCCAAAGAGCGATAAGCTCCTTAAACGACATTCGGCCAACAATAAAATTGAGTTAAATAAAAATTATATATAAAATTGCCCTTTCTCGGTCTGGAACTTAAAAATAATGTGCAGACTGTGTTCCTTGCCATGTCAAAAAAAGCGACTAGTTTTACTATATCGGGTTTCAAGCGTGTGATTGTATAGACGTTAAGCTAGCTAGCTAGTCAGCTAGTCACTCCTTTTCGACAATTTTCCATTTCTTATTTTTTGTATTTATCTTATGGTTTTGGTTAAGGCAGCTAGCTATCTCTTAGTTTGACTTCTTACGGATTACGGGCGTGTTTATATGTCGGTATGTAAGTTAGATGGAAAATTAAAAAGAATGTAAATGTAATTCATAACTTCATCAGCCATGCGTCGCGTTCTACAACGGGAATAGTGTGTCGGACTCGAACTGAATAGAAGAGGTTTAGTTGGTTCTAGCAAGGCCGTCTTTAATCAATTGTAGGCCCTGGGCATACTAGTTGTGATTTTTTCGGTAACCCATTGGTAATCTTGGAGAAAAGGCCCCAAGTCCTTTTCGATTATGGGATCTTGGGAACCTGCGCAAGATCTCTTTCGGTTCGGAACAGAGGCCCAGGCCGTTCGAGTCCTTTGGCAGCGCCGTACCGTACCGAAGTAGTATTTTGGATTTTTCAAAATATGAGGTATTCTTTCTTAAAAACTTGCATTGTTCTAATATATTTAAACTTGTTAATGTAAGAACTTTTAGATCAATGAAAAGGAACCTACATAAGTCAGTTTTTTGCAATATAAAAATATCATCGACATCTGTACCATATTCCCACAGGATAAGGCCGTAACTCAGTCAACACCTGGCGTACGCGTAGTAAGCTGCGATCGCAGTTTTGGTGGTTGTGCTTAGATTAATAGTCGAGTCAAAAAAAAGCCATTTACTAGCAAGTCCTCAGAAACAGCCCCGATTTAAATGTTTTTTATTTTATTTTGTAGGTTACTATAAAGAATTCAAAATCAAAAACCTTTTGAAGGAGCGATTTATATTCTTAAATAAATATATATTATATTTTTATTGATTTATTTTTCTTCAACCATATCCATTGATAACGAATAAAATTGAGACATGTATGATATATATTTACATCAATTTTGAAAAAAAAAAGTAAATTATTAATCTATAATTTTTTTTTTAATGTTATAATGATCCAACCCAGCCCACTGTCCCATGTTGGTCTGGGACTTAAAAAGAATATGCCAACTGTGGTTCTTGCCTAGCATGTCGTAAAAGGCGACTAATGGTATATCGGGTTTTGGGTGTGTGATTGTGTAGGCGACAGGTTAGCCGCTTGTCACTGCTTTTTCACAATTTTCCATCTAACCCAGCCCGACTTTGTTTTTGGCTGAATGTGGTTGAAGGGGCATGCTGCCCCTTTAACTCTGCCTACCCCTTCGGGGATTATGGGCGTGATGTTATGTATGAATGTAATTTAAAAAAAAAGGTAAATTATACGTCTACTAATATTTTTTTCAAATGTTATAATGATCAATTTAGCTAGTACCTAAGTTATTGTTGTGTAACACTGAGATAGAAGAAATAACATACATACATACATAGGGGGTCACCAGAATCAAAAGCCCCTTTAACAATTTTTATCTAAAATAAAAACTGGGTTGGGTAAGATGGAAAATTATGTACCAATTTAGTAACAAGTGGCTAGAATATCGTCTACACGATCACATAACCACTACCCGATACAGCAGTGGTCACCGCCTTATTTATTTTATAGGTTCTTAAGTCACAGACCAACTTTGGATAAGTAATTCATGAAAAAAACAAGTAAACTTTATTAATTGTAGATTTTTTACATTATTAAATGTCCCATTAGTCCCATGTTGGTCTAGGTCTTAAAAAGAATGTGCCAACTGTGTTTCTTGTCTAACATATCCTAAAAGGCGACTAATGGTATATGGGGTTTTTGGTATGTGATTGTGTAGGCGACGAGCTATCCACTTGTCACTACTAATTCACAATTTTCCATCTAACCCAGCCCATTGTCCCATGTCGGTCAGGGACTCAAAAAGAATGTGCCAACTGTTCGCAGCGTCCAATCTCAACAGAGATTAGCTATGTTTCATAATTTTTTTGTGGTTTAAAAAAAATACTCTTTATCATCTGGAAAGCCATCAATAACAACAAAACATCAATGTCCTCTGCAACCACCACTACACGAAGGAAGGAACTATCTGCTGACTGCACATTTAAACGTCACACTCTGCAAGCCTCCACTTAATATTGTTTTTGATCAGTTTTCTGCAGAATTAATAATAAATCTATTTTTTTTTATGTTGAAGAAGCGAGTGAGGTGTGTAAGGATCATGCCATATGGCGTTCGGTTCTCTCTGCCTACCCCGCTAGGGAAGTGGCGTGAAGTTTAGTTAGTTAGTTTATTTTAGCTGTTTCCTAAGAATTTTTCTTTGTTTGTATTTAAAGCTTGTCTTCTTTAAGTAAATAATATAATCAATTAAAATAAATAATATATTATAATCAATTAAAGTATCACCCATAATTATGTCTTCGATTTCTCTCGGATGCTTTAGTTCTATCATTATTATATCCATCAAATATGACTACCTATTATGTCAACAGTGCAACACCCATTTAAAAAAACTATATAAATATAATTAATATTTATTTAAGAATATAAATCGCTCCTTCTCCGCTTCAAAAGGTTTATATAATATATAAAATATATAAATATAATATATAACAAAAAAAATAAAAAAAAACATCATAATAGAACCTGTTTCTGAAGACTTTCTATTAAATGGATTTATTGATTCGACTAGGTATAAGTTTATACAGGGCGTACGCGAATCACAAATGCATAGGTAATTTGTTATTATTGTTTTTTTTTTAATTTATAAGGAATTACAATTTAGCATCGTACCAAAAAGAAAAGCGAAGTATTTCAATTAATAATTTATAAAAGTGAAGTATTTTAATTTTTTTATTATAATTATAAGTACTAGCGGTCACATTTTAATAGGCAACTCGACGAAAACACATTCTCTCGTTCCGAAATATACACAAAAACACGATTTTGATTGTATACGAGATGAACGTAGTAAACATGCAGCCGGATCTCGGGCTATTAGATACGGCCCTGGTTTAGGAGAGCTCCAAGACTTATAAGCTCCCTCGGTAAGACAAACATAGCATTCTGTCGCGAAAGGTGCGTACGCCTGTTTAAATATCTTTTTATTTTTATTTATTGTAACTTTTTTTCAAACGCCATGTAAAAAATTGCTACTTACAAACAGATATTATCAAATTTTATTTTAATGAGTTGTTAAAATATTATACTCCTAGTTCGTTCAAATTAAAATTTTATACATAATTTATTGTCAAAGACAATGTAAACAATCTTGTTAGATTTTTATCTATTTAGATTTTATTATTATATTCATGTATACGATCTAATTCAATAAACATAATGTTTGTGTCAGCGTATAAAGATCTTTTTTATTTTATTTTTTGTAACTTTTTTTCACACGCCATGTAAAAAATTGCTACTTACAAACAGGTATTATGAAATTTTATTTTAATGAGTTGTTAAAAAAATATACTCCTAGTTTGTTCAAATTAAAATTTTATACATAATTTATTGTCAAAGATAATGTTAGATTTTTATCTATTTAGATTTTATTATTATGTCCATGTATACGATCTAATTCAATAAACATAATGTTTGTGTCAGCGTCGAAAGAATGTATGTAGAACCGGTAGTGATCGATTGAGCAAGTTTAATTATTCCATTCTTAACATTTGCCTAAGTTCAAACTTTAAAACTTTTTAAAAATTAATCTTGCTTTACTAATTTGTCAAAAAATCAATTAACTGCAATTGATTTGCTGCAGATTGACCCATAAGGGTATGAGTTCACTTAAACTTTGTTGCATTTGCGCTCCCGCGGCGGAGTGTTCACGAGCGGAATTGTGTCAAACCGCGCAGTCCAAAGTAGGCGCTGTCGCCCGAACGACGCTCGCTACGGCGTTTGCACGACACGAAAATACAAAACTCCCTATTTCTAATACAAAACTCCAAGTAATCCCCCATAAAAAGTGTATATACGCCATTTTCGTGAATAAGTGAGAATTTTGTCTTATAAATCACTGTCGAAGGTTGTTGGACACGAACCGGCTATTTCCTATGTGTTGTGAAATAGTTAACAATTTTCATCTTTAGTTGTATGGTAAGCGTGATCGTTTTTTATTTGAATTTAACAGAATGCTCGTTTTTTTTGTTTATTAACCTGAGTTCTATTGGTTGTATTACCTATGTTTCAATTGTCAGTATTATATTTGTTGCATGTACCTATATAATTACTCGTTAGTAACTGAAACCGCGCGTTCCGCAATAGGAGTGTTAACATCTTGACAGTTTTCACACACTAAAGGTAACATTATTTTATAATTTTGAACCTGTATGTATGATTTTTTTGTATTTTTTTTTATTACATATATATTTTTTATAGGTTAAATATTTTTTATTAAGCTAACATACAAATGAAATTCACCGGGTTTCAGCTACTATATAATATTATTACAAAAACCCATTAAGAGACTTAAAGTTAAAAGTTAAAGTTTTAAGGGGCGTGGTTATTTATTTTCATGTCCACATTTGTTAGGGGTGGGGGGACGGGGGTAAATTCATATGAAACTTTTCGTAGTTAGCTTAATATATCTGTAGTAGACAGAACCTTCTACCCTTAAGTCAGTACAGGAGAAACATCCGTTATTAAAAGCACAGTGAAATACATTGTAAGCTCTCCACATAAAGCCCATATTCGTCTACACGTGTGATTGTTGCTAGCCGTTCTCGTCATAGTACAATATTATTGCGAAATCTTTAAGGCGAGCGGCATCCTCTGTATAAATTATTCGTTCCGTACCATTATAATGAGAATTTAGAATTTATAGAATTAATTATAATAAGCATCTAATATCGTATCAAATTCTTCACGCATACCTGATGGGTGAAGGTTCGGACCAGTTTTTAACTGGTCAATAATTAGACGATACTTCATTAGACTGGTTTTTGTTAGCATAAGAGCTGAGAACGTCTATCGTGGGCGGAGCCTATTCATATATTATGTGACTTATTAATAGAGTTAATTATTAAATTATTTAAAAGCAAAATCAATGAAAGGTGTCAGTTTTACGACTAGCTTTTTCCCACGGAGAATTCTGGTTTGTAACAGACAAATTTCTGACTTTATCTGTATCTATCTATAACTAACTAACTAACTAAACTTCACGCCTCTTCCCTAGCAGGGTAGGCAGAGAAAACCGAACGCCATATGGCACGATCCATACACACCTCACTCGCCTCTTCAACGTTCATGATACTTTTCATACAAGCTCTACGGTTTTTATGACTTCTAACATCACCTTCTGTTAATACACGACCAATCTGGTCGTGGTAGGTCAGCCTCTGCCTTGCGTGGCTTCTACATCCTTCTATTTTCGCATTGTATATCTGTTTAGTAAATTCTTTCCACATGTCCGAACCACTGGAGCATGCCTTTTCTTACCTTGACTCTGACGATCTATCTATATTTCATGGATCAAGAAGTAGTCCAGGCTTAGTTCTTTCTTGGGTTTGTAATTATTAGTACAGCCAATTTTGTATGAAAGTGATTGAAAATTATTTTATATTTTACTATATTTTTCACAGTCAAAAATGTTTGGCTGCGAAATAGTTACAGCCATCCATACACATAACTTTGGGGAGTAAAGAAGAAGGGTTAACGTTCTGCGATCTTAATTAACGTCTAGAATTACCTATTTAACGTATCATGTTAAAGAAAATCTTTTAATCGTCTATTGTAGGGCTTCTTAGAGAATGCGACTATTATAAGCTTATCTGTTCAAACACATATGTCTGAGAATTATTGTATATATGTCGCAGGCAATTTGTATGATTCCGCATTTTACAAACGTCGTCGTCCGTTTAAAAACGCTCACTGTTTTGAAATATGCCGAAGGCAAATTGGCGACTTATTCAATCAGTTGTAATAATTTCGAAATTGGTTGTTCTTCTTCGGTTCTGGCCGTAGGGTTGCAGTTGTACCTAACACTTCTCCTCGCTTCGCTCGTCGTCGTACCTATTATTTTAACTACTACCTAACCTGACTAAACTAAATACTTGCGGCATACTATATAATGACCGCAATATACATTTTGCCTTCGGCATATTTCAAAACAGCGAGCGTTTTTAAATGGACGGCGCCGTTTGTAAAATGCGGAATCATACAAATTGCCTGCGACATATATATTGGGATCAAATACTATTTAGTGGACTGCTGTATGACTTACCTCAGAATCCAGGGCCAGTCAATGAATGTTCATAAAAACTGTTGGACTGTGTATATAATAGCTCAAAAATCAAAGTAAAAAAAAAATAATTGTCCGCTTTTGGACAACAAAAAAAAATTATAAGCTGTATGGCGTGTACCACGCAACCTGTATCAGCGAAGGTTATGTCTGTATTACACGTTAAGAGTGTAGGATCTGTAAAAAACACAAAATACGCACTTTATTACGACTAGAAGCCTAAAAATTTATCACAAAATGAAAAAAAAATTTTTTTATGCGAAATAAGAAATTCATTTCGATTCGAAAAAAAAACCTACTTTTTAATGACTTGTTAGTAATTTCAATATCTTTGTAGGTTCTTTAGTTCTCAGAATAACATATAAAAATTGGTGCATAATGGGGCATTTTTACGTGATAATGCAGTTTAAAGTTAAGACAGTCAAAGATAGTGAAATTTATTACAACCATTTGTAATCGAGAAAATATAAGAAAAGATTAACGTTTTCTCGATCAATATGGACAATAATGAATAAATAAAAGTTTTCGAAATTACTAGCAAGCCATTAAATCGGGCATAAGAATGTTTTTTTCTTTTTTACAAATTAAAATGTATTGCTTGCTTATTTGTCTAAAACAAAATTTTATTTTCCACTTTGTGCTAAATTTTTGAGCTTTTTGTCGCAATAAAATGCGTATTTTGTGTTTTTTACAGATGCCTAAACTCTTTATGTATAATATAGACAAAAATTATCTTAAGTAAACATGACACAACAAAAGTTATAACTAAGACCACTAACCGTTATATCAAATTTGAACATTAAAAAACAATGGTCATATCTCTAAAACTACAAAAATCGTAGAACATCCATGGGGGTTAAATCGATGGGTATTGATGTCCCCTAACCACTTACATTCGCTGATACAAGTTGTGTGGTACACGCCATACAATTTGTATTTTTTTTTTGTTGTCGGACTTTTTTTTTTTACTTTGTTATTTGAGCTTTTAACTACGCAGTCCAACAGTTTTTATTCATTGACTGGCTGGATTCCGAGGTATAAGTCTTACGGTACTGCACTAATTAGGGTTTACAATATTAATAACAACAAGTAAAATATATTTTATAGATAGAAAAATCTACTTTTCTTACATAGATATCACGCTCGCAAGCCCCAAGGGGTGGGCAGAGTCAAGAAGAAAATAAAATTGATTCCGTTCGCGAAAAAAAGCTTATTTATTATACATATAAATAAGCTTTTTTCCGAATCAAAGGTAATCGCTTCAAACTCAATCCATAAGATTCCGTCCAAATATTTTAATTCAATATTTCAAATATTTTTAACTCATATTACTCATAAGCCTTTGTAAGTTGATCTAAGTACTGACTGCAAATGATATAAACCTCGTTATAGTTTAGATACTTACGTAGTACGTATGCTTACTGGATTCAAACCAGTTTAGGCAAATACGCTATATCATCATCTTCATCATCCTAGCGTTATGTCCCGTGCTTGGACGGGGTCCGATTTAGCGAGTCTGGCAATTACATTGAAGCGACTGCCGGTCTTACCTTTGAACCAGATAATTTTTACATCCGAGTTACAAATCCAAAGTTGTTTGAATTTGCAGGTTTCATCACGATGTTTTCCCTCACCGCCGAGCTAGTGGTATAAATACGTACATAGATTTGAATAATCCAGAGGTACGTTCTCGGGTTTGAACCCGCACCCCTCGGTTATGAGGCGCTATTCCTTAACCTCACCACCGTTCAAGTGCGCTATAATTCATTTGTAATTGGTTCATAAGAAAACGGAACCAAGATGGCTAGCGGTCATTAGTTACAGAGTTGATTTGTTCAACTCATACATCATCAGACCAAAACAAAACACGATGATTAGTACAGTTCTGGCAGTGAACCCTTTCAACTAATTTCTGATAATGATGATCTTCTTAAACAGCATCCTAGGGACCAGTGGATCAAATATTATAGTGACTGTTGCAGTAGCTCAACGTTATTTTATTCAACCAAGCTGATTGGATGCTTTATATCCCTATCAAATAATATTTTTTACAAAATTATACATACCATTGCAATGTACGATTTATATCGAACGTAAAGAAAAAAAGGGCGGTTGAAGGGCCCTGCTGCCTCTTTGCCTCTGCCTACTCCTTCGGGGAATATAGGCGTGATGTTATGTATGTATGTAAAAAAAAAAACACATTGTAATATGTAGCTTCCTTCTTTCTGTTAATATGAAGACCCAAAGTTTCACACGCCTGTAGTCACTAAATTTACATAGTTATCTATCTATGTAAATTTACTGATATATTAATTAATAGTCTAAAGTAGATTAATAGTCAATCGTAGAGAAAATACTTAAAATGGCTACATAAACATGAAACCAGTAATTTATTACACCGGCGTCAATGGAGCTCCCAGTTAATCGGTATTTAACGACACGTTGCTCGTCGTGTAATCATTTCACCACGTTATTAATTATTTGCAACCATTCGCTTCCGATTAAGTAGGTACCGAGTTACATTTAAAGTACTTACTGATGATTTTTAGGAAAAATAAAACTAGTTTTTTGCTAAAGACCACTTAAAGTCTATTAAACCATTTACTTCCAGTGGGTTATTGAGTGATCCATGCATCTATGAATCATCTATCTATTATTTACGTAAGGTTTTGGGTATGTGATTGTGTAGACGACGAGCTAGCCAATTGTCACTACTTTTACACAATTTCCTATCCAACCCAGCCCAGTTTTGTTCTTGGCTGAATGTGGTTAAATGGGCCTGCTGCCCCTTTGACACTGCCTACCCTATCGGGCATGATGTTATATCTGTTATTACCCAACTTTCGGTATGTTGCCAAATATCTTAGATCAACATGGGACAAATTGGGTAATAATATTAATTTAAATTAAATTTAGTTACTTGCAACATTCATGTTGCCAGTAGGTAAAACTCGATTTCAATAAAAAATATTCTAGGTCAATAATTGTACTCTGCTCATTAAAAGAATAAATTAATAGTTTATCCATTAAAGTGACCTTGTCTTATCTATAAACCATAGGTGAAGGGCATCAATGGTTCTTCTAAATATGTCAAATACTCGTAGTACCAATAAGTAAAGCCAAGTAAGACAAGTCACTTGTATCTTGACAAGTCTATCTTCACATTCAGAACATTGCACATGTTCATGTTTACGGTGTGTTCAAACATTCTTATCAGCATGGTTCTTTTGTATGTTTATTTGTATAGTGATAATTGTCATATGTATTGTGACATTCACAAATTAGCATTGTACTTGTTGAAACTCGTAGGTATTACAATTAACTGTGCATCGATTTCTTCCAGACAGCTTTAACCAATTGCAGTAAGATTGTATATATTTCTACCTAATTTAAGTACAATATATTCCTGATGGTCATACATAAGTATCTCTCTATTATCCGTAAAGGATAAAGTATTTTATATTTTTTAAGTGGAATATTTTACAATCTTAGCGCTATTATATGAAATGTTTAATTTATAGGCTGGAAAATATTAACAATATTAAGGTTATTTATAACCCCTTCTGATGCGTTCGAATCTTCTGTCCTCATATATTATCTATTTAATAGAATACAATGCTCAGGTTGTCGTCTACTGTGGCACCTTTGATTTTTATTGTACAAATTGCATTGGATTTTAAAGAGATTGCATATCTTTTCCAATGCGCTTGCGCACTCATTGAAGTATGAAGCCGTTGGACTAGACGCAACGCAACAGCTTGTCGCCTACTCGGCCGTAACTAGGTTTGCCAGACGACCGCAAATTCTGGGACTGTCCCGGAATGTCAAGTCTAGTCCCACGCCCAAAAATCTGACTTCACTGTACCTGACCCCGTGTACCGCCGACTAGATTAAAAAAATATCGTTATTATAATATTTTAGGTATTTCCTATTAAAAAATTCTAGAAATAGGTGCTCTAAATTGTAAATAATTATATAACCATTCACTTTCATATGTTATCTATATTTTATAACACTTCAACTCCTGTTGTAGTAGTTCAATGCTAAGGATATCTAACTTACATGCGAGAGGTGTAATTTAAAGCCTAACCTTTGGTTGATTTTTTCTCTATTTTACAATATAGTGGTATTACTAGTTCAATGATGAAATAAAATATCTTGTCAAAAACTGCTCATTCAAACACCCATGATCGTATAACTAAAATTTTACCCAAGAATTATGAAGTTCAAATATTATTATAATATTATAATCTATTATCTATTTATAGTCGAAGCGGACTCCGACTACGAATAAGATTTAATGATTAAATCTAAAATTAAATTTAAGTTGCCCTAGAATTGTCCCGAAATTGATTAGCATGAACGTATCAACCCTAACCGTAATCCAACACCGGAGTGGTCACATATCGGGGGAAAGCAAGACCTCCTTCACCACAACTATTCGATCAGCACTAGCAGGCGACCGTGACTCCGCTCGTCTTCATCCGTTACTACCAAGCGGTTCTTGCTTCCGTTAAAGAAGCCAATATCAAAGGTCACACAAGTAATATGAACCAGGATTAAAACAATAGCCCAGTGATCCGGAGTGCGAGCCCGGAATGATACAAGCTGATTGATCTATCCTGACCACAAAACCAAAAGCCGCAGGCTCGTACCCCGTACGGGCAAACGTTCGTCTGATGAAGTACCTCAAATGCACACCTTCTAACAGTTGCATTCACGTCGAGCATGAGTTATATAAACGTATTTATGACTAATTAGCTACGGAATTAGTGTGCTAATCTGAATTAAAATCTAAAGTTGTTTGATTGATTGTAAAGCTCTACTTTTGTATTGAACACGCGTGTCCTGTCTATGGTGAAGAAATATACGTATTTAGAGGTGCTAGCTTTGATTTCATGGCTTCAAATCAATACAAAGACTTCACTTGATTCGTCGTCCAGCATTTGCATAGACTGCTGGACCAATTCTAAGGGAATAACATTTACAGAATTTTTTTATCAGACTGTCATGCATTCTTGTAGCAATCTATTTTTTTAAATATTTGGTCGACGTAAGATGTTTTGTGGCTTCATTCTATTCAGGTGATATCGGTCAATGCCCTGCAACACTGTTTTACGACACGATCCTTGCTCTGTCTTATTGTGATTTATGTAGCAGCATTGTTATATGGGATTATTATCTTAGCTGTTTACTTTAGGTTGAGAAGAAAGGTTACTTACTCTGCTTTAGAATCAATCTGAAAATCTATCAAATTATTTTAGAGTAATTACCTATAGAGTTGGAATATTGTTCCACTTATGTAAATTGAAATAAATTTTGTTAAAACATCTTTATTCATATTGCTTTCTAAAGTATAATTTCTCAATTTCATCTCTGATATAAGTATTTAAATTCAATCCGTTATATTTAGCAAAATGTCAATACATCTAAAAATGGTTATTGGGTCTTTGAACAATGCACGTCATTTTATCTATTGTATTGAATGAACGACATTTGTATTGAAGCACCGTCACTGAAATGTACAATCGTTCGACATTAATCTGAAATAAAAAAATCGTTGATATTAAGTGGACAAATAAACAAAAGTATCGTCAAAGAGCCGTCAATAGCGCCAGCATAGAGCTAGCCTAAAAACGGCAATTTGTACCAATTGATACCAGCGTCGCTCACCGGAAGGGACGCTCGTAGCAGCTCTTTAAAATCTCGATGTGGAAATGTCTATACATCTTGTGCACACGTGACTTTAAGCCCAGTCAGGGTTGTCCTATTCGCACACCTCACTCGCCTCTTCAACATTCATAATCCTTTTCATACAAGCTCTACGGTTTTTATGACTCCTAACATCACCTTCTGTTAATACACGACCAATCTGGTCGTGGTAGGTAAGCCTGGGCCTTCCGCGGCTCCTACATCCTTCGACTTTCACCCCGTAAGAAAAAAAATATTTTAATCAATCCTAACCTAATTTTACCTTTGGCCACATGTAGTTATAAGGGCTTCCAGCTTCTTAGTCTCTACTTACCCGGTGATTGCGAACGTGACATTTAAATAACACTCTTTTTATTTCCACAGTGCAAATGACGTGATACCAAAATGAAGGAACTAGGTCTAAAATTACCGACGCGCAACGTGCTCACCGGAGCCGTGGTCAACTGGGAGGATGACGAGCTGAGCGGCTTCGGGGACAGCCCCGAGAACCTGACGCTAGCCTGGAAGGACCTCTCCGTGTACAGGAAGAAGAAGCACCAGACCAGCATCTGGCGGTCGCCAACGTATGAGGAAGTCAAGGTCTTGCATGGAGGTACGTTCCGTTTACGGTACAATATATAAGAGTTCAGAGTTCAATACCTACCCAGGACGAATATACGTGTGATGTATACTTATGTTTGTTCTGAGCCTGGGTGTGATGGGATTCTGATATCCGTAACACAAGTGCTTAAGCTTGGAGTCAGATCAATGTGATGTTGTCCGACATTTATTTATTTATTGTAATGTTCATATCTACTTATTCCAATCGCCATGTTAGTTAATTGACATTTGCTAAAGCTGAGGAATTACTCCCAACTGGTGTGATAGATAGCGAGTAAATTGGCAAACACCGGAAATTTACTCGCTTAAATTATGTTACAATTTGTTAACAAATTGAAATTATGTTCTGTGCTAATGGAAACTAATACTTGTCTTTTATCTTTGGCGTTGTAAGACTTTATTTTTTGTTTCTACTCCTAATTACTAGTCAATCGAGCAATTAACAATATTAATGTGTGGAGTATTAATGTGAACATTAAATGAATTAAGAAACAAGACTCTATATGTATGTATTAAAGGCTATTAGATTATGAATTAATTTTACTATCTCGTAGGTACAAACCTATTAAGATAAATTGTGACTATCAAAATTTAATTAAAACGTAGAAATACGCTTAAAGTTAACAAAATATCTTCGCCCATTGTCGTATTTGAGGTCTTTGGTTCCAATTTACTCAACAACGGCAGACTGTAAAAAGTAGGCCACATCTTTTTTCATCAGATTAAAGCGACAATCGATATTGTAAAGAGATTGGCCTTGAATCGTTGCGTTGCCACCGTCTCCATTTTCGTGATTCAAACTGTCACTATTTGGGTTGCACTGTACAGTTTAACTCAAACTTAAACTCAAAATATCTTTATTTACGTAGGTCTCAAGAAAGCACTTTTAAATCGTCAAATAATAGATACAAAATAGAACAATTTGAATCTACCACCGGTTCGGAATGTCGCATCTACTGAGAAGAAACCGGAAAGAAACTCGGTAGTTACTCTTTTCAATGCCAGATTGAATAACAAATTAAAATTTACAGATTAAATTAATAGTTATAACAAGTCATACAGTTAATGTTCGTTAAAGATTCAGCCGAGTATTATTATAAGTAAAAGGTAAACCAGAGCAGACCAGCCTCCGAAGATGGCACTTGTTCACAAGTGCTTAACATAAAAATAGATGAATATATCAAACAAATTTCTACACATTGATCTGACTCCGAAGTAAGTAGTTTAAGGACTTATGTTATGCATATCAGATTATACATAAATATTAGAGTTTAACACCCAGACACAGAACAAACACAAGAATTCATAACACTAATGTTTGTCTTGGGTGAGTTTCGAAAAAAGTCTTGGCGCATAAGACAGGGTCACTACCTAATGCGCCACCAAGCCGGGCGTAAGTTAAATAAATATAATAAATAATTTACTACAGTTGCTACTATTGAAAAAAATCACAATTAGAATTGATTTTGTATACGTAATGAGTTCAGTTCATTTAAGCATTCATCTCTAAATAATAGAGAATAATTTCAATCTTTTAGAGCTTAAATTCCTGTGTTCAACTGCATCCAGGTAAAGTAGCCGGCTCCAGACTTTATACTTGATTCTAAAAGAAGTTAAATGCTGGAAATGAGTGATTAACACTCAAAGAACCTATTTCTAAAAGATGACAAGATTGTCCGATGTTGGTCTGGGACTTAAAAAAGAATGTGCCAACTGTGTTTCTTGTCTAGCATGTCGTAAAAGGCGACTAATGGTATATGCGGTTTTGTGTGTGTGATTGTGTGGGCGACGAGCTAGCCACTTGTCACCGCTTTTTCTCAATTTTCTATCTAACCCAGCCCATTGTCCCATGTTGGTCTGGGAGTTAAAAAGAATGTGCCAACTGTGTTTCTTACCTAGCATGTCGTAAAAGGCGACTAATGGTATATGGGGTTGTGAGTATGTGATTGTGTAGACGACGAGTTAGCCACTTGTCACTTCTTGTTCATCTAACCCAATCCCAGGTTTGTTTTTGGCTGAATGTGGTTGAAGAAGCCTGCTGCCCCTTCGACTCTGCCTACCCCTTCGGGGATTGTAGGCGTGATGTCATGATATGTGTGACTAGAGTTATACTAACTGTAAAGGTGGAAGAAACAAATTTATAATCACTTATACTTATCTATCCAACAACGATGCATTTTATTACTAGTCTCGCGAAGGGCTCTTTCGTAACCCGGTCGTTACAGCTCTGTTCTAGTTAACATCAAAATGTGACGCGACTAGTTTCTAATTATGCATACTTGGTTATTTTCCAAAGTTAAAACGTTGTCTGCCACTAACCATCTGTCCATCGAAGGCTATTTACTTAAAAACTTGTTTCCTCTCCATAAAGATAAACGATCTTATTAGATTTAAGACACAAGTTAATGTTCTATATATTTGCACTTCTGTATTTTTTAACACTTTTAATAAATTTGTATAAAATATAGGCATTTATTTAAATAATTTATAATAATTAAATATTTATACGATATTCGTAAAATAATAATAAAAAGAAACGATATTATCTATTGCAAAACATTTGTATTTGTTTCAAACATTGAAAGTTTATGTTCCGAATTAAAATGATAATACATTAATTTGTAACCATCCAACTGATCTGAATTATATAGCCTACATGTGGGTAGTAGAGCACATCAGTAGCTATTAAAAATACCAAAACTTCGTCCGTATAAGTAAAATTGGCGTCGGCCAAGGCCACTGACGTCTGGATGCAATAAACCGCCTTTTTGATGGGGAACTTCCTAACCTTCAAATAAGACTGTGGGCACATCTATCCGAAAATCATACAAGCTTTAACTATAGACCTTGTCAATAAGCCATCTCTCGGTATGCTCAAAGCATGATAAATTACAAAAAAAAATCAGTCGAATTGAGAACCTCTTTCTTTTTTTTGAAGTCGGTTAAAAAGGTGATTCTCATCCGATTTGATGTTTTTTTTTTCATCCGGAGAACCGGATCAAATCGACCGGATGCATACAGTCGTCTCCCCAGTCGGATAGGTCCGTAAAGCGCGAGTCAGAGCCCGCCAACCCGCTGGACCCACCAGGAGAAATGTGCTAGGACATGGGTGTCCTAGCTGATCCCAGAGCCCAGCACATCTTTACTTCTCCGCCCAAGAATCAGACTCCATTCGTCACGACCGGCGTCGTGGACCTACTCTCGCGCTGTGCCCTCTGCTGAATCATGGGGACACGCAGAATGTTTCGTCGAGGAGGGGGGCCGCCTTCCACCCGGCGGCCTAAATTGAACGCAGATCCGAATTGATATGCTTCAACATACTGTTAAGTCTCATGACAACTTCGTTGGTCTTGTGGTAGCATGCGGCGCCTAAGGACTCGGATTCAATTACCGGGTCGGGCCAAAATTTTTTTTGGCTGGGTATTTCAAAATTGAAATTACTCAGTAACAATCCGGAGTCAGGAATTTAGCAGTTTAATCACCCCTGTGCCTCGGAAAGCATGTTAAGCCGTTGGCTCTGCGCCTGACCTCTCTCCGCTCATGTCGAATTGCCATCTCACCAGACTATGAGTGTGAAGGAACAGAGAGTGCACATGTGTTTGCGCACACACTTGTGCACCATAATATCTCCTGCGCAGTTGGCTAATCCTCGATGAGTATATACTAATGGTATATGCGGTTTTGGGTGTGTGATTGTGTGGGCGACGAGCTAGCCACTTGTCACCACTTTTTTACAATTTTCCATCTAACCCAGCCCATTGTCCCATGTTGGTCTGGGACTTAAAAAGAATTTGCCAACTGTGTTTCTTGCCTAGCATATCGTAAAAGGCGACCCATGGTATATGGGGTTTTGGGTATGTGATTGTGTAGGCGACGATCTAGCCACTTGTCACTACTTTTTCACAATTTCCTATCTAACCCAGCCCATTGTCCCGGGTTGGTTTGAAACTTAAAAAGAATGTGCCAACGGTGTTTCTTGCCTAGCATGTCGTAAAAGGCGACTTATGGTATATCGGGTTATGGGTATGTGATTGTGTAGGTGACGAGTTAGCCACTTGTCACTACTTTTTCACAATTTTTCATCTAGCCCAGCCCCGTTTTATTTTTGGCTGAATCTGGTTAAAGGGGCCTTATGCCCCTTTGACTCTACCTACCCCTTCGGGGATTATGGGCGTGATGTTATGTTTTTTTTTTTGTTTTTGTTTTAGTAAGCGGCATTGTGTCTTCAGGCAACTTGGTAGCACTTATGGGATCAAGGTAAGTTAAAAAATTAAGCAAAGCATAGTATAGCCTAGCATTGCACTTTATTCCCGCTTTAAAATTGTTACAAATTCTTGAGTTTCCCTTTAATGAGGTACCCAGATAAATACAATCACACATACACGTCCATACGTTTTAGAATGTCCAGGCTTCCTGATGACATTTTCTCTTACCAACGACCTAGCTATATAAAACAGACATAAACTTAAAATATACTTAACGTATCTGCCGGGTTTAAAGTTTTGATCAAACACTTCTCGAATGAGAGACGTGTAGTCTTGCAACTGACCTATCGTCGTTGTGTATCTAAGATATATTAGCCTATTATATTTTTCACACCTTTTTGTTATTAAGATGTTCCTCGTATTCAAATATACGTCTATTAATTATTCTTAATTCATACGCTAAAAGTCTACTGCAATCTAATATGTGTTCGACAAAACATTGTATCGATAAACTGTCACATTGATCAAGCTATATTACTAAAGTTACTTTTAAAAAAGCCATTTGTATGTTTGGTGTCGTATAACAGAAATGAAATAAATGTTATCGGTGCTTATTAATTATACCTAATCGTGATTATGTGTCTCATGTGACAATCAAGCGAGCTGAGAAATTGAGAAGGCGGAACATAAAGTTTGACTGATAGGTATTAGATGATTTTAAGATATACTAGTGATCGCCCACTGGTCCAAATTCGACTATTATTGGTTTGTTTTTTTTTTTTCATTTATTGAAATATTAGCTTTCTGCACTCCTTCTCCATATGAACTTTAAAATAAGCCAAACCCATACTCCTCCGTCCGCGTAATTCTCATAAAAAGGGGTACAAAGTTTTTGCTTCACGTATTAATGTATAGATAAGCGCTTTACTTTAAAGAATGTATTTATTTACTAATTGTGAGACAAATGGGAATATTCCATTTTTTGCATAGCGTTAAGAGGCATTGACGTGGTTAGAAGCTAAGTTAGCTTTACCTTATTTTATTTTTTTATTTTTACTATTACAAAATTACTCTTAATGTGATACATATGGTATATTTTCCATCATCAATATCAGCCTATCCCTATCCACTGTTAGATATTTGCTTCACCTTCTTTGTTGATAAATAATTTTCAAATATCCAGTGGAGCCGTGGACATATAGCTAGCCTCCTTTAATAATCGTACTAGCTTCTGCCCGCGGCATTGCCCACGTGAAACATCGATTAAACATAGCTTATGTGTTACTCTAATGTATAAGCTATACTATTGTAAAGTTTCATTAAAATACATGGAGTACTTTTTGCGTAAAAGAGTAACAAACATCCACACATCCATACATCCATTCATATAAACTTCCGCGTTTATAAATATTTTTTTATTAAATGTCCAGTGGAGCCGGCAAGACCACGCTCCTAGCCGCCATAAGTCGCCGTGACAAGAGCGCCATGACCGGCTACCTGATGCTTAACGGACGCCTGGCTGGCGCAGACCTCATCGCGAGGATCTCCGGGTTCGTGCCTCAGGAGGATCTGGCCATAGAGGACCTTTCTGTTGCAGAACACATGGAGTTTATGGTAAGTCAACCACAGCCTCTATATCATCATCTTCCTAGCGTTATGTCCGCTATGGGGTCCGCTTAGACCATAACCCAGGATTAAGCGAGTCTGGTAATTACATTGAAGCGACTGCCGATCTGACCTTCGTAACCTTAGATAGTGGAACCGGACAATTTTTGGATCATGGTTACAAATCCAAAGTCGTTTAAATTTGCAGGTTTCATCACGATGTTTTCCCTCACCGCCGAGCTAGTGGTATAATTACGTACATAGATTTGAAAATAGAGGTACGTGCTCGGGTTTGAACCCGAGCACGTACCTCTATTTATATATACCCCCATAACTGAGGGGTGCCCTCAGTTATGAGGCGCGTGTCCTTACCATTGAGCTACCACCGCTCCGAAAGTTGAAAGGTATATATGTGTAATTATAATTTAGATGTGATCAGTGTTTTCCATGAATAGGAAACCCTACTCCTATGATTTTCGATATTGAGAGAAAACTCGTCATAATGGGATACAAACAAAGTTAATAGATAGCATTTATTAGCCCTAAAGTAATACCTTTTCTTATTTAATATATTACATTAAAGCTCTAAAAATTATTTAACTAAATAACTTCACTTTATTTCCCTAAGTAGCAGGGTAGGCAGAAAGCCTGAATCCTTAATACCTCACTCTTATTTGAACAGCATCACGCCCATAATCCCCGAAGCGGTAGGCAGAGTCAAAGGGGCAGCTGGCCCCTTTAACCACATTCAGTCAAAAACAAAACTGGGCTGGGTTAGATGGAAAATTGTGAAAAAGTAGTGACAAGTGACAAATCGGTATTTGCGTTTTAATTTTTTTCTTTTTAATTAACACAAATAATCTATTCTATACTACTCTACGGTTCACAAATTACACACCCTGTTCCCAAGGGTGAAACCATAGAAGTGGGGATCAATCCCCCCTGATAGTTTTAATAGTCCCAAAATAAGCTTATAAGCTTGTGCTATGGATACTAGGTGAACGGATAGACCTACTATTTAAGACGTTTATAAACATCCATGACTCGAGTACAAATATCCACGATCATCACACGAAATATTTGCCCCTAGCGCGATTCGAACCCGCGACCCTTGGTTTCGAAGCCAGGGTCTCTGACCACTCGACCAACGGACCAGTCAAATGTTACATGCTGATAATAATTTTTCAAATCGTTTAAGTAGTTCCGGACCCTATTCAATACAAACAAACGACTGGCTCGATGGCACATTTAGGAATGTCCCTGCCCTATGCATCAATAGTTATGGGTTCGATCCCCACCTAGGGAAAACATTCGTGTGATGAATACTTGTATCCGTTCTATGTTTGCGTTTTGATATTTAAGTATGCGTTTGTAATATCACTGTTGATTTTGATATCCGTAACACAATTGGTTAAGTTACTTAACTCAAAGTCAGATCAATGTATGTGATGTTGTCTTAAAAAAAAACAATCACATCTTTCCTCTTTATGATATGAGTGTAGATATCTACTATGCTTATATACGTAAACTAAGCTTTATACTTATATACAGACACATATATTAAACTAAGAACAACTGAGTGTGCAGTACACTTGAATTGATATTACAAAGATATAGCCATAGTTTCTAAGCACGTTTACTTAAAGTGGGTTTTATGGAAGTAAGTTAGGTGCGGCTAACAACGCCTAGGGAGATTTAACACAATGTAAAAAGTATGTATCGGAATCTACCACTTGTACTGTTAAGTACATCTAGAACCATTAGTCTATACCACGGTCTATACTAATATTATAAAGAGGAAAGATTTGATTGTTTGTTTGTATCGAATAGGCTCCGAAACTACATGACCGATTAGAAAAGTTCTTTCACCAATAGAAAGCTACTTTATCAGCAAGTAACATAGGCATATTTTATCCCAGTATTCCCACGAGAACGGAAACTACGCGGGTGAAACGGGTGCTGTTAGTATAAAATAAAAACAAAAAATTACAACTTTTGCCGTACACAAAAACAACATTAATATTTTTTAAACTTATCTTATTATACTATTTTCGGGTATTAATAAGGCTTACCTTTGACATCCATATTTAATTAAAATATGCGTCTTATATTTAGTAATTGAGGTCAATAAATAATCATAGATTCGACTGGCCCGTTGGTCGAGTGGTCCGAGACCATGGCCACGAAATCTAGCATCGCGAGTTCGAATCCCGCTAGGGTAAATGTTTCGTGTGATGAACATGTACTCGAGTCATGGATATTTATAAAACGTATTTAAGTATATCACCTAGTATCCATAGTACAAGCATAAGCTTAGTTTGGAACTAGGGATTTGATGTGTCCATCTGAGAATTTATTATTTAATATTATGTATGAAGTCTAAAAAAAACAATTTTTTTTTTGATTGGCAGCCATCAGGGCACTCGAAGTGTCCGCATCATCTCCTCGTGATGATACCACTTATTGCATTTAGTACATTGTCTCATATCTGCCTGCAATCTTATCCTCAATCAGGACAGTACCAGCTCACCAGTTTGTGCTTAGTACCATCTCTACCTTTGAAATTCTATGACCTATGACTCATTATTTTCGTCTTTTCCCTTTTTTTTGTCAAACAGATCTTTAGTGACAAGAGTTGTAATATATTTATATATATAATATATAAATCTAAACATGATTCTTAATGGTTCTTTTGGTAACTTTAAGCCTCTCAGCAGCTTTGTAGGTGCTCAGTACCTACTCGTATCGCTACCATATTATTTCTTTCGTTTGGAATTTAGGAGGTTTAAGTCATATTCAGGCCACCATGCTCATTTAGGAGGCATTGTGATGCCTGTCAGTAATATGTTTGAAACATTAGTAAGTAGTTATCATTACTAATTTTAATATTCCTAGCATTTAAAAACATATAATAACTATGGCTGCAATATTTATATTAAAGGGCGGCTAATAAGATAAGGCCTACGGTTAAATTTTGTAGGCCTTAATAACCAACCACAACATGTGTGAAGAAAAAAAATAACATAAATAATAAATAAATAAATATCTGACGACATCACATACATCGATCTGACTCCGAGGTAAGTAGCTTAAGCACTTGTGTTACGGATATCAGAATCAACAGTGGTATTACAAATATATTCTTAAATATTGGATATTAACACCCAGACACAGAACAAACACAAGTATTCATCACACGAATGTTTGTTCTGGGTGGGGATCGAACCCACAACTCTTGGCGCATGGAGCAGGATCACTACCGAATGCGCCATCGAGCCAGTCATAGTATTATAATAATGGTATTGATTTTAACATGAACCATAATTATAGTATTATAATAATAGTATTGTAATTTATCTTCAGATATAAAAGTATGAAATGATAGAAATCTATTTCACGTGTCATCTTTGAGTGTTAGCTATCTGTGTTGGTGTTCATAAGCGAATCATCATCATCAACATGGCGTTGTCTCGGTTGCGTCCGTGTACCGAAGCCCGGGGTCCGCCAATCATAAGCGATTCAAATACATTATTTTAAATTTGATATTTAGGACTTAGGCGTCATTATCCGACAGGTCTTATTGGCCGCACCTACATTACATATGAATATTATTTTTCTCACACTCAAGGATCTAAGAATAGCATAAATAGCTAATCTATTACCGATTTATAAAGCTGACGTACCGACGATTTGTTTGTGCCATAAATTAAGTGATTACAAATATATATTATTTAATCCTTTTAGTTCTCACTACCTCGTCTACAGATAAAGACATTTTATTACAAAATGCACTAAGTAATAGTTGACATGTATTAATAAATATTAGATAAGACTTCCATAAAAAGCATATTAGTATACCACAACTGCTTTACAAATTAAATGAGAACTGAGATTCGCGAAATATATTCGTTTTAATATTAATATCCGACCGTAATGTATAAATTTGAATACTTTTTAGGATTATATCTGTCTAGATAAATCACGTATTTTTTGTGCTAAAACGCTAATAGATGTTATGTAAATATTTTTAAATAAAACAGAAGCTTAATAAAAATGTCATAGATTGTGCTAAAACAATATAGATTGTACTATAATATATATATATATTTTATTGTTAGTAATACCTACTATTCAACTGAAAATCGGGAATTGCGGGCATGAAGTTATGTATTGACAGACCCGTTAGTCGAGTGGTCAGAGACCCTAGTCACAAAACCAAGGGTCGCGGTTTCGAATCCTACCATGTTTCGTGTGATGAACATGGACATATGTTCTCGAGTCATCGATGTTTATAAACATATCTAAGTATGTCTATCCGTTTACCTAGTATTCATTGCACAAGCTTATAAGCTTATTTTAGAACTAGGGAATTGGTGTGGTGTGTCTGTTTGGAGAATTTTTATATATTAGTATTATTTATGTATTTATGATCGTGATGTTATGTGTTTATGTATGTATATATAATCTTTTAACCTAGTATGTGTTTGTTAACCCAGGCTCGTCTGATGATGGACAAGAGGTCGACGAAGGTGGTCAGGGCGCGCCGGGTGGCCCAGCTGCTGGGTGAACTGGGGGTGGCGGCCTGCAGCCGGACCAAACTGAAGGCGCTCTCAGGAGGAGAGAGGAAGAGGGTCTCTTTGGCTGTTCAGGTAGAACAGTCATATGTTACAGTCATAACAGGCCAAAAGAACTTTTGATTGGCGTCAGTCAAAAGTACTACAGACTAACGAAGATGGTCAAAAGTAATGTTGACTAACTGATTCCATTAACAGTAGTTCTGGTCGTGCATATTATCACCTTAAAAAGTTAAGGTGTATCTATTGCGTGGTGAAATTTGAGAGATAATTCGATGGCGGCATCAAGTTACCTTGTTAGACAAGAAATGAGAAGTTCTCGTCACTTGTCATTTAAGCGACTTAGCGACTAACTCAAATTTAGGTTGGACGTATTTGAAAATATAATAAGACTTTATAGATTTTCTTCGCATAAGCTTATTAAACGTTTCACATAGCTCCTGAACGACCCCCCGATCCTGTTCTGCGACGAGCCCACCACAGGACTGGACAGCTGGGCGGCTAGCGCGGTGGTGTCGCGTCTGCGCAAGCTGGCCATCGGCGGCAAGTTAGTTATCTGCTCCGTGCATCAGCCAGCATCGGGCGTCTTCGAGCTTTTCCACCGAGTCGTACTGCTGACTAACGGGAGAACGGCGTTCCACGGCACCATTGAGCAGGCCGATCAGTTCTTTGCGTCGTAAGTCGGAATTCTTAACACACAGGCTTTTTACATAAATACATATAGGTATTGCGATATTAGCTGTGCTAAATCTAACGACATGTGCTGGATCCGCCGCAATATGCCACTGGATTGGATGGATGGAGAAATCCAGCTGACTACAACACAATTTTAGCTCTTCTGGATCCAGCAGACCAGATTGCAATCCCTGCATACATACCATTCCGCGCAATCCTCGAACGGGTAAGCCAAGTCCAAGCAATGAGCTCCCTAAACCACATTTCGCCAAAAGTCGAGTTGAGTTAGATAGAAAATTGTGAAAAGTAGTTAGGTAAGTGGCCAGCTCGGTGCCTGCTTGATCACAATTATAATCTATACTTATAATAAATCTGTAGAGAGGTCAATTCTGTACATGAAATATATTTTCAAAATAACTATCAGGGGGTGATTAGTGATCGATACTGATGCCAAAAATGCAATCAGTAAAATTTTTGTCTGTCTGTCTGTCTGTATGTTCCTTATAGAAACAAAAACTACTCGACGGATTTTAACGAAACTTGGTACAATTATTCTTCATACTCCTGGGCAGGTTATAGTATACTTTTCATCACGCTACAATCAATAGGAGCAGAGTGGTGAAGGGAAACGTTGGGAAAACGGGAGAAGTTACTCCATTTTTTAAGCTTCCGTCGCGTGTGCAGCCTTAATGGTTAAAGTTACATATAAATCATGTATGACGGAGATAGTCTTTATAATATTAGCCATAAACGCGGGTGACACCGCTGGCACAGCTAGTACCTAATAATACTAAATATCGAATATTCAATAAGAAATCGTAATGACTAAGAATGTTGGCATATAGTATTTGCTACGAAACTTCTACGCTACATGAGCTACGAGATATAATAATTAATAAAATGGACGCCTATTAGAAACAGGCATGTAGGATTGTAGGTACTTAGATATTTATATAAATACTAGCTGACCCGGCGCAGTTTGTGACGCCCCGTTCTCGGATTTTCAATAACCATTTTTTTGGGGTGGACCATTCACTTAGGGGTATGGAAAATAGATAGTAGCCGATTCTCAGACCTAATTGAATACGCATATAAAATTTGGTAAAAATCGGTAAAGCCGTTTCGGAGGAGTACGGTAACTAACATTGTGTCATGGAAATTTTATATATTAGATGAAATCAGCAAATGTATGTATATTTTTCACATTAAACACAGTAAATAATATTCAATGATGCATGGCCAACTCCAGATGTTGCTCGTCTAATATGCTTCGGATATACTTAAAATGTGAGTATTGCAGCTTTACCAACATTTACTATGACCACTGCCTAGGCACTATACAATTTATTGGTCGTACATTTGAACGGACATCTATAATTGACAAAATTGTGTATGTAATCGTCAAATTAGTTTCGCTTGTGGCTATAAAACGCAACAGGTTCTGTGAATTCAGGCACTGTGAATTGCTTAAAATACTAATGGGATGTAACCAACAATCGGCCAGAATCATTGCATAGCTGAGGAGATGAACTTCTAAACGTTTTTACAGTGGTCGAATGATTTACGTTTAGGTTATTATTATATACTAGCTGTGCCAGCGGTGTCACCCGTTTATGGTTAATATTATGAAGACTATTTCCGTCATACATGATTTCTATGCAACTTTAACCATTAAGGCTGCACACGCGACGGAAGCTTAAAAATGGAGTAACTTCTCCCGTTTTCCCAACATTTCCCTTCACTACTCTGCTCCTATTGATTGTAGCGTGATGAAAAGTATACTATAACCTGCCCAGGAGTATGAAGAATAGTAGTACCAAGTTTCGTTAAAATCCGTCGAGTAGTTTTTGTTTCTATAAGGAACATACAGACAGACAGACAGACAGACAGACAGACAAAAATTTTACTGATTGCATTTTTGGCATCAGTATCGATCACTAATCACCCCCTGATAGTTATTTTGAAAATATATTTCATGTACAGAATTGACCTCTACAGATTTATTATAAGTATAGATATATATATATATATATATTAGATACTTATATACTTATAGAACGCATTCCTAAATGTTTTGTTATCAGGACCGGATTTCGGATGCCATCATTAAAATTTGTACCAGTGTATAATTTTGATTTTATTTTAATTGAAAGTGTTTTCTCGGAAGTTCTTGATGATTTTAAATAAATAATAATTCCTCCAGACTGACACACCAATTCCCTAGTTCCAAACTAAGCTATAGTTTGTCATATGGATACTAGTTGAACGAATAGACATACTTAAATTCGTTTATAAACATCCATGACTCGACTACAAATGTCCATGTTCATCACACGAAACATTTAGCGGGATTCAAACCCGCGACCCTCGCTTTCGTGGCCAGGGACTCTGACCACTCGACTAACGGGCCTCTCTATGAATTCTCTATGAATAATCCATTTTTAATTGAAATGTAAAATATTTTATATACAAAAAATTAATGTTGTGTATAAAAGAATAAAATATGTTTAAAAATTTGTCTTACACTCGACTTATGTTACTTACATAAGTATAAAATAAATACATACATAACTTATGTAACAATACTATAAATCCTCTCCTACAAAACATAAAGATTAAAATCTTACATGCCAGAGGCTTGTTTTATATCTTATTACCAGTATTGTCATAAAAAACTGGTTCCATAATTTCGGGACATTGCAGCAGACCTCTTTTTTTTAAATCCGGCCCTAATAACTATCCGCATACCCATTTTTATGGACTAGACACTGAGTCAAAACGCTTTAAGTAACCGGCCTTGAATGAAGTTGAACCATGCCATAGTTTTTGTTCTATGTTAATTATAGCGAGTAAAAACTTTGTGCAAACAAATGTTGCACGGCAACAATTATAATCACCCCTAATTTATTTTACACTAATGGCCTGTCGCTGTCGCGTGGACATTATTTTTTATATTTTCGTATAAATAGTCATATGTTGTGTAACTCTGGGATAATGTAGCATTCTAACGGTGAAAGAATCGAATCGGCCCAGTAGTTGAGTTTATTCGTTACAAACATACAAATCTTTCCTCTTTATGATGTTAAGTATTCGGTAGTGACCCTGCCCCATGCGCCAAGAGTTGTGGGTTCGTTTCCCACCTAGAACAAACATTCTTATGATGAATACTTGTGTTTGTTCTGTGTCTGGGTGTTAAATCCAATATATTTAAGTACCTACATATATTTGTAATACCACTGTTGATTCTGATACTCACCCCGGAGTCCGATCAATGTATGTGATGTAATCGGATATTTATTTATTTAGTATAGAATGAAAAACATAAAAAAAAATGCAGTCATAACAATATATAAAAAGCAATTATTTTAGCAAGTTACGCCGTTGGTCCTGCGCCTGACCTCATTCCGATCTTGTCTTATTGCCGTCTCATCGGAATATGACACTTGTGCACTATAATAACTACTGCGTTGTCGATTAATCCTCGTTAAGATTGACCACGGTGATCTAAAACGGTTAGGAGGATATTATTATTTTATATTAATATAGTAGAATTCGAACCTACCCACGATACAATCAATCATCATCTTCCTAGCGTTATGTTCCGTGCTTGGACTAGTGATCCGCAAAATGTGTGCCGCTGCACACTGGTGTACCCTGGTCATTAGTTGGTGGGCCTCGGACAAATAAGAATATTTCATAAAGCTAATTAGATGGATGGAAGAAAAATCCTTATAATGGTGTAAATCACGCGAGCGCTCGAGCGAGTTGATTAATAATAAATATTGTTTTATTAATTAATATTACTTAAAAACTGATTTTCATTAATGGTGTACCTACGAAAGATTTCGGTATCCTAGATGTACCTTGAACACGAAAAGTTTGCGGAACTGACTTATACCATGATCCAGGATTTAGCGAGTCTGGTAATTACATCGAAGCGACTGCCGATCTGACCTTCGTAACCTCAAGATAGCGGAACCAGACAATTTTTGGATCATGGTAATGATGATGATGAAACTTGCAAATTCAAATAAAATTAGCAGGTTTCATCACGATGTTTTCTCTCACCGCCGAGCTAGTGGTTTAAATACGTACCAACATAGATTTGAAAACACCAGAGGTACGTGCTCGGGTTTAAACCCACACCCCTCGGTTATGAGGCGCGTGTCCTTACCATTGAGCTTCCACCGCTCTAACCTACATTGTTTTATTTCCTGAACCATATATCATCATCTTCCTAGCGCTATGTCCCGTGTTTAGACGGGGTCTGCTTAGACCATGATCCAGGATTTAGCGAGTCTATAACGATATTCTAACCTAAGGTTTAATTATATATCTATGTTTGAATATCGGTATTATAAAAACAGTGACTCTTGGCATAAATGTTTTATACATACCGATACTAAACGGTATACAGTGAATGAATAAAAGTTATAGGATTTAATATACATATATTATATAGTGGATATTACCTACTTACAAAAATTTTAACGTAAGTTTACTACATAATACAAATATACCCAGTTATGTGATGCCCATTCTTTTTAAGTCCCATGTTAGTGTAGGACTTAAAAAGAATGTGCCAACTGTGTTCCTTGCCTAGAATGTCATAAAAGGTGACTAATGGTAGGTATATCGGCTTTTAGGTGTGCGATTGTGTAGGCGACAAGCTAGCCACTTGTCACAACTTTTTTTCAGTCACTGTTTTTTATCTATTCTGGCCTAATATTATTTTTTGGCTGAAGTTGGTCAATGGGGCTAGCTGCCCCTGTGACTTTGACTAACCCCTCCAGGGATTGCAGGCGTGAGGATATGTTTGAGATGCCTACAAAAAAAAACATTATATATATAAAAACGTATTTTTTATTAATTATTTATTGATTACTGGTCCGTTGGTTGAGTGGTCAGAGACCCTGGCCACGAAACCAAGGGTCGCGGGTTCGAATCCCGCTAGGGGCAAATGTTTCGTGTGATGAACAATGGACATTTGTAATCGAGTCATGGATGTTTATAAAGGTATTTAAGTATGTCTATGCGTTCGCCTAGTATCCATAGTACAAGCATAAGCTTAGTTTGGAACTAGGGAATTGGTGTGTCAGTCTGGAGAATTTATTTATTATGGAGAATTTATTCAATCCCATAGGTTGGGTTACAAGTGCCCAGTAGGCTTCAACGCGGCGGAATACTACGTCTCTCTCTTGGGGAATCAAGTGGACAAGGAGCTGGAGAGCCGAGAGAGGATTCGACGCATCTGTGACGAGTACCAGCGGTCAGATATAGCCACTGACATCGAGAGCAGAGTGGGGGACGTGAAGGATGAAACTGAGTATTTCGATGGAACTGTCGATAACAAGGTAAGACTGAGCACATAATTTATTACTCTTGGTGAATATAGACTAACTTCACACTAATTCCCTAAGCAGTGGCGGATTTACCCTAAGGCCCAGTAGGCCCGGGCCTAGGGCGGCCAGATATTAGAGGCGGCCAATCATGATAAAAATTGAGTGATGACGCTTTAGTACTGAGAATTATGGCCTGGGGCCTAGGGCGGCCAAGACTCTAAATCCGCCACTGTCCCTAAGAAGGTAGACAGAGAGGACCGCACACTCTCGATCGATCAAATTGATTGAGTTGAGTAGATAACACTCAATCAATTTGATCGAGAAAGGTCAAACCTTCCGTGATACCTGTATCCTTCAACTTTCACATTTGACATAGTAAATATAGACTGAAGAAGTACACTGCGCTGATGTGAGCATCAGATATGTGTCAATTCAGTTCTTTAAAATGTGTTGGCGCATGGCGCATTGCGCATTGTCGGATGAATTCTGAAAGTGCCGTGCTCAGTACATTTACTCACAGCAAACTCCCTTTAGTAGTACTTATATTTTTTTTTATTGATATACATAATTCTATATGTTAAAAAGTATATAGTAATACTATGAACTATGGAAACGACATAGTAAAGCTAAAAATTTTTGTTCATATGTCAGTCAGTAGTGTCAAGTGTTTTTTTTTTTGTTCCAGAATGAACTCTTTGAACGATATTTAACTCTGTAAGTACCTGCTTTATTAGATACTTAATCAAAGCTTTTAAATATCAAGGTGACTAAATGTTAAATATTGAATTTTGTTACAGAGTCAAAGTGAATTACTTCGTTCAATTCTACTGGCTGATGTGGCGGAATATATTGACAATAAAACATAATAGCAGTATATGGATAGCAGAATTCATACTTCTGATGGTAAGTTCTAGGTCACATTTCATGAAAGTCTAGAGAACTAATCATTATACCACTATTAGTATTATTTGTATTGCTGGTATGTACATTCATATACAAGTGATTTCTCTTGCAAGTCTTGTTTATGTTAAACTTTGGGCTGATTTTTCAACAGACAGATAAAAGATAACAATCGAATAAATCACAATCCGGCTGATTGTAAAATCGCATTGCCTGTTTCGTAAGTAAACTACTGTAAATATGACATCCGCAAATTGGTGACTTTCTAATTTATGAGTAGGTATTTAATTTTCTTATCTGACCATTAAAAAATCCGCCCTTATACATATACATTTTTTTTCACCAATAGAAAACTACATTATCAACAAGTAACATAAACTATATTTTATCCCCGTATTCCCACAGGAATGGGAACTACGCGAGTAAAACCGTAGGCCCTGCTATATTTTGATATTTATATTTCATATAACCAAATATTTCCTCCAGTTCGTAGGTCTAGTAATCTCGATCCCCTACATGGGCCACTTCGAGGAGCTGGACCAGCGCGATATCCAGAACGTGGAGGGGCTGCTGTATCTAACCATCACCGAGACCATCTTCCTCTTCATCTACGCTGTGTTCATCACGTTCCCCAGCGAGGTGCCTATACTCCTGAGGGAGACAGCCAGTGGCCTCTACTCGCCTCTGCCGTATTATCTGTCTAAGATGATATTTTGGGTAAGTTCCATGGTATATCTATAGACTTAATCCAAAATTCTTCCAGAAACTCATATTACTCATGAACTTGTATATCGATAAAACTATCGTCAATGTAGAAATACTTAAAAACATTTTCGTTTACTAAGTAAGAGGTTAAAGTAGATCAGCTACATCAGACCACCGTAGCTGACCATTATTGTGTCCGCAGATCCCTCGAGCTGTGATCGAGCCCTTGCTGTTCGCGTCCCTGATATTCGGAGTGGCGGGCCTCCACGGAGGGTTTATGGGCTGGCTCGGTTTCAGCTTCATCTGCATCCTCTGCGCAAACTACGCCAATGCATACGGTAAGACTAAGTATTTTATAGACTTATCTTTTTGCGATCAATCACGAAGAGGTTACATACATCCATATCATCACGCCTTTATTCCCCAAAGGGGTAGGCCAAAGGGGCAGCTAGACCCTTAACCACATTGACTATCAGACATTGCAAGCGTTACAAAATCAACAAATAACACAGTTTGATACGATGTCTTTTATATTTTAATATCCGACTGACTAAAATTATTCTACAAAATATCACTAATGCGCTAAACTGCAAAAAAGAGATTTCAATTCGCGACTTTTTACCTATGTATATTAATGGCCTTCGTATAAGGATTAATAAAGATCCCGACTGTTTTTTCTCGTCAGATCAGACATTTACTTAACTAGACATGGCATTGAGCATCTGACATTTAACTTGATTTTATACAATAACATAAATAAGTAGAAAATACAGCACCGCAATGAACAGACCTTCTGATTCAATTGGCTCTCCTTCTCAAAATTGCAGGCTCCTTCCTCTCATCAGTGTTTGACAGGATGGAAACCGCTGCACTAGTCGCGGTGCCCTTTGACCTGATCGGGACCATGTTCTCCGGAATCTACCTCAACCTTGCCAGTGCCTCCCGCTACTTCTCCTGGCTCCGATTCGTATCTGGCTTCTACTACGGTGTAGAGTCCATCTCCATCCTCCAATGGGATACCATTGAGTCCATCAAATGCGTTGATGACCCCGGAATACCGTGCATTAAAACCGGTCCCGAGGTTCTTGATAGGTTCGGTTACGAAGAAATCCACTTTTGGAGAAATTGTATTTGCTTGACGATCATGTATTTTGGATTTCATTTGATTTCCTTCCTAATGGTTATAAAGAGAAGCAGAGGTACTCCTGTTTATTAATCTGTCTAAGTTGGTTCAATGAGAATTTTGTAATAACATGAGAATATAAGTACGTGGTTGAACTCTAAATTATTAAAAACTGAACGGTGCTAACAGCCGGTTATGAAATATAAAAGTCAATCAAGTACATATGTAAGAAAAGATTCAAAGGCCTGTCTCTGGTGTGGGTGGGTAGTCTGTAAGATTAAACGATTTTTCGTGAAACATCAGGAATGTAATTCTTCAATAAAACATAGGTCTCATCAACGTCTCAAATCACATAGAATAAATGGGTTTAGGGGCCATCCATAAAGTACGTTACACGAATTTCATGATTTTTTGATCCCAGCTGGATTGTCACAGCTGGTCACATTTGTGGGACCCTCTCCCTAGTGTGACATCACATGTTTTGCAATTGTACATCCAGAAGTTGCAAATTATTATGATATATTAGATTTTGAAACGTGATGTCACGAAACCTAGAACCCCTCCCACCCCTTGTCACACATCGTAGACCCCCTCCGTCCCCCTTTACGTGTGACGTACTTTATGGATAGCCCCTTACCAATAAACTCAGAGTCTGTATCTTTTGCCTATCACATCACAGTAAAAGTTTATTGATATGAAATAAAAAATATATAATAAACCAAGACGGAATGAGGAACCAATCTTCTAAGCTCCGATGCATATTATAGTTTCTAGTTGTCAGTGTTCACAAACTTGTGCGACGATTTTAGGGTTAATTTGAAATAACCAAATCTTACGGGTATTAGCATCAGTATCTAATAAGAGGCTTGTTGTTATTTTTAATTTTGTAACTTTAAATATAAAGCGACCGTTGTATTTAGTTTTAAGTTGTGTAATTCATAGGTGACATAAATAAACATCAAATCCCTGAAGACCATACTCGAATTCATGATATTGATATTAACTAGGTATATATCATAGCTTGTATATTTATAATTTAATATAATATAGTATCTACATTAAACTAACTTAACTTTAATGTGTTTTTTTCTTCTACTGCATCGCCTTTTTTCTTAACCAAATCAAATTAAAGCTTGTTTTCTACTTATAATAAATTAAACTTAGCAATTATTTTAAAAGATTTTTCTTGCTACCTTTTTTGCGCCTGCTTTTTGCAACACAGCTTAAACCTAAGGGGAATATCGAATGATGATCTATAGTCTTTACTAACTAATTATTATCTTGTCTTGAGCTGCTTCTTCCTTATCATCATATCACGTTAATTTACTTGTCTTATTTTTGACTGACTAATTCACAGTCAACATTTCAAAGCATGATGTTAAACTATCCATGGTCATCAACTATATAATTTATAGATAAGCTGACAAGCCACCTACTGGATGCGATATTTACATTTATGACCAAAATTTTTCTGCCCCATTAGAAAAGAATAACACCATCAACGCATTATATTCATTGCACTTTATTACTTAATGCATAATATACTTAAAAATAACAAGATGACTGACGGCACAAGAAAATAATGTACCTCCACATGACCAGTGTCGTCGTTTAATTGGCTCTCATTCTCAAAATTGCAGGCTCCTTCCTGTCATCAGTGTTTGACAGTATGGAAACCGCTGCCTTATTCGCGGTCCCCTTCGAACTGATTGGCACGATGTTCTCCGGAATCTTCCTGAACTTGGCCAGCGCTGCCCGTTTCGTCTCCTGGCTCAGATATATATCTGGATTCTACTACGGAATTGAGTCCATATCTATTCTTCAATGGGATTCCATTGAATCGATTAAATGCGTTAACGTTCCTGGCATACCGTGTATAAAAACCGGCGCTGACGTTCTTGACCGATATGGTTACGAGGAAAGCCACTTCATGAGAAACTGTTTCTGTTTAATGACCATGTATTTTGGGTTTCATATCATTTCATTCTTTATGGTAATGAAGAGGAGTATGGGTACTCCTGTTTATTAATTTTATCAGTTATGCTAACTGGCAAATTGGAGATTTGAAATAGGTATAGTGACAAATCCCAATTAACTATAAGACGTTGATATGTAGACACTAAGGATCTTTTTTGGATTGTACCAACATTGTATATGCTCTTTGGTCACATCTAGAGGCACGGTCAAAGAATAATGTAGATTTCAGTGATAATAATAAACGTGGATATTTGTACAAAGTTAAATGCCTCTAAAGACGTCTAGCTCTCTACTACTGACTCCATGGACATACTTTTATTAGGATCAACATACTCTAATGTGGATGAAGATTTTATAGTAAAAATACTTTAACAATTTACTTGGTGCTATACTGTTCTGTACATATTTGGACCAAATTTAAGTATATCTCGATGTGCCTTAACAACCCCTTTTTTAAAAATAAACCTTTATATTTTTTACCAATAAAATGTTTAAACCCTGCGTATATGCTTTTCCTTTAAATTAAGCCACCCAGAAATCCTTTTGTCCACCTGCTTTGAAGAAAGCTATGCACCAAATAAAGGTAAGGAAACTGATAATAAACTTAGTATATGCTTGTAAAAGAGACCCTGCGCTTAACCCTTAAATCTCACTTTTTTTCGAGTATAAATATAATAAGATATTACTTTTACTAAAATTCTATAGACATAGTTTGGAAAATGTGGTATTTATATTATATCTGCAAAGGTTAGTTTAATTAGTTTTGATGGTGCATTTGGTAGTGACCCTGTGCTGTGCGCCAAGAGTTGTGGGTTCGAACCACACCCAGAACAAACATTTGTGTAATAAATACTTGTGTTTGTTCTGAGTGTGAGTGTTAATATCTAATATTTAAATATATATTTGTAAAATACCACTGTTGGTTCTGATATTCGTAACACAAGTTCTTAAGCTACTTGATTCGGAATCAGATATTCATTAATTTATAATTTGCATTTAAGTATGAGCCTATAACGAATATGTTAACTGGATTAACCAACTTCTTTACATTTCAGGATCATTCCTATCAGCCGTATTTGAGAAACTAGAAACGGCCGCTCTCATATCAGTCCCGTTTGATTTGATGGGCATCATGTTTTCCGGAATCTACCTCAACTTGGCCAGCGCCCCGGCTTACTTCGCCTGGCTCCGGTTTCTCTCAGGATTTTATTACGGGGTCGAGTCTATATCGATCTTACAGTGGGATTCTATTAGTAATATTCACTGTGTTAGCATTCAAGAGATGCCGTGCATCAGGAGTGGTCCAGATGTTTTAACAAGGTTTGGCTTCGACGGAGCGAATTTCTGGAGAAACTGTGTATGTTTGGGCGTCATGTATACGGTGGCGCATTTAGTAGCGTATCTGATGGTCGTCAAAAGGAGTAAAGGGACGCCAGTGTACTGATACTTATTACTTACTTAATTATAATTCACTAAGAGAGGGTAGAGTTCGCGCCATTATGTACATTGCCAGAAATGCTGAAATTAGACACGTAGATACTCTGAAATTTTGTTAAAACGGTATTTGGTCAGCTGAAGATTACATCATTTAAACAAATACTATGTATACAGTATTTTTGTTATTGCTCTTTAAACATAACTATATTAAATGTAAATACTTT
This sequence comes from Glyphodes perspectalis, assembly GCA_951394215.1. NCBI lineage: Eukaryota > Metazoa > Arthropoda > Insecta > Lepidoptera > Crambidae > Glyphodes > Glyphodes perspectalis. The sequence continues at coordinate 3,537,301 of OX596200.1, forward strand.
TGGAGTAATTAAACAATCAGAATCGAAACGGACCAAAATAGCGGATAAGTAAGCAATTACTTGCAATCTACATGCTAAAAAAATATATGTCTAAATTTTAAGAAATAATGTAAATATTACAATATTGAGACGCACTGCACAAATAAAAAAATACATTTTAATTATAATTACTTTGATTTGAAGTCAAAATCGATTTATTTTATTAACTCACTTCAAAAAAAGGAGGAGGTTCTCAATTCGACTGAATTTTTTTTCTTACAATTGAAATGAATTACATGTTACTCAAAAAAAAAAAATAATAATTCTAATAATGCGAGTTTCAATAAGCGTATCCCTTTCTCTGTTCCCGCTTCAAGCCACAATAGGCTAGTCCGCTCCAGAGTACCACGACCAGCATCAGGCCGACGCCATCCTGGAGAGCGAAGTCAGATAACGTGAAACCGGTCTCTGAGAGCACTGTAAATCCGTTGCTGACGCAGGTAGATGTAGAATTTGACTCGCAATCTGAAAGGTTAGTTAAGATTAGTGCTGAATCACTGAAGTTCTGGGTGGTGAGGATCCCGGGTCCTTCAATATAGCGCTGATCATGGGCTACCATGGGGGTTTAATAAGGTGTTTAGTTAAGGGGAGGCAGCAGCTAGAAGTCGAAAGTTTAACGCATTTTATACCAATAAAGGTAATATAGAAATATATAGCCTGTCTAATGACAGGACATTCGGAACACTTACAAACTATTTAAAAAAACCGGCCAAGTGCGAGTCGGACTCGCGCACGAAGAGTTCCGTACCATTATCTTTACAGCATTAGACACTAACCAACTAAATATTCTATGAATATTACAAGTGTCTAGCTGTTGCCGTTATTAATATCGAGCAAAAATGGCAAAAAAGTCACGTTTGTTGTATGGGACCCCACTTAAATATTTTTTTTAAGTATTTATTATTATAGCGGCAACAAAAATACAGAGTATGGAACCCTAAAAACTAGTAATTTAAGTCGACCTGTTGTGAGAAGGTATACTTTAACGATTCAAGTCTACAAGTTTAGTCTTACACGTAAAGCTGATCTTTGACAGATCGTCTGAAACAGATCAAACGCAAGCGGAGACACATGCAATAGCTACTAGCAGAATAAGAACTAATAAAAAAATCACTTGATTTACGCATCCTAGCACATCTCTGGTAGAAACACAGCCTAATACTGTTGGCCATAGCTGTCAAGGTCATCGCTTCAGAAAAACCTGACATGAAATAATAATTTATTCTGTTTTTGTAACACGAACACCTTTTCGTCACAGTTTTTATGTATCTCCTTCCCACGCAATCGTTAATCATAGGTAACACACCTAACGCATTATTTCAGAGGATATTTTTTTTGTAAATGTTAAATATTTTTAATTGTCTATAAACTATGTCATTTATGATGAATCAACAACTCAGAAGTTTCTCAGGATCATTTGTCCACATCGGTGCATTATCTTTAGCCATTTGTCAATCGTTGTATGACCTACATTATAAACTACTTAGTAAATCGTAATTGATGACCAGGAAACATCAGCTGTTTTACATCAAATTACTCACATTTATCATTGTAGAAAGGTTTTATGACTTTAGAAACACGATGGTGAATCAAGAAAACTATATTCTGACTTCATGTTGTTTGGTTAATTGGTTATAAGCTTAAATACGTGAGTTTTGTGTCAATGTATGTATGATATTTTATTCGATTTATAGAGTACTAACAGCGGCCCGCGGTTTCACACGTATAGTTCCCGTTCCTGTAGGAATGTGGGGATAAAATATAGCCTATTCGTTTGCCTGTTCAATACAAACAATCAAATCACTTTATTATAACATTAGTATGACTTATAAAAAGACAGATCCTTACAAATATTTTAGATTTTAAAGTAGCTCTATTTATCTATTTGTATCATCTTCCCGCTTAAACTAATTAATCGATTGCAATATTGTTTGAACGCTGAAAGGCATACATTGGCTACTTTTTATCCCAATTTTTTTTATTTATCGCGACATGCACTCTAAGTATACTCACGTATCTGTATCAGAAAAAGCTAATAATAATATAATATCTAATATATACATTTGAGTATGAGTTTGTTTGTTTGTAACGCCTAAACCACTAAACCGATTTTAAAAATTATTTCACTAATAGAAAGCTACATTACTAGCAAGTAACATAGGTAAGATCTAATCCTTATCATGAGAACAGGAACTATGCAGATAAAACCGCAGGGTGCTGCAAGTATCATATGATCTTTATCAAATATAATTTCAAACTCACCAATATGCTCGATCTGCCTCCAATAAATGTTGCTGACTGCGTCCATCGCGTAGTAGAAGTGTGAGACGTATCTGATGGGGTGCAGCCAGAGGGGGATGGAGGCGAGCCGCAGGAAGGCACCCGACATGAGGAAGAGGAGCAGGTCCGCGCATGGCATCACGTCGCCCATGGAGCCGGACGACGTGAAAAGCGCCGCCATGCCCAAACCTTTCGGGCACAAGTGTAGAATATACATTATTGGTGGTCTGTGGTAGCTCCATGGTAATTGCACGCACCTCATATCCAAAGCCCGGGCACATATAGATTTTAAATCATTGTACGTATTTATTAATACCACTAACTCGGCGGTGAGGGAAATCATCGTGATAAAACCTGATCCAAATTGTCTAGTTCCCCTATCTGAGGATTACGAAGATCAGCCAGTCAAAAATTCAATGTAATTACCAGACTCGCTAAATCCTGTATCATGGTCTAAGCCGACCCCAACTGGACGTAAGGCTAGAACGATGACCATTATGAGACATAATTGGTGACCAACAAAAGCTTAGTTGTCGTTTCGGATAAAAAAACATGTTTTGGGCAGAAATTTGGCACAACTTCCTCCCAACCGAAGATCAGTAACGTTACTTAGTAAGCTTATGAATATTAAGTGATGTTCGGAGAAATAATGGAATTATTGGGTTTTTTTTTAATGTGCCTATTCCGCTGGGAAATTGGCGTAAAGTTAGTTTAAATCATTTGCAAAGCCGAATTTTTTTTTTTTTCATATTGATCTATTGTTATTTGAGGACTATTTACCATATGCAGTTGCAGCAATGGAAGATACGCAAAGAGTAAGCAGGAACTCAAATGCTGTGATGATGCGGTTCGGCAGGTCCACGGCGATGGTGGTGATGAAGACTAGAGTCATTGGCCATACCACGCAGTTTGGTATCTGCAACACATTATCATATAACCAGGGATACAACCCTAATGTATATCTATTTTAGTATTTTTGAAGCTAGTTTCCATAGCAATTAAAAATAATTTGTAACTAGAAAATTGGTGTGCTGTATTTTTTATAATATGATCAATTTTCCCTGGCTTTAAACGAGCAGCAAAAATTATAAGACATTCCCAGTTGGTTTCGGAAAAAATAAAATAATGTACCAACTGATTTCTTTGCTTAGCAAGCCGCAAAAGGTTATTATGTAGGCAACAAGTTAGCCCTTTATCACTACTTTTTAACAATTTTCCATGTAACGTAAATAAATGTTATTTTAGCTAAATGTAGTTTAAGAATTGCGGTTTAGGAGTGAATATGGTTTAGGAGCCTGAACTATTTCTACGCCTTCGGCAATTACAGGCGTAATGTATAAAAGCACCATCTACTTGAATCCTCCCCACCTCTACAGGAATAACGGGTATGACGTAATGTATAAGTATACATAAGCCATTAACTTACAAAACCCAAAAACCTCGCAAGCAAGTACGCCGAGCAGTTGTACATGCCCACTTCTCGCCTGAACAGCGTCAGCTCCGCCTCGAAGGCGTAGAGGGCGTTGTACGCTAGCGCAAACGAGACCTCGCTGGTCATGAGCCACAGCAGGCCGCGCATGTCCTGGATCCCGCGCTGGGTGGTCCCTGAGACTCCTATGTAGCACGTCCCGATCACCATGGATGAGGCCATCTGCAGGAGAATTATCGCGGAGAACTATTAGGTCAAATAGCGTACATTAGTATAGAGGAGACAATCTGCAGGTAAATCATTTATCGTAGAAGACTATTAGGGCTAGTTGCGTACATTACGATGGGCGCCGCTACTTGCTGTTAAATTATTTATCACAAAATTTATTTGGGGAAATTGCGATATTATTTGCGTTCATTACAATGGCCAAGCTAAATTATTTTATCGCGGGATAACATACATACATACATGACATCACGCCATTAAAATAAAATAAGTAGCAATAAAATAGCAATTTGTAACTCAAAGGCGAGAACACTGCCGACAAACTGCTTCGCAGTTTGGCAGATATATGTTTGCTATAAGAATGTGTGATTTTTGGAAAAAAAAAATAAAAAAATAAAAAAAAAACGCCCATAGTCCCCAAAGGGGTAGGTAGAGTCAAAGGGGCAGCAGGTCAAATTCCGTACATTACCAGAGAGAAGACAATCTGTAGATAAATGAGGAAATTTAAAATATCGTAGGCTTGGTTTCTTGAATAGAAAAAAATTAAATATATATTAGCCAATCAAATAAGATTAAGTTAATTTAAACATAGTATACAACTAGAAACTAGTCAAACAATTATTACAAACGTTACCATCTATGGTCTATCTATAAAGCTTTGACGATTATAAACGTCAGCTAATAGTCTAGTTACGTATGATTGATCTATAAAAATAGGACGTTTAACGTTTTACCGAATTACGTTTGACTGATGCTACTGTTGGCCGAAAGCACATATCTCTGAATCATACAGAGTTCTATAGTTCGCTAAAACGTGTTTTCGATTAACATCGATCAAAAGTAATTCGGTGAATTGTTAATGTCCAAAAATAAAAACTTGTTGTTGAACTTTTTATAACAATTGACACCTATTAACAAGCTCGAAAAAACATTATTTAGTTTTCCCTAATCGCTGGTATGAAGTACGGCTTAAAAAAGTTGTTGCCGGACTTATGACAAAGTTCAAATCGGCTCAAACGAATTTAAAAATAACTTACAACATTAAAGAATAATTGGAGAATTTGTCCTTTGAAATCTCTCTTCATGGACAAACACGTTCGCCATAGTAACAGTTGAACTTGTATGAACCAATTTCTTCGGTACCTGAAATCAAAATAATAATTAACCAAATAACAGTATGAATAGACTGGACTGAAGTTATCTGTCAATTTACTTCTGTCAGTGTCTTATAAAATTGATATTTTGCTAAATTAAGTTTATAACATAAATTATCTAATATATTCATTCAGTTAAGTTATTATAATTAATACCACAATTATAATTTGGTAAAGTAGAAAGTCAAAGCTGCAATATAATAATACCGAAATACGAAACCCTAATTCACCCTAGCCCTAAAGAACGCTAACTATTAGGTGTCGCTAATCCGAATACACGCCATCCCGAATCACGCTAGACCGAAAACACTAAATGCCGAATATCTTGAGTCCGAATGCACGCTATCCCTAATCACGCTAGACCTTATCATGTAATCTGTAATAATGTACTGATTTTTTTTTTAATAATGTACTGAATAATACAATTTTTGAGTATAAAGTGTATCCTCTAGTGTCTAGCGTGATTAGGGATAGCGTGCATTCGAGCTAACGATATAAGGGTTAGCGTTATTTAGGGCTAGAGTGAACCGGGGTTCCGTATTTCGGTATTCAGTATTAAGTACAATAGAAAGTCGGAGGTAATTTGTGGCGCAATCTGTCAAAACTGCCAAGTCTAAATGTCAGTCTAATACAAACTACTTAGCATATATCATAATCCTTTTTGAAATAATATCAATTTAGATGCATAATATAGATCGTTTAGATGATAATAAGCAGTCGTAAACAGTTAGTGTCTAAAAACAAATAAAACGCGTTAAAGATAAAATACGGAAACCCATTGTAAATATAATTTACGATAACGACAATTGAAAAAAAAAAGTTATAAAAAAAATACAACCTCCAAACGTGAAATAAAGCAGTTTAGTTCTAAAATGATGTCCTCAAACTCTTAACATAAATGTTATGTTAATTTTATGTAGGCATGTTAACCATTTTTTTACTTTATTCTGAAATTACGATCATCTTTTAATTAACATTTCGTGTTCTTAAACAAACTTGTCGTACAGCTTCTCGGCGTCAACTTAAGCCGTGTATAAAGTGCTTCTGCTTAAGTGATTAAAAAACAAAAAATATTTTAATCTTAGCCCTGACATTTAGCGTAACATTTAAGATTACCTACACTTCCCTTAAATAGTTACCTCTTATTATTTTAAAATTAATCTGTGTTTCACGCGGTAATGCCGTGCCTCATTTATACCTTCGGCTGCGAGCTTTAAAAAGCACGCGAAGAAACTAAGAACGGCTTATCGAAAAGATTGCCTATTTAATAGTACGAGAGAGAGAAAACTCAACGAATATAAGGCACTGTTTATGCCATGTTCTGGAATTTATAAAGAATTAAATAGCTGTGTTCCTTGTCTTGCATTTTTTTAATCCAAAAACAGGCATGCATAACCATAATTCGATTGATGAGAAGCGACATTATGGTCTACGATGAAGCGTGGTTATTTAATAGAAACCGGTTCACTCTCACTTTGAAGACCGCCATATTGTACTGCTCCGGGAACAGGGACTCTGACAAATAATTCCAGTGTGTGTGTGTGTGTGCATGTCATAAAAGGCTTACTAATGGTGTATTGGGTTTGCGATTATGCAACGAGTTAGCAATTGTTGTTGTGTGTTTAATTGTGAAATTATTGTATTTTAGTACCAAATAAACGTTTATTCATTCATTAAATCATTGTCACAACTTTTTAATTAATTTACAACATAATTTGTCATCTAACCCAACTAGGCTATATGTTTTGCTAAACGTGGTTTAAGGAGCCTGCTGCTTCATGGAATCCGCATTGGGTATTGCAGGCGTGCTGATATGTATGTGGCATTGGTCGCTTTTCTGTTAGTTAGGGCCCATTTGGACGTGCTTCACAATGGAAGTGATCGTGTGATCAAATTTTGAATTTTGATTTGACAGGCCCGTTGGTCGAGTGGTCACGTCCAACGGGCCTGTCCACCATAGCCACGAAACCGAGGGTCGCGGGTTCGAATCCCGCTTGGAGCAAATGTTTCGTGTGATGAACATGGACATTTTGTACTCGAGTCATGGATGTTTATAAAACGTATTTAAGTATGTCTACCTATTTACATGGTTTCCATAGAACAAGCTTATAGCTTAGTTTGGAACTAGGGAATTAGTGACAGTCTGGAGAATTTATTATTTATCTTTATATACGGTTCAAAAGGTTATCAAGACATGTTATAAAAAGCCTTATTTATATATATGTGTCATGAATAAAATTAATAGACACGATTACAAAATAAACGTGATGGAGACTCCCTGAGGAGACAAGTGAGAGATATTTTCATCGTCAAACATTTGCATCTGTGTAGATATCATCTCTTCACAGCACATATGATGTCATTTGAATATAAATATATTTAGAATGGACTTATGAATTCTGTAATATCATATCGTTATTAGTATATTATTACTATATGCTTTGGTTTCCAGCTGTTTTTAGCTCTGATTTATTAAAAAAAGATAAATTCCATGATCATCTGCAGTCAGACTTAACGATTCATTTTTATTTTATGATGAGTAAAACAAGAGGAAGTCGCTTATTTAAAAATCTAGATAAATTTATGTTCAACATAATAGGTGACAAAAACATCTTTATGAAATACGATACATTTGAGATAAGCTAAAGAGACAAATGAAATAACATTATAAAAAAATATATCTACCTACACTTATAATAAATCTGTAGAGAGGTCAATTCTGTACATGAAATATATTTTCCAAATAACTATCAGGGGGTGCTTAGTGATCGATACTGATGCCAAAAATGCAATCAGTAAAATTTTTGTCTGTCTGTCTGTCTGTCTGTCTGTATGTTCCTTATACTTAGAAACAAAAACTACTCGACGGATTTTAACGAAACTTGGTACAATTATTCTTCATACTCCTGGGCAGGTTATAGTATACTTTTCATCACGATACAATCAATAGGAGCAGAGTAGTGAAGGGAAATGTTGGGAAAACGGGAGAAGTTACTCCATTTTTTAAGCTTCCGTCGCGTGTGCAGACTTAATGGTTAAAGTTACATAGAAATCATGTATGACGGAAATAGTCTTTATAATATTAACCATAAACGCGGGTGACACCGCTGGCACAGCTAGTACGAAATAAAACAAATTTATATTGTTATTTCGTAATATCAATTTAATATTTTAACAATGTTTTTATTTAGTTTTTCGTGTTTTGAAAAACATAAAAAAACACGAAAAACGAAATAAAAAAAAATGGTGGCACTATGTGGCGGGACGTTACATTCCCTAAAATATGGTTAAATGAAGCGATGGCTGACATACGTCATAATTGGGAACAGGTGCCGCCTTTGCGGACTGGTTTGCTCTGGTCGGGTCTAGTTTTTAATTTCTATATTATACATTTTTACTTTGATACTTTACTACGGACCCACACTAAACATGGCTCGTAGTTAATTATGATTCATACACCTTTGTATAAATTGTGTTAAAAAGATTAACCGAGTTTCTTGCCGGATTCTTCTCTGTAGATACAACATTTCGAACCGGAGGTAGAATCAAATAGCTTTACTTGCATTTGACGATTTATAAGTGTTTCCTTAAAACCTATATAAATAAAGAATATTTTGACAATGACTTTGATTAAATTCGCGGACGATCATCTATAACAAAGCGATAATATAAAAAGATTTATTTAATATCTACGACGGCATGGACGGGGGTCACTGTGTTCCTTACCACTTCTTCACACTTTCTCTCTTTCCTTCTTCCTCTGTATATGTCATTTAAGAACACCCCTGATTTTTTACATCGTATCTGTTTTCTAATTTCTTAAGAAACCAAATGATCAGTTAAGTAGTTTTGATATGAAGTCTTAACAGACAGACAGATAGCCAAACAGAGCTACTTTCGCATTTATATTACTAGTTAGTACTTACGACTTCGCCCGTGACTAATATTTCTGTATCCTACAGAAACTGTGCATTTTTCGCGGGATAAAAGTAGCCTATATGTTATTCTAGACTTTAATCTATCTTTGTGCCAAATTTCATCCATATCCGTTCAGCAGTTTTTGCGTGAAGAAGCAACAAACACACACACACACTCACAAACTTTCGCCTTTATAATATTAGTGTGATTAATTGGGATTGCAATCCAGTGGCATTTTTTTGCTGGTTCCAGCGCATGACGCTGTATACAGCAGAGCTTAAATTGTAATTGTGCTGGACCCAACGGGATTGCTTGATCCAGCATTCCAATCGCTAGGTGGTGATTGTAATCCAGGAGCATTGTACCAGCACATATCGCTAGATCTAGCACAGCTAAAATTGTGTAGAACGCAGCTGGATTGCTCGATCCAGCATTCCAATCGCTAAGTGGTGATTGTAATCCAGGAGCATTGTACCAGCACATATCGCTAGATCCAGCACAGCTAAAATTGTGTAGAACGCAGCTAGATTGCTCGATCCAGCATTGCAATCCCTAATTACAAAGGATAGAACTAACGTTTCGTGTACATGCGTAACATCCGTCTCAGAACTGGTCCCACTGCGAGACAGGTGCTCGTGGTAGCTCTCCTCGATCCTGGAGACGTGGTCCTCAGCGTCCAGGCGGGACACAGCGCTGATGTAGAACTCCGCGGGGTTGTAGTTGGTCGGGCAGCGAAGGTTGATACTGGGAAGATATGATCAATTGAATAAGACACGAAATTAAATAAGCTACTTATAATATTAAAGCCGCACGCTATTACCATTATACCACAAATACAAAAAAGAAAAACAGTAAATTATAACATTCGTAATTATATCGCCGAGCCTACATGCGATATACATTATGATGATGATGCGTCACTGTTTCAATTGCAAATCTGCCGCTTCGGCCGAAACTTCGGTTTATTTTTACCGAAGAAGGTACTTCCGACACGTGATGGTAAGCTTAACTTTTGGGACTGCAGTTACTTCTTCCTCACATTTGCAGATTATTTTGCTTTTCTACTTTAGGTTAACCGTATTTCAGCCAGTGTGAACGAGTTGCTATATAAATGCATATTACCTACAAATTCTACGAAAGAATGCAGTGTGCTGCACTAACCTTTCAAATAAAGCTTCACATTCATCCTGACTGCCGTAAAAGAGCAGTCTCCCTTCAGCCATGAGCATCAGCGAGCTGAACTCCTTGAACAGGTCTGTGGAGGGCTGGTGCACGGAGCACACCACCACCTTCCCCCTGAGAGTCAGTCGCTTGAGGGTGTCCACCACGAGCGCTGCGTTGTAGCTGTCTAGACCCGTTGTGGGCTCGTCGCAGATGAGGATTTGGGGACTCGAAAGCAACTAGAAATGAAATTTGTCCCATCACGCCTGTAATTCGTAAGGAGTAGGCATAGTCCTAAGATCAATAGGCTCATGTAAACTACATTTGGTAAAAAAATATATTGAGTGAGTTGGGTTAAATAAAAAATTTAATAAAAGTAATGACAAGTGGCTAGTCCCTCGCGAATATTTGTTCTGGGTGGGAATCGAACCCACAACTCTTGGCGCATGGGGCAGGATCACTATTAAATGCGCCATCGACCTTATCAAGTTTTTATATTATTAGTCGCCTTCTACGACATTCTAAGTAAGAAACAAAGTTTACCAACTGAGTGGATTGGGACCCATAGGAAGTGGCATGAAGTTAGTTAATCTACACAGCATCTTATGTGGGAAGCACGTTTCTTATGAACATAAGAAAAAATGGCATTACATGGTCTATGTCATGCAGAACAATAATATTTTCCAAGTATTGGTCAGATCTTAAAAAAAAATTATATCATACTAATATACAATTACGTACTGCCACGCTATAATAGCGCTTTTCTTTTAACTATAAAATATTCGATGTACACATTTTGTAATCTATATAAATAAAACAAAGTCGTGTTTGTTCCACTTATAAGTAAAGAACGGCTGAACCGATTTACGTTGTTTTTGCTTTGTTGGATTTGTCTTCGTCCAGAATAACAGAATAACTATTAAAAACATTGAAAAATTGACGATAAAACAAAATAAAAGCAAAAGTATTTTCTCATATAAAACGGTGGGATTCGTATCTGTCAATGTTAAATATCAATTACTGGGCGATACGAAGTTCGCCGGGACAGCTAGTTTTATATAGATGGTTGAATAATTTGTTCAAACTAACCAGTAATTACCGGTAAAGTAAAAAAAAACACTTCATTAATTAACTATTAAACCATGAAAGTATTAAAGTATCTTCTGAATCGGGTACCTGCTAATCAGCCTGATAATATATTTGGTTCAAAATAAAATGATTTAATCGCAAAATACTACTAATAATGTCAGTATTATAAATCTATTTGCAAAATTTTAAATTTGGCAATTTCTGTTTCCTTGCACTTATTTAAATAAAATATTCGGCGTCACAAGTAACCAAATTTGTTTGAATTGTACATTTCATTGCACATTTTTATGTGGCAGTTAATCCTGACATTTATTTCTGTATAAAACTTTACAATTAAATAATAAAAATATTCTTATCTTGTGATTGTAATTAAAAGACAATAAAATCGTATTATTCATTTAGATTTATAGAATCACGTGGGAGTTTTCTTAGTATGTTACTAATATAAATCTTATTCTTATTTTACGGAGGTCTACGTTCAATTGCGAAATTTCCCCCGTCCCATCCCATCCTTCATAGGAACAAGCCTTTTTTTCATTATAGCAAATATGTATGATACGTTTCAAGTCTAATATAGCGCAGGAAAAAGAACATGGTGATTAATATTAATATCCTATTATTAGTCCATTTTTAAAGATTTACGACAGAAAACAAGAAAGATAACATAAGACGAGGTAAATATATTGATCGGACGGCCTTATGTAATTGTTTTTTTTTTAAATAATATCGTAACGTATGGACATTTGCAATATCAGAGGTGTGCAAGTATTTGCAAGTACTTGCAAGTCGTTTACAAAAGTACTTTTGTCAGCTTTTTGAAGAACCATTATATGCTGCAGTCTCCTGATGAAACCTCGGAACGAAGGAAACCTCGACGGGAAGATGATTAGACCACAAATAATAGTTATCCTCACCGATGTGGCCAATGACAGAAGCCGCCTCTCTCCCCCGGATAAGGACCGTATACTCGTCTTGAGATGAGCCCTCAGTTTGAGCTCCGACAGTAAAATATCTAGAATAGCTTTATTAGCAGCTTTCCGAGAGCTTCCCAGTTTTAATTCTGTCTGAAAAACAGTTTAAATGTAAATCATGTAAACAACACTATAGGTATCATAGTAGTACAATAAGTAATTGTTTGTAGATGTAAGTACGAATAGGCGAGGATTGATCTGATTCACTTGCCACATACAGACTATATTTTGCACTAGCTGTGCCAGCGGTGTCACCCGCGTTTATGGTTAATATTATAAAGACTATTTCCGTCATACATGATTTCTATGTAATTTTAGCCATTAAGGCTGCACACGCGACGGAAGCTTAAAAAATGGAGCAACTTCTCCCGTTTTCCCAATATTTCCCTTCACTACTCTGCTCCTATTTATTGTAGCGTGATGAAAAGTATACTATAACCTGCCCAGGAGTATGAAGAATAATTGTACCAAGTTTCGTTAAAATCCGTCGAGTAGTTTTTGTTTCTATAAGGAACATACAGACAGACAGACAGACAGACAGACAGACAGACAAAAATTTTACTGATTGCATTTTTGGCATCAGTATCGATCACTTATTACCCCCTGATAGTTATTTTGAAAATATATTTCATGTACAGAATTGACCTCTCTACAGATTTATTATAAGTATAGATTATGCCCCGACATTACTTTAGCTTATATATCCTCTTTCCGATGTCAGGTATCAGATTCCTACAACTTTTTGATGATTTGAATTCGATTTTGCAGTTTGGAGCTTAATATGGCATCAAGAATTTGCAAACGAAAGGTCGTATCTTTAAAGATACGATCAAATCTATTTAATCAAAGGCAACCACTCGATAGAAGATTGATGTAACCACAAAAACAAAGTGGAGAAGAGATAATGCAATGATTAATCGTTTACCATAAATATCATGTGTTCCATAACAGTCATCCGTTCCATGAACACATCGAATTGGGGTAGTATTTCGACGGCCCGCGACTTGGTGACGTCACGTCCACCGACCGCAACGCGCCCGCGCATCGGGAGCGTGCACTTTCCGGCCATAGACACAAGGAGTGTCGTCTTGCCCGCGCCACTGACAAAAAAGTTTATGATATCGATCAGGATGCAGGGGCGTAGACTAGAGCTAGCTATCTAGGCTGTAAGTAGGGGCTAGAGAAGGTGGACCAGGACCCAGGAGCTCAGCCCCTCAGACACTAATAAGTAACATTCAACATACCATGCCAGCATTAGCTGAGCTGAAAAATAACTGATGATATAGCAGTTTTTCAATTTTATGGGTTAATGAAACTAACGCTAAGTTTTGGCCAAGGCCACTGGCAACTACGTACTGACTACGTGACTAATTGTTTATACCAAAAAGTCTAGACACTGTCGTACAGCTGGTTCTAAATATTAGTTCAATTTACATATCAGTAAGTTATCACAGACTCCTCCGCATTTTGGTAAATATAATATAAAACAAAATTAAAAATTACCTTGGTCCAAGAACAGCTACGAATTCTCCTTCTGTTATAGATGCTGAAACTACATTTATAACCAAATTACAATTCACTCTTACACTAAAATCTAGTCAATGATTTATTTCGCAATGTCATAAAAGATTTGGAATGAAAATCGAACCTGCTTAAATCGAAGAGGTTTTCAAATCTTTTGTTTGTAAAAAATATCATAGTAATAAGTATCAGCGTCTCTAAATTATACATTATAAGAATATACCGAAAGTAAAAATGTCTGTTTATATTTCCCTTTCCTTGAACTACTAATAAGAAGAACATACTTTCGCATAAACACAGTAGCTCTCTCAAACTTCACTTTCTACACTATTATATTGACTCTGATACTCACTATTATCTAAAATCACAGTCCTTGGTTTTGTGACTTTTCTTCGCCACCACGACTTTTCTTCGGGAGTCCATACTATAAGTCCCTCTATTCTCATAACCACATTTTTCGTCTCTATTGAACCTCCGTTTTGCTAAAAATCAAGTCAGCATTAACAGATGATGAACTATAAAACTATTTAATACCCGGCTATCAAGGATTGAATTGTAAAATGATATAGGAATTTTTAGTGTAATTGTATTAGTAATTTTTTGTATTGTTATAATTTTGGTTGAATTGCTTATAACTTTTATTTAATTTTGTCTATCTTTTTTTCCTTAATGCATGATGTGTTTGCCTATAACTGTAAGATCAGTCTCGGAATTGTCATATTGCCTGTGACATTTATAATATATGTGCTGGATTTTATGTTGGCATCCCAATAAAATAAATTATTAATAATAAGTAATTGGAAAACCGTACCAGTTTGTACAAATGTACACTACTTAATCATTCACGGAAGACTCTTTACAGTAGTCAAATCTATCTATCAACATATAAATGATGACCTTTATTTTTATGATATCGAATATAAATAAGTGACAGAATATGATAATAAGACAATTCTCAGACTAACAGAAATCAGTTAGTAAAAAAAGCATACGTATCACAAAACTAGATCACAGAGCTAAGTGATTCTGTGAAAAGGTCGATTGCATGAACCAGTTATATTAATTACATTTAATAGAGTATTCAATAATAATATCGTGATCTTAAAAGTGTTATGATCCTTCATTTTGGAGTAACTTAGCTAAAAAATTTGATTATTGAAATTCGTTGTCTTTACTTCGATACTTATTAACACTGAGATGTAATCATACTTTTACTGAATACAATATACATTCAAAACTCACCTCTATTAGTTCCATAACTCGTGTTTGCACAACATTCACTATCAAAGCATTTCTTAATTTATATTAAATTAAATAATAAAGACGTGCTAATAACAGTTGCACTAATAACGTTATGTCGTTGCGCATCGCACATTCATTGTTTGAGGTGGCATTAGTTAAGTGATAAAAAGTAGACTTCTGTCTGCTTGTGGACAAAGAGATACAAGTTCATTTGCCCTCTGGAAAGTACATGATAAATTATATGTAGGCTATGGCCTATGGCTCATCTCATTTGAGAATGTTGAGGAGAACATTTTTTTCACCATTTGGTGAACCAATTTTTCTCCTCTACATTTTGAATTGGGAACGCAATGTCAAGATTGGACAAGGAGGAAATTTAAATAACATTTTTTATTCGCAACAGTTAACTTTTTAACCGCCTTCAAAACGGTTCCATTTTAATGACGAGCTTAGAGTTTTCCATTACTTTAATAATTAAGTAACTACCATAAAATCTAAAATAAAACAAGAAATAAAGAACTGAAATCGTGAAAATAACATTAAATCAGCTGTTTTAGGATTTGGTGCCAGCTAAGCTGCCAATTTATTCTTTAATTAATTGCCACTGATTCCAAAAATAACGAATTACAATTTAGTTTTCATTACATATATTTTATTATTATTTCTATTCTTCTTCTTTGCTTTTTCTTGTATCTTTTTTTAAACGATACTTCGAATATTAAATAACTGTTATATAACTAAATGGTAAAGTACCTATCAAATAAATTTGAAAATGCCAATTAGTAATTAAGGAGCTAGTGAGTGGATGAATGACATTTTTATTTTAATAATTAGAAAAATCAGCTTTTAAATTTTAAATATGGCTTTAGATAACAGCCTTGCCAGTTAATGCCAAAGCAAACATTGCATATGCAAATGCAATTGATATGACGCTTAATTTTATAATTGCCTCGTGTCACGACAAGCGTTTGCATTCAAAAAGTGACTAAGTAAGTTTTATATTAATACTGTTTGATTATGTGTCATCATCACGTTTCTAGATGTATAAAGAAAGTCTCGTGAAAATTAGCGTGATATTTAGAAAACCAATACCTAAAATGTGAATTTCTCGTGATTCGACGACCTAATCATATTTTGATCTGGTTACTACATAGATTTAGGATCAAAAAATTCTAAATCTATGGGTTACTACGAAAAACGTTAACGTACTACTACCCTTACACAGACACACTATGTTTAGATATAAGATCCCATACAATTTTCGGCTTGAAGTTTCTACAACCAACTAAGACATATTTTTTTCTTTATTTTACATCTTTAGATAAGTATTTTTTTTATAGGCAGACACATTATATAGTTCGTTTTACAAGTGACATAAATTTAAAACGTCATATTATGTAAAATAATTTTATTTAGACTATTTCTTGGAAAAAGAAACCCATTATATTAAAATAAACACATTAAGTGTTTATTTTTAGTATACCATAAACAGATTTGCTATAAATTTTGCGACTTTAAACGCCAGTGTTGATAATTAGGTCCATCTGTTCCATTCCTAACCATTGGTGCCTACAAAATCATCGTTAGATATTTTTATACAATTTTGAACTTTATTCCATGAAATTAAGAACATTTGTATGTTTATATTTCTGTTACGAGGCAGGACGTAGGCCTGGCGATTCAAAACCATAACCTAACTCAAGGTCCCCGTTCGCAAAAAATCCATAGACCCAATTGCTTTTTATAGATGTTTTGTCGAATTATCAAAAATAGTAAACACCTACGAGATGAGTAACTATTTTTATAGAACGGGTTTTACTGGTACAGATCCGAGTCGAAGAATTTTGGCCGTCATTAATAGGCAAGTGGTTTAAATTAAACATCTTCACTATTGCACAATGTTTAAACTGGAAATTCGGTTATTACGCCATTAAGAACCAGAGGCACGTGTAAAGATTTGGCCTTGTTTCAATTTTTTAGACTTGAATAGGTAATAGCCGTTTTTATTAGGTCGACTAAATCCTAACTCAAATTTATCAATGGGAACCTGGGTTTCTTGTTACTTGTTCATATCTTAACTACTTAAGCGATGAGTATGAAAATGATCGTACATGTTTGAAGCGTATAAAAGGACCTAAGCTTCATCTGTGTACAGTTTTCGAGAAAGAGTTCACATTCCAGCGAGCGAAACCGCGGGAAAAGCTGGTTAATTAGTAAATTTAAATATATATTAAACGAGTTATTACATTTACTTACTTACGTTTTAATTACACATATATTTTGTATATTTCTTATCTTCTTTGCTGAAATTATTTGAAGAACTTTTTTCAGGAGCTGTCTTGCACCTAGCATAAAATACCACATAGTAGTTGTCGCCGTATAGGCAAGAGTAGTGGTCTCTATTAATCCGTCTAATATTACATGTCAGTATAAAATTAATAATATCTACCCAAGTGATACGGGAGAGACTGCAATGCAACGTACGTTTAGCGAAGTTATTCTTAAACTTAATCATATATGTATTATTCGATTCTTTTGGTTAGATGATCTACGAATCAAATTTTAGTTTTAAATTATGGACTCCAAAAGCTCATTTACTTAAACCACATCTTTTTCTGACGCAATTACAAGACCAGTTTTATAGTTTACCTGTCATGTGTAATAAAAACCCATCCACTAATTGATTTTAAACACGCCGGAATGGTTATAATACCGAATAAAATAATTATTTATATAATAACTTCGTTGGACGATAATTACTGGTTACCATACCCCCTAAGGACTAAAGTATCAGACTTAGTAGTGGTTGACAAGGCTGACAGATGATTGACATTACAGAGGACTTGTGAATGGATTAACACAAGCACCAACGTTACATACGTTAGTGTCGCAGGTAATTTGTATGATTCGGCATTTTACAAACGGCGTCGTCCGTTTAAAAACGCTCGCCGTTTTGAAATATGCCGAAGGCAAATTGGCGACTCATTCAATCACTTGTTATAATTTCGACGTTGGTTGTTCTTCTTCGGTTCTGGCCGTGGGGTCGCAGTTGTACCTAACACTCCTCCTCGCTTCCCTCGTCGTCGTAACTATTATTTTAACTACTACTATTATTCGAACTAAACTAAATACTTGTGGCATACTATATAATGACCGCAATATACATTTTGCCTTCGGCATATTTCAAAACAGCGAACGTTTTTAAACGGACGACACCGTTTGTAAAATGCCGAATCATACAAATTGCCTGCGACATATGTACGACAACATTTTTAATATATTTTAAATTTTGAAATCCTTTGAGACAGAATGAGGTTTTACTGGAAAATCATAATTGTATTTAAAACTAGCTCACCCGGCGCACTTCGTAACGCCCCGTTATCGAATTTTCAATACCCATTTTTATTCCGTGCAACTTTTTAGACAGGCCGCTTGTCACTGCCTTTTCACAATTTTCCATCTAACCCAGCCCGGCTTTATTTTTGGCTGAATGTAGTTGAAGGGGCATGCTGCCCCTTTGACTCTGCCTACCCCTTCGGATTATGGGGGTGATGTTATGTATATATGTATGTAACTTTATGACTTTTTTCTTTATTAAGAACCTTCACCTGATAGAAACACAACTTTTCGAAAGTATATCTTTATGGAAGCGCAATGTTTATTGTGATAACGCTGTTAAACTCCAATTCAATAGATCCATAGGATAGTCCTTATTATACCTACCTAAGTTTTCCGTATAGAGTTAATTGTATACTCACGAGTAAATAGTATCTAATTATTTATAAAGTAACGCACTTGAAATACATATTATACTCATTATAGGTACGAGTATTAACTAAATATAAAAAAAAATGATTACATACTGGTTTTATCTATACTAATATTATAAAGCTGACAAGTTGGTTTGCTTGAAACGCACTAATCTCAGGAACTATTAGTCTGATTTGAAAAATTATTCCTGTGTTAGATAGCCCATTTGATGAAGGCTATGGGCTATATAACATCAACTATAAACGCGGGTAAAACCGGGCATATCTAGTATTATACAATATCAAGTAAAATAAAAGACTTAGAGTCACTAAATATTTTATTGTACATCAACAATCTCACCTCGACTGTAAGTAGATAATACTTAAATACAAAATGTATCATACACCACTTTACATAAGGTACGTATTCGTATGACTCCGGCAGTCATGGCACTCACGCTTCACCACTTCGATACAAACATTCAAAAAGGAGAAATAAAGAAAAATAATTGTTTTAAGGCCGTTCACATAACGGCCTTACGAAGAAGGATAAGTAAAGCTATGATTACATTACTAGAAATCTTTTATTTGATCTTGTTGCTAGGGAAGATGCGTCCTTAAAGTATTCTTGATAAGGTGCAGATTCATAAAACATATTATGTGTCCAGTACAATTACGTATGTAAGCGAATAATTATGAACCAATTATTTCACTTAATTTTTGTCATTGTATGATATTCAATTTATTCTAATATTGATCTTTCAACAGGCAGATAAGAAAAACATTTCAATACAGAACCATATGTTAAAATGTAAAATGTCATCATCGATTTCTTTATAAATATTACGAGACATTTTAAAATGACAAATCGAAACGCTCATGAAATAATCAAATTACGCTTAGAATTACATAATTTTTGATTAACTAGATTTCCACTAAAATATAAAGACGCACCTTAATAAAGAAAAAAAAATTAACAAAACCATTATTAAATAAAAGGACATGCCAACTAAAGTAAGTAATCGCATTTTTACATTTTGTTCATAAGATCTTGTTAATATAAATGTTAGAAGAACATACGACATTTAAGCAATTAAAAAAAAACACATCAAAGATTTTTTATACACTTCTGTCCAAATTATATTTCATTTCAACAAATCCTCTAATAGTGTCAACTTTGTTTCATTTGCTCATAATCTTGATAATTATTAGCAAAAATTACCAACGAACATAACTAAATTATACATATTTATTAGGTGGCATAATGACATACGTTGAAATCATTCGTCAATAATATTATTTCAAAGAAAAATACTGTATGGTCTCTGAGCGACCACATGCATCCAAGCGGTCGCCATATAAACATATACAAAATGTAAAGAGTCAGTCTAGTAAACACTAATAAGAGCGATTAACTTTCACCTACCATAACGTTTATTTTAAATAGAAATTACTTACTACATTAAACTCATAAAAGTGAATAATTAAATGTCACAAAAAGAAAACATTTAAATATTGTGAAGCAACTAACAGAATAACATTTTATTGAGCAATTAAATTTCAATCTTCAATGTAGTCTGTAATCCACAGCATTTTTTTTAATTTCAGACATACTTTTACCTCTTTTACCTCAAGAAATGTTTATTAGACCATAATAAATTTCCACAAAATTAAAATTTCTCGCATGTCGTTATGCCAACTGCACATAAAATAGTCCGTAAATTAGCATTAAGAAGTTTTAGTTGATATAAATTCGATAAGTGAGGCACTTAGATCCAAACAGACGTTAATTAAAAAGTCAACATTAAAAAGATGTATAAATTCCAGCTTTAAATTTAATTCATAAGATTCACAATTGTATACATCTTTTAAATGCCGGTATTACCCAATGCACGTATTACTACAAAGTGCAAAAACCTATTTAAATAATATTAGTTTAATCATATTACATACAATAGAGAGATTTAAATATAGTTTTGACACACTTGTCTAAAGATTATTTTTATTTGTGTTCGTATTGTAAAGCTCATTATATTAAATAACATAAGGCAGGATTTAACATTAACAAAGTTTTTTGTCAAGTCAAATATATATAAGTCACAAATAATAGCAATTCATAATCCGTGGTCGTTACTTCAAAATAATTAAGAGCTACCTTCATTTCAAAACAAAAAATAAAGTCAAATACATTCAGGGTCAGCAAAACCTCTCCTACACAAATACGCACACATTTATACTTGCGGCTCTTGGACTACAAACACGCTTGGCCCCGCATGTGAACGGAATGTCATCCTCATAAACCGAAACACGCTAGATAAAACTGATACAAAAAAATGTTTGGACACGCTTGAGTCTTAATATATAAATAATTTTACGACGAAACGGTTGAATCCTCTAGATAATGGTACATCCCTTTTAGTTAAAACATATCTAAGCCCATCCGTTACCTAGTATGTATAGCACAAGTATACTTGCTTAGTTTAAAACTAAGTAATTGGTGTATAAGTCTGGATTTTTTTAATTTATAGTTTATTGCGGTCCCTGAGTACAGAGTACGTATTATAATAATTACTTTAATATATTATATTTGAATAATAAAATAATATATTATATTTGAAATAATACGGAAGAATATTTTCACCGTAATTTCTATATAGTTTAATAGAAACTTGCAATTTTATAAAATTGGTCCCACAATAATAGTTCCATACTCTGTACACTATTTTACCCTTTAGGCCAACGAATAAGTACTTCTGATCGAAGTTCATATTTACTGAGATTTCCATTTAAGTATTAATAAAATCAATAATAAAAAGTCATGGATATTTCTTTAGATGTTATTGAAATCATAAAAGCCGCGTTATTGAAAAGATTAACTATTAAGTTAATCTTTTGATTTTTTTGTTTTTTTTTTAATGATAATTATTAATTTTTATGCAGACTACGTGCGTTAGTATTCTTTACCAGATTTCCTATTTTGACTTAATCTAAGCGGATTTCTATGAATCTAGTAAGTGTCACTAAAGTTCTTTATAAGTCTCGGATATTTCCTCACGTGCTATGAAGGTCTATAAGAATCAATTGAAATATAAAAAAGGTCGTCACGATTATTCTCTCTGCCTACCCCACTAGGGAAGTGGCGTGAAGTTTAGTTAGTTAGTTAGTCACGAATATTTCCTGGCGACCTATTGGAGTAGTGCAAGACTCTAGAATATTTTCTGACTTGTTATTGTTGTACTATAATATCCGTGGATATTTCCACACACACTGCAGAGTTGTTGACATAACTATTTGTATAAAAATCAGCACATATTTTATTTAAGAAAAAGATGATGACATTTTAAAATCATCTGTATTGTAATTTATTGGTCTGTTTTTCTCTATGCGACTGTTCATAAATAAGCCATTACTGTCTTAAATAACATGTTCTCTTAAGTGAATAGTATATTGGATTTACATACTTGTATATGCTTTCATCATATATTAGCGAAGTGATGCAAGAGTCGCAGATGTTTCTTCAGACGGTATTATAGTACTCCAATGTATTTCCTCACATGCTATTGTAGTACCTGAAGAGTTGCGGATATTTCCCCACAGTCTTGTAGCACTCCAAAAGCCGCATGTATTTCCTCACACGCTATTGCAATACAACAAAAGCCGCATGCATTTCCTCACACGCTATTGCAATACAACAAAAGCCGCATGTATTTCCTCACACGCTGTTGCAATACAACAAAAGCCGAATGTATTTGCCCACACACTATTGTAGTACTCCAACAGCCGCATGTATTTCCCCACACACTACCGCAATACTCCAACAGCCGCCTGTATTTCCCATGTTAGAGCGCCGTAAGTAGCTTCACCCGGGGACGTCAGCACGCGCACGACTTGGCCTGTGACCGCGAGTTCTCCCCGTTGGCAATCTTGTGGTCGGCGAGGGCGAGGGCGATCCTATCGCCGTCTTTGCCGTCGTTACTTTGAAGCAGCTTGTCGTTAAGGAGGATCTGGAACAAGTGACAGATTGAGCTTAAACTGGTTAAGGAGGACCAGGGACAAACCATCGGTCGAGCATTGACTGGTTACAAGCATAAGCGGATAGTAGGAGGTATATGAGCTCTTTGGGTCTCCTGTGGAGAAAAAGGGCCGCATTGAAGACTATTATGCCTATTTAATAGAATGAGAGATGTCATATCGTAAATCTTTGTAAACTTGCCACTGTTAATAACAAATACACCGAGCAGTTTTAATATGCCATGCTAACGAAAACAATTTTCCATTAATATTTTAATAGTAATCCTAGCGACTAACAAAAAATTACCGAATTATAAAGACTATAAATCGATTAAGCAATCCGCTATGAATTGTCGCTCCAAGTTCGTGTTTTCGACAAGCGCGATACCATAAAATTTAATTGGCAGAACATGGAATTAAAAAAAATATTTTAAACACATAAAATTGCCTCATTATGTAAATACTTATTACAATATTAATACGGCTGGTGTCATTAGTTTTATTAATTTCACATGTATTTCATTAAATATATAACAAAATAATATTCATTATTGTTTGAATTAGGAATTCGACTTTATATTATCCGCAATATTAACATATAAAACATAGAAAGCGTCAAAGATAAAACAATAATGTCTCATTTATTAAATTAAATGGCGATTAATGGCATTTTAAATTACCATATACATTAAACGAAAAACAAACTTTCTACGCTAAGACTTCACGCATAATATATGTATACTGGTTTGCGATTTAGACATAGATAGGGTTGCCAGTATTAAAACAATGTTAAAGATATTAAGAGATTAAAGAATTACAATATTAAAGATATATAAGTGGAGTTACCTAGTAGATATGTACAAACGCTACTTTATTATATTTTCTCAGTAGGTAAAGAAGAAGAAACTTTTATTACATCTGTCTGTGAAATAAGTCTAGAATGTGATATCTAATCAACGAAAAAACAGAAAACGGTGTATAGAGTAATATAATATGAAACGTATTGACAGAATAGTTTTCTATAAAGAGGAAACATCAACATTTTTACAGTTACATTAAGGTCAGTTTAATGTCTAAAAAAGACAGCTTGGCTATTAGGATTTAATAATTTTCATAATATACTTGTATATTATGAAAACATAACCATAAGTATAACTGTTAATCTAATCTAACCAAATTCAATAAGAGTCACACGCTAAACGTCTGACAGGACCGTGATTTCATTGATGGACATAAAGTGTATATTACCATAGAAACAGATAGATACTAGTTGCCGACCCTAGTAATGGGCTAGAGATAACGGACGCGGACCACAGATACTTCTAGAAACAAAACTAGTTCGAGTAAAAAACGACGCGTCCATTGCGGAACCTCATCTGCATAATTAATCGAGACATAAATAACGTAGATAGGCCCGACGATAACTCGATACTGAGGCTGTGATCGAATAACAAATATTGACTTCAAATGTTCGAATCGCCTTTAGGAATACGTTACCACGCCCAAGTTTAAGAATGAGATTCAGAAAGCTGTGTGTATAAGTGATGGGAGGAAAGAAGCCACCAATGGGCAGCGCTGATCTGAGTTAAGACAGTAAAATAAAATGTTCTGATTGGTGATATTTTCTCATACCTATCGCATGCAACCTACTGAATTACTAGACTTAATTTAGAATTCTTTGATTTAATCTTAAATTGTGTTTTATAGAAGAAGTAAAAGTAATTGTACTTGTTTATGGCATAAACTAAACTTGATTGGTCGCATTTGTTACTTAACCGGTCAATAAATCGGTTATGTACTTCGACTTTGATTTCAGATTTAGCTGAAGATGATTACCCTTCAATCAACTTCTGCTACGACCAAAAATCGATTATCGTACCCTGGATACTATACTATTTATCTATACAAATGTTGTTATATCATATCCATATCAACTTCTTGAACTATTTTTTAATTAACTACTAAAATTTATGGCAGCTGGATAAAAACCTTGGGACATAAATAGATACATTCTTTAACTTGACGACATCCTTACTTAACAACTTAGTTTGAAATATAGTGTGGCCTTGATCAAAGACACGTTCGGTATTTCAATAAAATGAGATAAAATTTGAATTTCTAATTACCTTACTAACTAATGAACGTGCAGCTTCCTCGATGTTAATGTTCTCTTTGGCAGAGGTCTCGAACCATCCCGCGAAGCCCTTCTCACGGCAGTATTCGTCCATCTTGGTCGGAGAGTTCACTATACCCTCCTTCTGCTGGTCACACTGCAAACAAATAGTAATTGGTGACTCACTAAACACCTGGTTGAATCCTAGTATGTGCAAATGCTAAAAGCTCTTTGCAAATTAATTAATTAGTAATGTCCTCCTAACCGATATCGGTCAGCGGCCAATCTCAAAGAGGATTAGCCAACTGCGCAAGAGATATTATAGTGCACAAGTGTGTGCGCAAACACAAGTGCACTCTCTGTTCCTTCACTCTCATAGTCCGGTAAGACGGCAATTCGACATGACCGGTGAGAGGTCAGGCGCAGGACCAACGCCTTAAGTGCTTTCCGAGGCACGGGGGTGATTAAGCTGCCAATTTCCTGACTCCGGGCTGTTAATAAGTAATTTTAATATTGAAATAACCACAAATTTGCTCGACCCGGGATTTGAACCCGAGACCTCTTGGTCCTTAGGCGGCGCATGCTACCACTAGACCAATGAGGCAGTCAACGTTGCTGTACCACAAATCTACCATTTCTTACCTTTCTGTTAGATTGTCTCTAGGTAAATTGCATAAACCTGTACAAAGATTCTGATTTGTATCTAACGTAATGTTAAGCAATATTCAATTGAAACCAATTAACATTTTCTTACTGTCAACCCGTCAAATTTAGTGAGTTAAACAGCGCACAGCAACTTCAACTTTTCAATTTCCCTGATTATCTTGACACTTTTAGTGCTAGAATATCATTATTTGATTTGTATTTGAGTATGACTTATCTAACGCATTCGCTTATTTTATTAATCGATTCATGTCCTCGTTTCTATATACTTTATGTTATGACGTGCAATTAATGCAGCGTTATTTATGTTATTACTACTAGGTAACGAATCTAATGTTCATTTATTTCTTAAGCAATGCATAATTCGTGTTATGCGTCACGCATTCCTTTTCCGTGTTAATCTTATCATAGTTCAGTAAATAGTAAGTTCATTATCTTGTTATCGCATCGAAGTGCAGGTAATGCGTGCATCTCATCATGTGCTAAAGGTGTTAGATAGTTCAAACTCACCCTAGCGCATATCTTTGGATTTTTCTAATTTAAATAAGGATTAACGCTACTAGCTTGGCGACTATGGAAAACATCATGCACATTGAAGTAACTATAGATATTGAATCATGATCCAATTTGTCTGAATCCTTCTATGTGGCGTCGGCCATATGCCAGTTCCTTTAGCGCAGTGTTTTACAACCGGTGGGTCGCAACCCCCGGGGGGTCGCTGAGCCATACTCGGGGGGTCGCCGCCAAAAGGAAAACAGAAAATTTCTACACAATATTAGTGAGAAATTGTCTTCTGTCTATGACCCAGGGGGTCACGAAAATTTTTAAAGCCTGTTAGGGGGTCGCGTATTCAGAAAGGTTGAAAAACACTGCTTTAGCGTAATAACGATACTCGATTGTGGACCAATCGGACCCTGAAGGGGAGGGGAGAATAATGCTATGAAAAATAAGGTTTTGTCACCCGATGCTCCACGATAAGCTACCCCTTTCAAAGATGAGGTCGTGGACAATCAGTTCGCTGCTTACAACGATTAAGTAAGGTAAGTCATGGGAAGACATTTCTCCGGGTCAAAAAAAAGCTCCAATACGATTACAATTATTTACAATATACACGATTAAAAAATTTAATAACAGCAACAAATTATCAGTACCTACTTAAAATTAAGTTCTAACTAGGATGGATCCAAGGGAATCACCGGGTCTTGACTGCCCAGACCCCTGATGCCTCAGTAAGTACTTGCTCTCTCCACTGAAGACCTCCTTGGGTTCATCAGTTGTCTCAAAAACAGTATCTGAACGCACCTTATTGGCCAGCAGTATACAGGGTATCGGCGAGCCGTCCGGCAGCTGCACCTTGGTGTCCAGGTCGTTCTTCCACTTGACCACCGCGTCGAAGGTGGCGACGCGCGACACGTCGAACACAATGAACGCGCCCACCGCCTCCTTGTAGTACACGCGGGTCATGTTGCCGAACCGCTCTTGACCTGATGACAAAACGTTATGGTAGAATCACATTCTGCGTAGACTTCAGATTTCAAATCTACACTAATATTATAAAGAGGAAAGATTTGATTGTTTGTTTGTTTGAATTAAATAGGTTACGAAACAGTGGACCAATCAAAAAATTCTTTCACCAATGAAAAGCTACTTTATCATCGAGTAACATAGGCTATATTTTATCCCCGTATTCCGATGGGAACGGGAACTACGCGGATGAAACCGCGTGGCGCTGCTAATCATTAATAATTTGACAAGTATAGGGACGAAGTGCTTAGAAAAAGGTAGGTTTGAAGCCCTATTATATCCTATTCCTAGTAGAAAGATTTTGAAAGTCAGAAACGGTAACAACCTATATAAAGATAACTTGAGTCCCTGACTATGGATAAGAAATAATAAATGGACTTCGATGAAACTAGTTACCTGACTGGTTATTACGCTGAAGCGAAGTCGCTTAATCTCTGATCTATCAATGTAATAATTAACTAAACTAGCTAAAAATAATACTAAGTTCAAAATTAACCCCGGCTAGGCAATGGAACGCTAGAAAACAAAGAACAGAATACATACCGAAATCTACTCGGAATCATGCAGGAATGATGATTATCAGAGTAAATAAGATCATCAAATATATAACAGCCACCAAAAAGAACATTTTGGCGAACATAGAACTCAATTCGTCCATCTGATTAATCATTTTTATTAGTTTTTAATACAATTCAACGGAAATACGAAATCACGCAAAACGCGGTGATACCGCAAAATTGCTGTCAACTATTTTTTATTTAGTCTATGAAAATCTCTACGATGAAAATTAAAACCATAGACAAGTAATCAAAGGAAGTTTCATTTTTCACAAATTGATTTTATAGCTCACAGCACAAAGGTTATTGCTATAGTAGTGATTAGTAGGATACTTATCTATCAAAAAACACAAATCCGTAGCTAATATTAAAACATTTCTTGACACAAGTGTGCGGCAATTCTCGTAGCGTGAAATAGGAGTGTGAACGCAAATCGAAAATCAAATACATATATGATTGACTACGCCGTAGCCGCTATATCTCGTAGCTATGAACGACTTTGTAGCACTATAAAAGTTTGGGAAGGATGGGACCAATTGCATTTTAGAAGATATAGGCCATAGGTCGATAGAAAACTTAACTTAGAAAGACTACCATGTTTGGTCATCAAAACTGTTAGACTTTGTGAATATAAATCGACAAAGTCTAACAAATTTGATGACCAAAAATGGTAGCTTGTATTTTGGCATAATGTATCACACATTTACATTGTAGAGAACGTCCAAGTTACTGTGAGTCGGACACAAATGTATTGTCTCTGGCTCACAGAAACATGTCCTTTATGGAAAACAGTATGAAGCAACTGCCTCTTACCCTGTCTCTCTAAACGACATAAAAAAGATACGAGGCTTCCTAGTAAACATTATACTATAATCTGAGACATAACGAAATACCAACCTGCAATATCCCATAACTGCAAACGTATAATAGTGTTCGAGTCCCAGTTAAGCACTTTGAGGGCGAAGTCGACGCCGATGGTGGCGCGGTAGTGCTGGCTGAAGAACTGGTGAACGTAGCGCTTGATGATGGACGTCTTGCCGGTGCCCAGCTCGCCGATCACCAGGATCTTGTAGAGGTGCTCCCGGCGCTCGCCATTGGTTGAAGCGTTGGACTGCAACAAGGTTACGTAATGAATATACGAAGAGGCTCCAGATTGCTCCAGATAACAGATGTGATATTGTAAGTTAGGGACCTTTCACTCACTAACCTTATTATCAACAACAATTTGTTCATAACATTTGACAATTTTTCTTTTTTTTTTTTTTCGTTGAACCATTTCGGTTTCCCTATCTTAGGGATACGAAGGTCAGATCTGCAGTCGCTTCAATGTAATTACCAGACTCGCTAAATCCTGGATCATGGTCTAAGCGGACCCCGCCTAAGCACGGGACATAACGCTAGGAAGATGATGATTTTACAATTTTTTGGTGATCCAATGGAAAACTTCATTGATATACGGTGTTAAGGTAATACGGTTGTGGCTTCTAACTGCCGTATCATTGGAAGCTCAACGTTTCAACGGAATACTTGACCAATGCTATTGTTTGCCGATAGCACGTTTCTCGGAATCATAGAACTATATGTGTCGTTATTGATAATAAGATTTGTGATGGAAATTACCGTCTAGTTTATAAAGAGCTTGTATGACTAGCTCCGATGCTAATGCAGTTTATTGAATCATTTGAAAAAAATCTTCAAAGCTTACCTACATAATTCTGAATTCTGGATACAAAAGCATAGATTCTGTTTCCCTCGTGAAAAAATAATAGCATATGCCCACTTAAAATTAATAATGTAGTTATACTGTATAGTACAGAAAATTGCTAGATATTCAATTTTCGATATAATATCCCATTTTTCAGTTTACCCAAAACGCATTATATATCGTTGATTAAACAATCAACGACAAAATCCTCATATTTTCATCCTAAAGAGCTTCTGTAAACACAATTAAGACAAAACGGGCCTGACAACATCTGGTCGAGTTACTATTGGTGAAAGAGGAACGCAATATTACTAATAAAATAAGTAATACATCCGCATTATCCGCATATTCATTCAAGTTAATGAACTTTGACTTTCATAAGGAAGGACAGAAGGAAAAAAGGTGTCCGTTTCATTTCACTTATTGATCGTGAGTCACACAGTAGAAAATATGACCACAGACTACCCACTTTAGGAGCATAAACAAGCACTATTATACTATAAATCGAGCAGTTAGAAGCTTGAGAAGCAGTGGCTGATGCGCAGAAATGTAACCAACCGTCTTTTTAACAAATTTTCGCTTATAAAATTTCAAGAGAATACATTCATCAAATTAACGGAGCATAGATGATAGAGTAAGACAGAAGTAGGTTTTGCGGTCAGGCGCAAAGATATTTTTATTTTAAGGTCATACAAGTGTCCGCAAAAGTGAACAAGCCCATGCTATTCCCATGCCTACGTAAATGTTGACACATTTTATTTTTAATCGACTTCAAAAAAAAGGAGGTTCTCAATTCGACTGAATGTTTTTTGCAAACTTTGGTCCAGATTTTTGTTGGCGTAATCATAAAATTCAAAACTTTCCAATTTGCTCACGTGCTAACGTAATACGTTATAGACAGCGCACAATATTTGATTTATTGTGATCCGATTCTTATTTTTTTTTTCAAAGACAGGTCTAGTCCTTCATGTAAGTGTTTACATCCAACTATAAAAAAAAATCACCAGTGATTGGCAAAGCAATCTTCTTATTCAAATCTTATACTATAGTATTATAGGATTTGAATTATGTTCTATACCTATATATCGGAAATAACGATTCGATCAAAAAAAAACTTTTTTATAACGATTTAATAAATATTTCACATGAATATATATATACGAATCTGTATATAAGTGAGTATTCAATTTCCTATTGAATGTATCGTCAATCGTACAACATCTCCAATTTGTCCCTAAGCAACATCGCTACAGATCGAAACGTACGATTAGTGATGATTAGCGTCAATTAATTGTCGTGGGCAGTCATCAATTCTAGCATAGATATGAGTAATACATCATATTCGTAGAACGATATGTTATTTTTATGCACACGCATTAGGAGGAAGCGAAAAAATAATGAAAAAGAAGCAAGTCATAGAACAGGGACCAAAGTCTTGTCAAATTCTTTAAAGGATTTTTATACTACACTAGCTGACCCGGCAAACTTCGTTCCGCCTAACAGTTAATAACACATAAACGGGTTAAATAAATTGTGATGTAAGCTAGCCTATCTTTCAAGTTGGATCAAACTGCACACGGTGTGCAAATTTGATAAAAATCAGTTAAGTAGTTTCGGAGTCCATCGCGGACAAACAACGTGACGCGTAATTTATATTTAATAAGATTATACTTCCTAATTTAATTAAATACATACCAGGCACACTACTTTTAAATAAATTAATCCTATCGGCTCGCTATCCTAACAAATAACTGTAGGCTTTAAAGTTTTCCTTTAAATACGGGAGATATTATCTCTCATTAATCGACAAATTAAAAAAAAACAATGCAGAAATGCTACTACCAGTAGCAGTAGACATGAGGGTTGTTGGTTGAAAATCTCTGTGGTTTTATTGCCTTTTATAGAGACATCTTAAAATCTATCGAGTCCCTAATAAGAAAGTAATTTAAAACTAAACGTAATAGTCATGACACACATACGAATGCATTTTAATTACAAACTGAAACATCATTAACATTATCGTCACTTGACCGCAATCAACAATACGTGACA
Organism: Glyphodes perspectalis; assembly: GCA_951394215.1. Taxonomy (NCBI): domain Eukaryota; kingdom Metazoa; phylum Arthropoda; class Insecta; order Lepidoptera; family Crambidae; genus Glyphodes; species Glyphodes perspectalis. The sequence goes on from OX596200.1 coordinate 3,568,704, forward strand.
ACCATATTTTTAAACATCTTGCATGTCCAAAAAGTCTAAATAAACCTTTTTAATATTTAAGTTTTTACTCAAATAACGAAAAATAGTAATTAGTCATAATATTAATTAGGCTGTACGTGTTCGTTTTATTTTCTTGTAAAAAGAAAATCTATTGCTGTAAATAAAAGCTTGCAATAATTTTAACTTCATATTAATTTTGAAATATTTATATTTATAAATAAGAAAGTTTAGGTAACTCACGCCCTTCTGATTTAATTTAGGTGACATCTTCACTCAACTCTTGCTTCGTCAAGAAACACAGAAGTAAGTCCGATGCAAAAGATCACGTGAATAATATAGAATATTCTCGATCGATATGTCCCACATCGCACTAATCACTCAACCACAGAAACACATCTTCTGTTTCAAGCTAAACAAACGATTGCAAATAAATTTATTTTATTTTTTCGGTAATTTAAAAATGGCGGATATCAATTTTTTTATGCTAAGTCAAAGGAAGCAACTCAGACAGCCAAGCAAAGAAGACAGACTATCGCCTTGGTCCGATGACCGCGTATTTATGAACGGAATTGGAGTGGAACAAACAGTCTTATCGGACACCTGATAAGGACAAGTATTTGTCATTCGCACTTACGGCACCAATATACGGACGATTCCTATATTTATTCGATTAGTAAACAGTATTTTTTTCCCGTACAGTTCGTATTATCTACGTTGTTAATTGGTTATTTACAACACAAATGCTAGTACAACATATTATAATCCTCTGTTATTGATAAATAGTATTGCAACATAGGGTCTTAATTGAGTAGTAAACAGGGATACCTACTTACAATTTTTATGACAGAAATTGTGAGTACACGTTTACTAAATCAGCACAGGTTTTGTTTTTGTATATAAATATTAATATCTATTTTGCTTATATTGAAAGTATATAAATATTCATCGAAAAATAAATTACTATTGAAAAAGACTGAGATTACTTTTTTTTTAATAGTCATTTAGATATAATAAAAAACTATACAGATATCATAAAATGACAATACTAATTTTATATTTTAAGTCAAATAAAAACACTTTATTATCATAATGGTAAATTATCATTCATTTAAGAATGGCACCCGATATTACTTACGAAACAGGTGATGACATTTTAAAATAACCCGCAATATATTATTGGACTATTATTTTTCATTGCCTATTAAAAACAGCTTCCAGTAAAGTGTTCTACTCTTTATGAATTTAAATAAGATTCTAATATAAACGGCTCTCAGATCATCTTAAAACTACCGCACAATTTTGAAAGTCAAAGTTTACCTACTTTGACTACTACGTACTTGAATGTTGACCAGAAGAAACATTATAGGCGCCCAATTTGCTCTCGAAGCGTGACGAGTGAAACACAAAGAGCAAATAGCAAAGCAACTTGATAGTTTCAAAATAACTGCAACGCCGGGCCACTCAGATCGCCTCAAGGTTAAACGCCACTTAATAAGATGGCATTCAGAAATGAAATTTCTAAAACAGTAAGGCTTTTTATTACTTGAATGTTCGATTACGCACTTATTATTATTATTTTTTTTTATTGTGTAATTGGGTATAAAAGCTATTTTTATTTATAACACGGTACTGTGGTTGGTTTGTCATTATTTTCTTAACGTTATCCCGTTTTTTTGTGTCGAGTGCTGCTTACACCATGGTCTGAGAGCTGGCACCAATTTTTGGGTAGGTACTTGAGGCAAGCTGAAAACTTGTCCTAAACGTCTCCTATTACCCCACCACGGAACTGCAGACCTGACTGGTGAGTAGCGGGCCAAACCATAACCCCAACATTTTTAAATTTTAATATTTTTTATTTTTCTAAATTTATGTTCGAGGCAGTATGCAATTGTTATAAGTTGTTATTGTTTAAAAATTTAAAAATAAATAAACCAGATGATTTAGTCAGGGGGTCAACATTGCCAGACGCGTGCAAATATATTTTGTAAATAATGTATTTGAGGCAACTTAAAATTTTAATTGGGTATTATTTAAAACTAAAAAATAGGATTCTAAAAAAGACTGGTAATTTTGGTGGGTCTTTCTAACTGCCACTCGGCAGTTACTGAAATACTTCTCTAAAAAAATCGTAGGATACGTGGTCAATTGTATTACGTGGATGTTAGGTACATGATATTTTAACTAACCATGAAATTCGCAGACGATGTATGCCAAGGTTGTTAGAGAGAAATATTTTTTTTTCATTACATTATACTGCAGGTTTTGCAATTAATCGGAAAAGTCACGAAACATTTGTTGTTCCTGGTTTGAATTTTTAGATTCGATTTTTTGATAGAAACTTTAAGGCACTTCAAGACAAGATCGTAAGATCTCAATCGAATTTGACAGCACGATAATGGATGACAAATAATACTTGATAAATACAAATAATCGTACCTCTAAAAATATCGTATTCACAAAACGGTAAATCATTTACTGCAGTATCACCCTGCTCGAGCGGGGTGCAGAATGCACATTGCACAACCGTTGGCTGGAACCGCGGCTGCGGTAAGTCTAGCCGGGTGTCGGGTGACACCACGCACCACCGACCTAGCCCGCTCCGAACTGGCCCGCCAGAGATGCGTTTAGTCGCAGAAGTCGACAAAGCCTGGAGCACGTGGAGTATATGCGACTTTTCTATAAACTTTGAATGTAAAATATCATCCTATTACACAACACGTTTCACTCCAAATATCAAGTGGTGTGGTTTCTAGGTAAGATGAATTAATGTAAGGATATGTGACAAAAGGTCAACATTATCAGTTGACATACCAATAGGAGTTTGTGGCAGATGACAAAATATATGAAATGGTCAAAAATACAGCAAAACTTTTTACCCTTCTCCATATCATTCTCTAAAATACATACAGAATAATATATAATATAATATAAATAGTTAAAATTATTTCAAATCACTGTGTCAACGGACCCCAAATACAAACCGATAACCGCAAGGAAGATATTAAAATTCAATGTTAAGAAACGGCCTTGATCAAATTGTTGAAAAAAGTAATAAACCAGATACACTAACATTTTAAAACTGGTAATATACCTAACCCAGTTTATAATTTAATAGCTGTTTTACATTCAATGATGACGATATCCCAAAAGTGACAAACATCTAATTGATATAACCGGTTACATAGTCACTACTACATTTTCTATAATACCTAATACTACAAAATATAATAAGGTAACGCATTAATGGTGACATGTGGCAATAAAGAGTTATAAATGTCTTGAGTGAATGAATCCTAATGGCCTTCAATTAACAAAATAATTAGCACCTGTTTGAAAAAGGATACAATTTTAATTCATATGGGTTTGAATAAAATAATAATAATGTCTTCCTAACCGACATCGGTCACGGCGACCAATTTCAACGAGGATTAGCCACCTGTGTAGGTGATATTATAGTGCCCAAGTATGTGCGCAAACACAGGTGCACTATCTGTCCCTTCACTCTCATAGTCCGGTAAGACAAGAAAAATAACATAGAGTAGCAATAGCTTTAATTATATTATAATTTAAAACCATGTAAGTCTATCTGCCTGTAACGTTTTCACGGCTATCACTAAATCAATTGTATTTATTTATTTAGTACGCCGAATGTTAAAACCGCAAGAAAGAACATAATCTCCTTATTATTCCGAACAAATTATAAATAAATTCTCCAGACTGACACACCAATTCCCTTGTTCCAAACTAAGTTTATGCTTGTACTATGGATACTAGGTGAAGGGATAGACATACCTACTTAAATACGTTTTTAAACATCCATGACTCGAGTACAAATGTCCATTTTCATCACACGAAATATTTACTCCTAGCGGGATTCGAACCCGCGACCCTTGGTTTCGTGGCCAGGGTCTCTGTCCACTCGACCGCTAGGCCAGTCAAAGAACTAACCTATCGAGATGGACGACAGTCTTTGTAAATAGACTGAATTCCACGCTGATGCAGTGAAATATCTAAGTTAACATGTACACAACACTACACGTAGCAACGACATCTATATTTACATAGAAAAGTTTTATCTCTGTGGCGAACGGCCATGGCCCGGGAGTGACAAGACCGCGAATCATAATCGACGCAGGCGCAACGTGATATACCAGTGACTTTCTATAGATCACTGGTAACAGATACTCGACGAGATAAGGTCACGGGGATATCCGATATTGTGACAGCTAAAACACGATATGCTACTTTATCAGTAAAGGACCGCTTCAAAAATATTTTTTATCACACGAAATCGACTTGTAACGTGTATATTTTAGATAATGTTAGATACGCGCGGTAAAATATACAAGACATTCGCTTAGTGGTTTGGTTTGAGACTAAACAAGAAAAGTGGTTAAGGTCAGATTCTTAATTAGTATATAATATAGTAATATGATATCACTATATTACTACTTGACCGGCTCTGATTGAATGACGTAATCGATTAAAATATCAAAAAGTGACAATGAATTGGAATACATTATTTTTTATTCCGGAAAGTTGATGGATGCCTTGGGACGCAAGATATAGTATATTTTACCGAATAATACTAGTCAAATATTATGTTACTCTCATTCGGTAGAGTATAAGTACCTGAATGCCATTTTAAGACGTGTAAAACCGCATGATACCTACAAAATACTTTTGTGAAAAGAAGATAATTACTATGAAAGATAAAGTAACAAGTTACGCACAAAAATAACATTTATTAACGACACCGTATTCGAATTTTTTATAATTTTTAAAGTAAATTAAAATTCTTGTTGAACACACACCGAAACCGCACCAAATTACGAAAAAATCAAACCAAAAAGCCATGTCGGATAAAAAATCACTCACACTTTTCAATAGAAGAACCATTTCTCAGTATTCCAATCTGTGATAACCAAATAATCTCTTGGAGACATGCAACCGAGATGCAATCCGGACTAAACTGATTTAGCCAAATCATAATGCCATCGCTAATACATAAAAAACCGGTTACTACAGGAAAAATCTTGCTAATACCACCTCATTAATTAATTAAATTAGTTCTAGAAATTCTATTTTCGTCTACTAGGGGTCGTTCACAAGGGCTGCCAGAAAATGGAATAATGCCCATGTGTACTATTATAAATAGTACCTTAAAAAAAACTTGTGGACCTTTGAAGTATTATGTAAGCATTAATAGAGAATGAGAGACTTTTCATATGCTTAATTTTGACGTCATCTGCTTCGGTTTGAATAGAAAATACGTCAGAAAAAAAACTTAAATAGTGTTTGCAACAATTATACCTTACCTCTTCCCCCGTAAGCTGAGCACTTATTATGCTCAGTTTATTTTCAGACAAGGGCTAAAAATTTCTAAAATTCTACTTATAATTTTCAGAACAGTGATATTGATAGAATACCTCCAACAGAATATCGCTATGCGGGTAAGCATTTTAAAAAAAATCTGAGTTAAAAATACAATAGATTTCTAGACCTTGCGATAATTTTAGTGGTTATTTAATATTTAGTCATTTGAGTTTCGTCTCAAACACTAACGAATCGTCTGAATTTGAAGATTCGTTAGTGTTTGAGATTTTGTTATTCAAATATTCAATTTATCGTGACTTTGGCACCTATATCTATCATTCGTTACCCAAGTTAATAATTATAATAGTGTGCCTTTTTAAAAACCTAACAATGAAAAAAATATTTGCTCACGTCGAAAACGAACTAAGTTGCTCATTATTATTTAAATAAGTTTAGACCATTTAAAATACCTTACTTCAACACGAATGTCAATCATTAACATTTACTAAGACATTTCAACGAATCGGTTGCAATTAGGAAAGTGTTAGCAATTTTAAGTGATAATTAACGAAGTCCGCAATTAAGGTTACACAAGCGCCACTGAAGCATTTTCGCTCAATATTGTTTAAAACACTTTTTGACAAAGTATTGCAAATTGCTTTGAGATGAGTCCGAACTTAAAATTACGAATTTCAATATCATAAGAATTTTTTGCTTTTACAAATGACATAATTTTAAGAAATTTTAATAGCATTGAAATCTTTTGTTGGTACTTGCGGTCTCAAGGCCGCTTGAATGAGAAAGATTATTTATTATTAATTGAAAAACGTTCTATAGTATATACTTACACAAAAGCACTATTAATTAATTAACTTAATTTTAACAAAATTTAATTATCGTTATATACTTTTATTTCAATAAATTTTGCTATGCTTTTTAAAGCCAGGTTACTTAAAATATAATGTGCCATTATATTAATTTTAATAATTTGAACGCAAGCAAGAATTAACAATATGTGCAGTAATTCTGTAACACCTAAATATTAATAACCTAATAAGCAATAACATCTGAAACAAATGGTTGAACAAAGCGATATTTTAGTTATACTAAACTCGATAAACTCACAACTTGATTATTAGAGAAAATATATAAAATGTACTTAATATTAAAATATTCTAATGTACTTTGTACTGTTTTTTCTATAAATAGGAACAAATAGGAGAAACAAAACAAACAAGCTAGATGTACTACGTAGTTATGTATACCAGTTTTGACTGTTTCACTGCACAAGTCTACCCTCGCCATCTCGTTTTGACCTGTGAGCTCGGGCTCGACGGTTAACTACGTACGTATCTCACGACGCAAACTAAATGTTTATCTAAAAATCTTAGTGTGAAGCGAGGTAATTTCAGTGACAGTGTCTTTGTATTAAAGACAACCTTTTACCTTGATGCTCAATGTAATAAATACTTTAATTAGGTACTTTTTATTTTATATAAGTAAGTGGTACGTAGGATTTATAATTTAAAATATTTCAAAAACACAAAATAGTGACAGTTATTATCAAAATATTTTCCATTTTACTTTGATGTAATATTAATTAGTTATGCAAACACATGACGTGGACATACTAAATCTAATAACGTCTAAGTTTTCAATATATTGGATCAATGGGGTTATGTGTAGGCGTTAATTAACCTGTATAATTGTAAATGACCATTGAAACAAATATTATGCAATAATTTGGCGTGGAGTTCAAGTGGAGTAGATGCGTGTTTTATAATTTATTATATGCAAAAGCAAAGTAATATAAATGAAAAGAAATGAAAAAGAAAAGATGACCGAACGCGTTCATTGAATAAGACTAAGATAATGGATAGGTATGTCGCGTGCTGTATTGTCATCGTAACTCACGGTGAAGAACTACCTACAACTACACCCGCCACTGTGTGCACAACTGCTCACCGTGCACCTGAACAAATGCATGCTGCGCCGTTCCGAAAATGCAAGAAGCGCACTCAAATCGTTACTCACGATCATCGCGGCGTCCGCTGAAAACTATCGTGAAATGAAACGTACTGGGACCAAGACGGAGGTCTCGGTGCTGAAGCCGCAACACTCGCACACCGTTAGATAGCACTCGTCACCCGTCTCCTCAAAGGTCATGGCGCGCGCATCGCACGGCTCGCCCGCGCTCACTGGCGCGCGCGCACGGCCCACACTCACCGGCGCCGGCTCCTCGCCGCCGGCCTTGCTCTCGGGCTCGATCAGGTCTCCGTAGGCCGGCATCGCGTCCGTGTACCCCTCCTCTTCGGTGTCGTCGTCGCGCGAATGCGCCGGCGAGGGCGGCGACTGGACTGCTAGCCGCACGCGTGCCAGCGCCACCGCCTCCTCCAACGACCCCACTTCACCCTTCTCCTCCCCCTCCTCTCCGTCGTCGTGGTCCTCTGAAAAGCATGCAGACGCCTGCGCGACGAAAGCTATCCGCCGCTTCAGAGCGCTTTCAGGGCTCGGCTCCTCCACTGGCTTTTCCATGACTGGCTCGCTGCTCCGCTTCTTCCAGGCTGCCTTCGTGAAAGGCCGCGTCGCCACCGGGTGCTCGACCGCGATCGGACTCACCGAAGCCTCTATTTCACGGATTGGCGTTTCAGTGTCCGGGGGTGGCGTCTCGGTGTCAGGGGGTGGCGTCTCGGTGTCGGGCGGCGGCGTGGGGGGACTGTCAACGGTCGACTCGACCGTGTCGGACTGCGGCGGGCTCGAGGGCTCCCCGGCTTCGACGCGTCTCTTCCCGATACTTCCCATCCTGCGAATAAAGCCGCCGCCGCCGTCTTTTTTCTTTTTATCGATGCTCGGGGAACTGTCGGTGCTGCGTGATGCGTCGCTGGCCGCGTCGCGGTTCTTCTTATTACGTTTACGCATCGTGCGTTCGTCGCGCGCGATCTCGCCGTCTGAGGCGAAGGATTTAGTAGAGCCGGAACGCTTGATCGAGCCGATGTGGAAGGGCGACCCGGAGCGGAACGGCGAGCGAAGCGAGTTTAGCGTGCGTCGGAGGCGCGAGGGCGGCCGGGGGGCGGGCGAGGGCGGGGGCAGGGGGGGCTCCTCGACGGGCATGGTGGTGGCTCGCGCGAGAGCGCCGCGCAGACTGCCGCCGCGGGACGCCGGCCAGCTCGCAGCGGCCTCGCTCCTGATCACAACCTCGGATAGAGTTTCGGCAGCCCTTCGAACCGACTTAACGCCAATAAGGACGCCCGCTAATTAGGGATTTTCGCATTAACGGATAAGTGACGTGTGTATAACTACGACGCGCACTACGAAGACTTCTAAATGACGAGTGCTACTTGCAACAAGCGCGTCAGAAAACTTAAATTCGCACACGATTTGAGAAGCAAAACATTGCTTTATCGCACTGATAAACGAAGTAGGTACTCGTATCACTTACCCAAAACATGTTGGTGACTAAAGCTTTATTTATGTAGATCGAGTTAAGCTCCGCGCGTATATCTTTGTCTCGCTAAGTGCTTCCATCTACTGGTGCTAGTATCGCCACTTCAATTCCGATACATTTTTGTTGCTGAAGACATTCATTGTAATGCGAGAAGCGTTAGGTGGGGACAGTGTGGTTATCGATATAAAAATATATTCGTATGAACAACAGTTTTATACTGCCTTTAATTTATACGTATACTTACATAGATAAACATCTATACACATGTATATATTTGTATTCTAGGTCAAAACAACGACTACCGAAAAAAAATAGGAAACGTTTCAAGTCTTAGAATAACATCGTTTGCATTTATGTTGCAAAACAAAAAACTGACTCAAATGATGCGGTTTATTTGCAAGCCTCAATAACACGCCACTTTGTATAAGATAACGTGAAATGTGAATAATATTACGATGTTTGAATATGTTATGTCGTGCTTAGATTCAATATTTTTATAAAAACTCAATTTTATTTGTTCATTAGTGATATATCCAAATTCAAAATGACAAATTCTACTTAAGTATATTTCTAGTCTCTAGCTGTAGCATATTATAATTATTACAAGTAGGTATCTATGGAAATAAACATGAGATACACTTAAATAAAGCAGTTAAGTAACTTGCTGAATGGGAAAGAACACACGCCTTAACACGATCGGTTGGTTGTTGGTTCAGATCCTAGCATGTATCTCTTAAGTTTTTGTAAATCTAAACATTTGTGTTTAATTTCTCATACCAATGGATCAGCAGCAAATAAAAATATAGTTACATTCAAACAACTATGGGTGTGTAATTATTCGATTTGTCTGGTTCCTTATCGAAGGATTACAAAGATCAGAAAGCAGTTTTTTCAATGTATAACACTCGTTATATTTAAGATCAAGGACCCTATCTATCGACCTAACGCTTTAAGGAATATGTGATGAGAAATAAACATTACAGCTTAAAAATTAAATGAACCTACATGTCTATACAATATCTATGTCACATGTTGGCTGTGACTGAAAAATAATGAAACAACTGTGTTGCTTGCCTAGCCCGTCGTAAAAGGGACTAATTGTGTATTGGACATATGATTATGTAGGCGACAAGCTAGTCACTTGTACCTACTTTTTTGAAAATTTTTCATCTAACCCGTCTCAATTCTAATTTTGACTAAATATAGTTTAGGCCCTAAGCTTCCTAAACTTTGGGAGCTCATTGCTCCTTGGACTTTAGCTAACCCTTAGGGGATTGCGGGCCTGATGACATGCATATATGTAAAGCTTCAAAATTAAATTGACCTATATTTGTATCTATATCTTGGTGCTAACTATCGATAATCTTTACCCATCCCTAACCAAATAGGTGATCTATTGAGGCGGCTAATGCGGCGTAAAATGCCGGCTGCGGGTAGAGCTTCGGTATCGGTTTTCGGCGCGCTGACCCCGCATAATTCCGGCGCAGGCACAGCACTAGACAGTTGTACGGACTCGTAAACGGAAGGGAAGCCTTAGCGGCGCTGCCGACTGATATCGTAATTATGTGAAACAATTGCGTGTGTTTGACCTTTAGGAGGGTTCCAGTAAGGCGGACTTTCCTCTTGCAATAGAGTACTTTCATACATACATACACTAACACCCGAAATCCTTAAAGGGTATAGGTAATAGGAGACTTAGTTTTTATTAACTGTCTTGACAAATTTACGTCTTGACGCAATCCCTTCTAACAGTTCTTACCGTTTCGATGGCCAATCTCAATGAGAATTGAGATTGATTGTAATGATTAGTTAACTACGTAGGAGATATACGGGATTATCTTCGCAAGCACAACAACGTATTGTAAATGCAAAAGAAACTCTATTTGTCTGTCTGTAACCTCTAGCCGGAAAACCGATTGCAATCAAATTTGATGCACTCAAAATCTGAACCTTTTGAAAGGACATGGCCTTCGACGAAAACGCTATAACATGGGTTAACTTAATAGATAGATAACTATATAGATAATATTAAGTAACTTACTTTTTTTTTTTTATTTATTTTCCCAAAATCACACTTTCTTACAGCAAACATATATCTGCCAAACTGCGAAGCAGTTTGTCGGCAGTTATATAACAAGACTCACTTATATAACAAGAGAAAAATCCTTATCGCGCATTGCGATCTCAACACATTAAATTTGATTTTATCGATGATAATGTGTATTAAGCAATTAACTACTTTATATTCAGTGTATTTCGGAAACATGTTAATTAAGGAACTATAATTACCAATTAACAGAAATAACGTAACATAGCCGCTTTTTGTCCAATCATCTTTCATCGATAGTTTCTGACCATCCACACTATATTCCGGTGAGAGAACGTACATTTGTGCGTTAATGGAGTTATCTCATTAACTAGCAGATATATCTACATATAATAGAACTAGTTTCATCGGCTTTGACGACACTATTTATACTATCTTACTAATATTATAACCGCGAAAGTTTGTATGGATGGATGGATGGATGTGTATATGTTTGTTACTCTTTTACGCAAAAAGTACTGCGTGGATTTTAATAAAACCTTACAACAGTATAGCTTATACATTAGAATAACACATAAGCTATGTTTCATAGATGTACCACGCGAGCAACGCCGCGGGCAGAATCTAGTAGCTAATAAAAGTTACTGATTTATTTGTCTCTTTCAATTATATCTAAGACGTGCGACTAACTTTGTTGTTCTTGTTGTAGTTTTCAATTTTAGATGATCATCTTCAATGTAATAGATTGTCTCATGACCGTTCGACTGATCTATAAGTACGCAATCGACTCAATGCAAGACATTATGTATATAATTGCGTTATAGCAACACAGATTATGATGATTTCTCTCCGCAGGAACATATTGCAGCACACCTACTTATTATTTTCTTTCAATTGAAACATTAGATCTACTTACTACACCAGAAAATGACTGGGAATCAAATATTAGTATTTTAATATACTTACTTAATATCTATTGATACTGAAATTTTAACTTAGAATTTTGGTATTACAGGCAAGAATTACAGGCAGCACGTGGCTTTGCACTTTAATAATTCCATCTGACAAAAAATTACGCATTCCATTTTTATATTTTGTGAGTAAAAATTTTTACATCTTTTCTTCTGTGCTATAAATGATTAACTGGACGCATAAAAAATATTATTCATTTGTTCGTATCCATAATAGTTAATGTGAATAAACGGAATGCACTATTTCTCCATAATTGCATGCAAAAACATAATACTAAACGATTTGGCAAACATAACTTTTAAGATCTTCTAGAACATTCCAATATCCTACTAATACCAATGTTAGACCTGACACTCGAATCAGTCCAGGACGTCATTTATACGAATAGATAGCTCTAGAAGGGATCTATAAGAGGCTACGCGAGATGTCGTAACGTAGTAATAAACGAGCCAGGCATGTTTATTGGCGCTTCCTGGACTCTCGTGGACTCCCATTGATACTCAGTAGCCAATTACCTCTCAATAACCCGTAAATGGGACTGGCACTTAGGTTATTTTTGGCAGTATGCTGTCAAGACTTAGACGACGTTTATCGAGATTTTTTTTAAACTCCTATATTTTTTATGTGAAGTTATGAATGGGGGAATATATTCTATCTATAATATGTATCTATTTAAGTATGTATGGTCTTCGTATAATGGCCAAGGTTACAACTGTTTAAAAAACATTTATCTAAAAAACAATATTGAAATATCATAACAACAAATTTAATGATATTTGAACATTGTTTTTTTTAGATTACATCCGTAAGTTTATTTATATGACTTCGCTGGTTATAAGTAGGATAAGTCAGTTAATCAGTTTCTCTGTTTTATTATTAAATTAGATTAAACTGATAAAGCTATTGACTCATGCTTAATCTAAGTCTTTATGACGACTTCTATTAATATAATGCGTAATACTTCATATTGGATACAATAACACTAGTTACAAATTGAACTGATACATGTGTTGGGCAACCAACCTCCTTATTGACAATACCTTCAACAACACAAACTCATTAGTGTCTTCACAAAGGAATAAATAGACTAAATTCAATAAACTTATAACGGTAGAACACGCCCACGGAGCTATATACCTTTTTTTTTAACGCGGGGAATTCATTAGGCACCTTCACGCCATCTGGGGGAGGACGACGTGGTGTGTGGGACTACCAGAGCCCTCTGAAAAGGAGGACCCCACTCCATCCAAAATGGACTGGCCGGGGTATAGCCACTAAACCCCGCGGCGCGGCACCCTTCATCGCCAGAGTGGAGACGCCGTGAGACCCAAAATTAAAGCTACGACAGAACAGAGCTATATACCTAAACTCCGAGACGAGCCCAATAAATTTAATCAGTTACTCATCAAACAGTGTTTCATTAACATTAAATAGTACATTATCTATACTTATAATAAATCTGTAGAGAGGTCAATTCTGTACATGAAATATAATAACTATCAGGGGGTGATTAGTGATCAATACTGATGCCAAAAATGCAATCAGTAAAATTTTTGTCTGTCTGTCTGTCTGTCTGTCTGTCTGTCTGTATGTTTCTTATAGAAACAAAAACTACTCGACGGATTTTAACGAAACTTAGTACAATTATTCTTCATACTCCTGGGCAGGTTATAGTATACTTTTCATCACGCTACAATCAATAGGAGCAGAGTAGTGAAGGGAAAGGTTGGAAAAACGGGAGAAGTTACTCCATTTTTTAAGCTTCTGTCGCGTGTGCAGCCTTAATGGTTAAAGTTACATAGAAATCATGTATGACACCGGTGGTACAGCTAGTAATGATAATAATAATGTCCTCCAAACCGATATCGGTCACGGCGGCCAATCTCAACGAGCATTAGCCATCTGCGCAGGAGATATTATAGTGCACAAGTGTGTGCGCAAACACAGGTGCACTCTCTATTCCTTCACTCTCATAGTCCGGTGAGACGGCAATTCGACATGACCGGTGAGAGGTCAGGCGCAGCACCAACGGCTTAACGTGCTTTCCGAGGCCCGGGGGTGATTATACCGCCAACTTTCTGACTCCGGACTGTCACTGAGTAATTTCAATATTGAAATAACCAGCCACAAATTCTTGGTCCGACCCGGTAATTGAACCCGGGACCTCTTGGTCCTTAGGCAGCGCATGCTGCCACTAGACCAAAGAGGCAGTCATTCAAATGGTACATTAAGCCAACACCCAACAACATGTGTGTGTATGAAAAAAAATAACAAACTTGAGACCTAAGATATTTTCCAACTTTCTTCTGTAAGAAGAAAAACTATCCTTTAACCAAGAATATCGGAAATAACTTACCCCACTGAGCAGAGGAAAGAAGTGACATATGTAGTATTATCGCAATAACATAATTGGTTTCATCATCTTTTATCGCTATTTTATTAATTGTATTTTAAGTTAAATGTTAATGCGTAATTATGACTATATAAGATATTTCATAGTAAATAATTGATATGATTAAATGTCTAAGTTGATTAGTAAACAAACACTATATGTTATCGATTAGCCAGACAATGTTTTATGGATTAAAAAATATAATATCCAATCGTAATACTGACCAACCAGAAATTGAGTGCAATAATGTATTTAATTTTAAACGAAAACGTGTTAATCTGTACTGAACACGTGCATCATGTCAGAAAGAAAAAACATCACACTTACGCTTAAATGGCCTTTAAGCTCCGCCAAGACAGCTTCCTCTGCCTGCTGCATGATTGTTTATTCTATCTCTTGTTTATTTTAGAGCAACATGTTTACGCAACTTCGTCAACTAACTCACTTATCCTTAAGGATTGCTTGAAATAAAATACAATTTACTTCGCGCCAAATTGTTTTTTTTTTTTAACTTAAAACCACAGAGGTCAACACACTTCCGCTATTAACACTGTTTTCTTTATATATTTTTTATTCATACAGCCGGCACTGTTCAGAACCGGATACTTCGATACACTATCACGGGCGTCTGATATTATGCATACTATCGAAGTTTATCAGTGAACTGATAACCGCTGTGCAGATTCCTGAACGCAAGTCAGCCGCAGGTACTTTTAATGTCGCCGATAAAACGGCAGGGTTGCCAATAGCCCAATAAAAGGCGGCCCTAAAAAGAACTTGGGTGGATTACAAAGGGGCCGTATTGTGATTTATTTAGTAGGCTCAGTTTAGAACTTATGAAATATAAATAGTAGACCCACCCTCACAAAACTCCTTTATATTACTGCTATAAATATTGCAAAGAAAGGAATTAAGATTACCAGATAGCGATCAGAAAGAAAATGTAAGGAAATTTATATTTAAAAAAATTTAAATACCAAATATAGATCACATTCGTGCAAAAAACAGAAGAGGAAGGCAAAACAGCGCTGAATTTTACTTAATAAAAATCAGACGAAGAGAATGCATGAAAGGATTTAAAAGTGTGGGAGAAGCAAAAGGTGGAAGCCAGGATCGTAGCAAGTGTGGTGTGAACTAAAACAAAATACAATATCTCTTTTAACTATGGGGAACACACAATCCGTGGGAACGGATTTGGATTTGGACTTTGCGTCTGTGGCGTTTCCCGCGTACCCGTCTAATACCAAGGGGTGTACCATTTACGCCTTCCTATTAATAAGGCGCCGAGGGATCGCTGTTACATTTCTTACCTAAAAACTTTAACCCTGAGGTGACAATGGCCATTGTAAATACATAAACATATTATGGGATACCTCTAAAGAAAAGCATTAATAATCAAGTAGACTACTAGAATCAAGGATACTCTTAAAAATAAAATAAACTAAAATTGTGGTTTTTACCTATCTATTGGTAAACCTTAATTTCATAACGCGATTTCAAAGACGGACGAATTGTAAATCAATAACCAATTAACGTAAAAAGGGTCGGTCTCAGTGTTACAATTAAAAAAGATCCAAAAAAGCTATTTTTATGAAAAAATCTTTTGGTACCTAAGCATATGCTACGAGCAGTGGCGTAGCTACCCAGGTGTATGGCAGGGCAGTGCCCCGGGGCCCCGAAACTCGTAAAGCTTCTAAACCTGGCTAGCAAACCTATGTATCATTTGACTCTGTCTACCTCTAACGAAAAAAAAAGTTGAAGAAAATTTTTATTTCCAAACGCTGAAAATGGGCCGTTTCTTTTATGCCCCAGGGCCTTGCATCACTTAGTTACGCCACTGGCTACGAGCCCCGCGCTGACCAGTTACAGCATTGCTGCTGACTGCACAATAAGAATGATCGGAAACAAAGTATTAACTAAATCACATAATTACGGTCCCAGGTTTTATACCTACCTTGTATTATGATGAGTGATCCGAAGGAAACCCTAAAAAACGATGATTGATAGAGAGACATCTGAAGTTCGTTGTCAAATTTTTTTATAAAATAGTACATGTTTGGTATTGATTAATAAAATACACCTATATGATGGGTGTAGTGATAGCCATAATCAAAGAAAAGCATATCAGAGGTGTCCATGTATGTCTGAGACTAAAAAATACTGTGCCAACTGTGCGCTCTGCATGTCGTAAAAGGCGACTAATGGTAAGTATATCGGATTCTGGGTGTGTTTTTGTAGGCGACGACCTAGCCACTAGTCACTCCTATTTCACAGTTCTCCATCTAACCCAGCCCGGGTTTATTTTTTGGCTCAATGTAGTTAAGGGGGCTAGTTGCTCCTTTGACTCTGCCTACCCCTACGGGGATTTTTTAAACGTGATGACATGTATGTAGAATATCAGAGCTAATGACGATGAAGAATAAAAACTCTCTAGCGACATAGCAACTGACCCTTAGCTGCGCAAGACGTCACAACAGAGATTACTCTGACGTGACTGCATTAACACGATCATTATGTTTAATTAGTTCCCGCGATACCGCTGTTTACGAGGGCACTTGGCGACGCTGATAGCCCTCACGACGCTCGGCGAACACACCTCCTTGTGTTTTCTTGATTGTTCAACTTGATTCTCATTTGTCTGGTCATATTAAAGTCACTCTCTTAACAGAGACGAGAACGCATCATTGCCAGACGTCCCGATGTCATCCCGCCGTAGTGTTTTTCGAAGTAAGGGATATTCAAAGACTTGTGTAGGTAAATTGAATAAACGATAGCAGGATCGGCCTGCAGCGGTACTTCAGCTGGAGCGGGCGAAGAAAACTATGGCCCTCTTGCTTGTGCGGAACGATTATCTCTGGTGTTTGTAAGAGCTCGGCAGAGACAAATATATATTTCAGCTTGTGGTCAAATTGTAGGTGTTCGCCGTCAAAGCATCACGGCAGGCCCTTTTCGGCCTACCACGCACTAACGGTGAAAAACATCCGCTGATTGCGGCAGTGGGCCTATTTCGGCTCGCCGTCGCAAAAGGTAGCCGGCGACCGGATGCCGCATAGAGCGAGCCTCCGGCCAGTTAGTGTTGTGGTATATAACTGATCTGACGTAGCGTTCGTTCAGACATAAACAACGATGGCAAGCAATAAGAAAAAATACTTTGGAAAATAAAGAGATTCTTAAAGATACCCATATGGATCTCTCTTAAATTCTTACTAAGTATACGTTTTTTGTTAAGAATTTTTAAAACACGATTTTTTTTTTCATACAGGATTTTTATAAAAATATTTTAATATTTTAGTAATTAATTTGATCGGCACATCTATCACCATTCTACTAGTTCACACAAAAAAGCTTCACGTCTTACGCAAACCATTTCGATCCGGTTTCAAAAATTGTAATCCGAAACTTGTTTAAAATTTTATGTTATACCTAAATGCGTGATCAAAAGGATGGTGGTCTATGCCGCCCACGCATATTATCTTAATTAAAGCTATATATGCGAAAGTTAGTTGTCTGTTTGTCTGTTGCGATTTCACGACTAAGCCACTTATCCTCTTGTGATGCAATTTGGTACGCTAAAAGTTTGATGAACTCCAATAAATAGTTACCTTATAGATTCTGTGCGAGTCTTACACAATAATATATACTAAATATACATACATAACCCGATAAAAAGCCGCCATTCTAAATACCTACATGCCGAATAGTACACATTTTTTTACAGCTTGAATCTAGTTTCGGTTCTTTCTGCCTACCCCGCTAGGGAAGTGGCGTGAAATTTAATTAGTTAATTTTTTACTTGGCCAAATGTTCGTAATGATGAAAATTACCTCTTACTTAGGCAAAATATATATTCGTATATAAACAAAATAATAAATACATTCTCAAGACTGATACACCAACTCCCTAGTTCTAAACTAAGTTTACGCTTCTACTGAGGATACTAGGTAAACGGATAGACATACTTAAATACGTTTTTAAACATCCATGACTCGAGTACAAATGTCCATGTTCATCACACGAAACATTTGCCCCTAGCGGGATTGAACCCGCGACCCTTGGTTTCGTGGCCAGGGTCTCTGACCACTCGACCAACGGGCCAGTCAAATCTTTCAAACAGGCCAAATACCTAAAACTAGTAAATTATTATCGATTTTTTTTTCGCCGCGTCTTAATATGCCTATCTTATGACTAATTTAAACTATTAAAGTAAGTTTATAAGGATTTTTTTTACGGAAATGGCATTTCAGTGTATAGGCTAACGTAACAATGGGATAATAATCAGGAAAATTTAAAATATTATTACTTGGCTTAATGCGCAAACTATAGTAAATGTTTAGGAAAAGCATAAATAGAATGCTAACCTTTGATAACCATCTCCCGTTCCGCGTCGAGGACATATTCCCGCTATATTTCGATTTATTCTTGGCTTCTGCTAGTAATTCTTGTTGTAACAAATGCTCTTGAACCGATTTCTTACTAAGCTTCTTTATCATTATACAATGTTTTACTCTTTACCATAAATTTTGATGCATCACTTTAACCACAAACGTAATATTTAAGGACGAAAACCAAGGCTATGATTTAAAAATACTATTGTCACTGAAAAGGCGCGAGATATTTGCTCTGATTTAATTATTTGTAAAACACAAGTACACTTATCTGCGCAGCCGCGTGAAGTAAGCTACATGTACCTATTTGTTCATCTTATTTGCCCTCTCGTCAAGATAATGGGGGCTAAGAATAAATATATGCCTATACGACGTTAATTTCAGAGTATATAACGCATGGACACAACTAAGGGTCATTCACACATTTTGTAAATAAGTCATTACTCTGCGGACTTGGATTCAGAGGAAATTAGCAGAGTACCTTAAAAAGGATATGTTTTTTAAATTTGATAATTGTTCGAAAGTTCTACGTTTAAATTATGTTTTTAATTTGATTTGATTTTTATCAAGTTTTCTTCAAAGTTATCGGTTAAGCAGAGAAGTGGCATGTGACGGCAGACATTACGGGTGTCTTGTAGCTTCCGAAGAAAATGTTTTGAAACATGATGGATATATTTATTGATCGATTGATCTATATATTTGTTTCTAACGGCTATACTTTATCTGTGTTTGGAACATTTTTTTTTATAGTTTTGGTCCGATAAATATGTTACATAATATGTATATCTGTGTTAAGACGATCGCCCTCTATAAGATTCGCCATGTCTGTGGAAGTTTTATATCCATGTGAAATCATTACTGCAAGGTGCATTTGTTAAGAGAAATGAATATGATTCAATCAGAATTACGGAAGAGCTTCTGATTTGATAATTTGCCATGACAAGTAGCGATCAATGATTTATCGTTTAGGTCCTCGTTTCAAAAATGATTCCGACAAAAAATATGTATGAAATGGCTTCAAAAGTCGATTTATGGTATAAATGCTTTTATCTGTAGTTAATCCCTTGGCGATTGCCCACTCGCGGCATATTCCACGTTCTTAGTGAATTGCACTATTGATAACACTATCACTGTCACAATGTTGTCATATCACCTGTAATGTTGAATCGGTGGCATGTCCCAATTTGGATGGGACGTCCCGATTTTAGTTAAAAGAGCGGGTGGTAGCTTTATGATAAGGTCACGCACTTCACACGCGAGGGGTACTGGTATACCTGGGCACGTCCACGGACTAGTAATAAACATAGACTCCGCGCCACTAACCAGACGTTGAAGCTCCTTAGGTGCTCCAACTTAACACGCAACTTACGTCACACATTGACGTAATCAGCGCTCCAAATGTCAGATATCCGATATCCATAAGTATCTCACTCACACATGCACAAGCGTGGCTTCACGCTGTAGTATGACAGCGTGGAGTCCTTTTTTTTTACTAGTCTGTGGGCACGTCTAAATTTTTATATATTAGTAGATACTTTATACCAATTGCTCGGCGGTAATATTACCACACTTCGTAGGATCATTTGTAAACTTAGCCATTCCCTAGACATTCACTCACAAGTCACACTACGTAAGGAAAAATCACGTAGTAATCAGCATATGTATTCTATGGATGTGTAACCTAACTACTGTGGATGAGTAAAATAATTTTCACAATTTTCTATCTTACTCAGCTTAGTTTTATATTTTTGCCTGGATGTGATCAAGGTGGCTGGCTGCCCTTTTGACTCTGCCTACCCCTTTGGAAATTACGGTGTGGGTAACTACAATCATGACTTGACTTTGACTTTGAATTCGATTTGTCTGGCTCCCCTGTTTACCTAAGGGCGTAACCCTACGAATCTTCGAAATACGAATCACTTCAATGTTATCACCTGAGTCGATAAATTAATCTGCAGTGGTATCAGTGGCAGGCGTCATAATAATGTTATGTAACACATCTCAAACGGGCCCTATTTATTATATAGGAACTCGGTTTTCGCCATAGATTTAGAATTTTTTGACTACGCATCAAAATCCTAAATCTATGGTTTTCGCCAGAGACTAACTGGTGTGCTCTGCTCAGTGGTGTCGCTCGGGGCTGATGATATGCAACAGTTAAATGACAAAATTTTACAACTTTTAATAGCGCAAATTTTTATTAGAGAATAGAATGACATGGAAGAAGGGCGATTATTTTATTTATTTATTAACTAACTAAACTTTACGCCACTTCCCTATCGAGGTAGGCAGAGAGAACCAAACGCCATATGGCACGATCCTTACACACCTTACTCGCCTCTTCAACATTCATAATCCTTTTCATATAAGCTCTACGGTTTTTATGACTCCTAACATCACCTTCTGTTAATACACGACCAATCTGGTCGTGGTAGGTGAGCCTGGGCCTTCCGCGGCTACTACATCTTTCCACTTTCGCATTGTATATCTGTTTAGTCAATCTTTCGTCATCCATTCTTGCCACATGTCCGAACCACCGGAGCATGCCTCTTCTTACTTTACTCCGCCGCTGTCCTTCAGACCGACTCTCTTTCTTTTCTATATTTATTTATTAGCTAATTAAAGTTATTGTGACAGAAATAAAATGTAATTACCTAGATACAGTTATGCAGGATTACACAAATATACAAAAACCATCACTCTCGCAATCTCGAAGGTAAGCAGTCTTCAATGAGAAATAAGTCTCTCAAACCACATTGAACCTAGTATAAAGTTTTTGTTAGATGGAAAATTGTATCTGTAGTAGCATCAGGTGATATACCCGCGTAAAACTAAACAACTTTGTCAAACATGTATTATATAAGACTTTATAGTTACGTTTTATTTTTATGCTAATTGTGATGATTGTAATAAATGTTAATTGACGCGCCGAGAACTATTGTCCATTGAACGACATATTATTTGTATCTGCCACTCAAGAAACTAAATTATGAATATCTACCTAAGTACGGATAAAAAGTATCTAAAATGTAAAAAATCATTCTTAAACATCCTGCAATGTTAGTTTTGCAAGTTGCAGTTTTCTAAGCAGGCCGCCTATTCAAAGAAGAAAAACAAACAATGTTTGCGATGAACACTTGACCTACAGGCGCCATCTACTTGCACTAATAAGAACTAACCTTAACCACAACATTCACACAATTTGGAGGGAAATTAAGTAAAAAAATTATATAATAAACACTCACCATGTTCGAATTTGGAATTTTCCTAGACGCTAAACGTTTCCGGCAAGTCCTGGAATGCTTTTTCGACGGCAGAACGGGAGCGAGAGGTTCGCCCAGACATCGCTCCGTCTCGCGCGCGGTAACTGCTGCGATGCGGACGATTGTACACATTTCTTGCGTGTAGGTAGGTAGCTAATAGATAACGTTGTGAATATTCAGATTATTATCACGGATTTGCTAACTGGCCGAATGACGGAAAACCGACATATAAAATTCGAGGAAACGTTTTCATTTGTTTGTAAAGTCACATTATTCTACTATTAAAAAAAACATCCGACTGTTCATTGACAAGTCAGCTCGCGTTCGATGTTATTGAAAACTTTTTGTATTACTGTGTAATCAAAAACGAACCTAAGCTATGTCGATATAGACTGATTTTTGCAATGACAATTGCATTGACATACTGCGCGACATGTTACAAGATTACTTGTATTTAAATAGCACCATTGTTGACACTCGCATTATGATGCCGCATACAAAACCAGCCAACCTTTTTATACCAATTAAACCTTAAAATAATAGAAATAAGAGCTAAAATGTAGTATGATTTTTCGACTTCTATATATGATTGTGCCTACGACTTCCATCGTTAATCATTACAAGTAGCGGGTTTACAAGATGAATACGTCTAGGGTTGCCAACTTTTATTAGAAGAGATAGTGATTACAAAAGAGGTAAATAAAGAGTACGAACTTACAAAAAAAGAGTATAATTTGTTTTATATTTTTTTTAAAGGTATTTTTTGTACTTTTTGCACCACAACATTTTTTCATGGTTGCATATACATGACTGGCACTAGTATAATAAACATTGTGTAAAAAGAGTATTTTAGCGTACTCTATTAGCGTTATAGATAGATAGATACTCTGGAGTACGGTTGGCAACCCTAAATACGTCTGATAACTCTTTAATCTGCACTGGCTGATAATAAGACAACTCAATTATACAATAAAAAGGTCAATTACATTAGTATTATTCCATACTGCTGTATGTTTTAGCGACTGAAACTGAATGTTTAGTTCATAAGGAAATCACAAACGTACGTGATATTTTTTGTTTATACATTTTTATCTGGATGGCTGCGTAAAAAGCAGTGCCGATATATTAATTGTAGAAAAATATTGCTGAAGGTATGTTTAGCTTTACTGATTTATGACGTCAGAAATCTCGTAATGTGCGTCATACATTTATTTTGTAGATGTAATGTAGATACCTACATTTAGCGTAAAAAGCGACTACTTGATAGACCTTCATGATTTTGAAAGAAAAACAACAAGGGGTATATTTGTAATATCCATATCAGCCTTTAATTTAAATAACGAGCAATTACATTCCACCACTAAGTACAATTACGTAATAAGTAGGCGCTGTTTGTATATATTTATCATTGTACCTATATAAAAAAGTGCACATGCCTACATATTATAATCTAATATTAGCACTTTTACCGCAAACATATTAGAGGGTAAAAAATAAGACGCTGAAATATGTTTATACGTTTATTAATAACAAAACAAGAACTTAATTGGCTTAGACTTAGTACGCCAAAGTTAAAAATCGCACTATTTTAATCCATAACTTTTTAATATGTTGAGATATTTAAGTATGCCAATGGCAACTATTAGAACATAATTTATTTAATATTAATGGAACCACTAGTTTTATTGAGTCTTATTGAGAGAATATACTGTAATTTTAAAAATGGTGTCTGTGTCTGTCATAGATATTTGATATTTAACTTAATTTTATTGATTGTAAGAGTAAAAAATATGCAAAATTGAAATTAAATTTTCAAAAGAGCATATAGTATTCGGTAACTCCCTAGTATTTAGTTTAGACTCAATATATAAACATATCTACTCCACTGGCAGCATAAATATTCTGAATTTAATAATTACACAGTTCTTGTAAAGTCTATGTGAATTCGTATACTACC
This sequence comes from Glyphodes perspectalis, assembly GCA_951394215.1. Lineage (NCBI taxonomy): Eukaryota > Metazoa > Arthropoda > Insecta > Lepidoptera > Crambidae > Glyphodes > Glyphodes perspectalis. The sequence goes on from OX596200.1 coordinate 3,592,481, forward strand.
ATATTACTGATTTACACCGCACTGAATATTAGTAGGTAATACTTGAACAAAAACATATACCATTCCAACTTCTCGTCAAAAGCAGATATGTAATGTACCACCGTTTTACCATCCGGGTTTTCTGTGCTACAGCACACTTAAACAAACAAATTAAAAATGTTATGCATATAGGTACCTTAAATCGATAGAAATAAGAGCTAAAATTGTATATGATTTTTCGACTTCTATATAAGATTGTGCCTACGACATCCGTCGTTAATCGGAACACACACTTATAAAACAAATAAAAAATGTTATGCATATTTCTTATTACATATTATATTGTCCTTTATTTTTTTTAAATAAGACCTCGGTTCTGTTTCCTTTATATTTATGGTTAACTTCATAATGAATTGTTCATCTGCAGTGATATCTAGTCTTAAGTGTGGATTAATTAAGTTTACAAAATTGTATAATTGGCATTTAAAAGAGTAACTATCGAGTTTCTTGCCGGTTTCTTCTCGATAGATTCTACCTTCCGAACCGGTGGTAGTATTATGTGTTCTTTTTTTTGTATATTGACTATTTATAAGTGCTTTCTTGAAGCCTATATAAATAAAGATATTTTGAATTTTAATTTGAATTTTATTGTATATTTTTACTCAAGCCTTACAATCCTTTAAATCAATCTTAGAAGAGGCTGAAGCATACAACACGCAAGCATAGTTCCAATACAATTTATACAAAATATTCAAAAACACATTACAAGACAAATTCGTCGGACAATAAATTACGAATACCTAGTCAAAGGAACTGGATTATAACACAGCCTAATTAACCTATTAAACAGTAAATCAGCTTAATCGCGTACTAATTAAAAATAAGATTAAAACGAAACTAACATTTACCCGTTGTTAAATAATAAAACTTGTGATGGTCTCACTACGAAATAAACTTAAAATTACGATACAATAAAAAGCGAATATTTTAGTGAATTAAATTTTTTGCTAAGGCTCTAGTTCAAATTTGAATTGAACTTCAAAGAAATCTACTCCAATTTCAGAATTATCTTTGGAATTTGGTTACCTACCAAATGTGAATATCGCCTTAGTAATCCAAATCACAAATCACTACCATTGTCAGCCCTGTTGGTGCAATGGTTTCGACTTCGCGACAAACGCAAGGAGCGCGGGTTCGATGCCCACACCGAGATAAAATTTGTTGATAAAAAGAGAGCTGGGTGATTGTGGTACCTTTGTTGATTATGACTTCCATACCAAGAGTGTTGAAGATACTTGCTATGTAATCAGATCAATGAATGTGGTGTAATCGTTAATCACCACCACACTTAAATTAATCTAATCATACATCACACTTCATCACATACATTTTTGCGTTCAAACTTGTCAATTCTCGTACAGAAACACCTTTTTGGTGTTACCAAGAACTATCATCCCATCCCATCACCCTTATACCATCAAGCTCTTGAGATATTGTGCAATAGTGTGTTCTTCCTCATTAATGAAAGAGCTTTGTACAATAATTGACCGCTCTTTCCTAGACCACAATGCAAAAAATTAGGTGGATACCTAGATAGATCTAGGTGCGAGATAGTTAGTACATCATTAAAATAATTATCTAAACTCCATCCAATTTGATTTATTAAAACATCTTAAGCTATAATTAACTTCTCGTACATCACTGAACTCGTCGATCGATGGAAACTCGTCATTCTATATTGCTCCTAAACTTATGAATAATAACTCCATAATACATGAATGACTCCTCAAACTCTTCATGACATAAAAAATCTCCTAATTCCATTAAAACTCTTCGTTCTATCATCCTCATCCCACAAAAGTCCTCATCCCAAAAAACTCCTCATTCCATCCACACTCCTCATCCGACAAAACTTCTCAATATGAATGACTCCCGAACCCATTCCACGTAAGAGGTCATTGCCCCCCCTACTAGGAAGACAGCGCCATGGTCCTGGAGCGGTTCAGCAGGTAGTGCGAGACGTTCTCGTACGTGAGGAAGGTGACCATGGTGGCCGGCACCACGCGCACCAGGCTCGGCTTGAGCCCCTTGTAGAAGCCGGCCATGCCTTCGTGCCTGTAATACCCAGAAACAAAACTTGTAACGTTCGGTGTCTGTTATTATAAGTGTTATAAAACCTTAGGTTCCTTATATTAAACTTACGGTAAATTGCGAGATTTTTGAAGCCTAATTGTAGAATTTTTTTTTTCTTTGTGACCAAATTGTGATTTCGAATTGTAGGTAAGCAAAAATTTGCTTTAAACTCAAACCAAATTATGCCGTATGTTCTGATACGTCAGGCACTATATATTCCAACTTAATACAAGCTATATATTTTCATGCACATACGTTAACTAAATGAAGGATTAACGAAATGTATATTTTGGATGTGATGGAAATCTTTTAGAACTATAGAAATTTTATGATATACTTACCAACGTGGATATACTTATTGCACTTTGAATAACAATAGTTCGAATAAAATGAATACGCAAAATAATGAAATTCACATTAATTAACCAATCACAAAATAATTTTAATAGATTAAAATTTGTGCTATTCTACATACATATATGAGGTATTCGAATCACTTTCTTATAATAGTGGAAATATGTACTATTGGGGTCAATATTCATAGCAGACGTATGAGAAGCCTAGGAGTTTATCATAACGGTATTGTGCTTTGAAAAATCTGATTTATATGTATTATTTTTAGGATTGTATGTAATATTTAAGTAAAAATAAAAATAACAAGCCGTTGTATCAATTTGCTATCATTTATTGATTATACAAATTGAATAAGTGAGTTGAAACAATGGAACTTTATCGATTATTATAAAAATATAATACCTATTATACGTCCTACAAATTGATATTGTGGCCAGCCACCAATTAGACATAATTTAATCTCTAAAACTAAGGGCTCAGTGCAAGGGCTTCGGTGACAACATTTTACATCATTACAATAGTAGGCACCTAATACCATATGAAATAAATAAGTTAATAAGTGAATTTATTATTTTTCAAGTTTTTTTGTTATTATTTTATTTTTTATAACACCAAATGTGATGATTACATGTAAAATTACAAAATACAATTAAAATTTTGAATGACTTACCATTTAAACGCTCAGACATCTAATAATAGTCGTATTACTTTTGAAAGATTAACTATAACATAAGACTGATATTAATTATATTTATTGCGTACACTATTATTTTAGAAGGAAGCATTTATATTAAAATTATACTATACTTCCTTGTATGTTTATAATACTTACAATAAAAAGATATTGATTAAATGTTATTGCTAAAATAGATTCGAAACCAATTATTTAAACATCTGCAATCTAGTTACTAATTAATTTAAAAGCCTCTAACAAACTAAACAAAGCCTATGCTTACATTAATATAATATTAATAAAATGTACTCGAGTTAAAATACTTTTACCACAATTTCGGGTTAAATTTTCAGGCCCCTGGCCTATTTCAATAGTACATGCTAAGTCTTACTGTCAATATATTTTAACATCAAAGATCTGAAACTATTGCAAAGATTGTCTACCTACTATTCAGTATGTTTACACAACTCGAACGAAGCAATTGCGCTGTGCCCAGCAAAAATTATAATAAATAAATAATAATCAGCTTACACATCACTGACGCTTAGTTTTTTTTTTCAGATTTTATATAATCACATATCATTTGGTGTGTATTTTTTTTATCGATTCACACAGTTTCATTCAATATAAAATAGTTCACTTTTATTATCTGTCGCTTAATATGGTTATTTTGTTTTCATTATTGATATTGTAGATTCAACATTTTATAATAACAACACAACTAGTCCATTAACATTATAATTATGTTATTTTGTTTATTATCTCAATTCTGTGTAGTTACTTTACGATACAATATTGATGAATGGTTACTATTTCATCATAGGGATGTTGACAATACTACTAACATCAATAATAATCTCATAAATGAGATGCAATGATATAACTTAATTCCAACATTAATTTTAAAATACACCCTTCAATTCCACTATAACCATTTAATTTTCAGTCCGTTGACTAGCAAAATTCGTGACGTCATAAGGCGGTTTAATTATAAAAATCTACAAAGCAATCATGCTTTTACATCTTATAACAATCTTATCTGACTTGTCAACATCCCTGTTGAGACAGAATCTGTATTCAATATCAAGTTTCGTCGCAAATATTAAATTTTCATAGGAATCTTGGCCACATTCCACATCTATAAGGTTGCATAATAATAATATATACTCGCTTCGAATGTGTACTGATGTCAACATATTTTATATCATACAACAAATTGTCAATATATAACATCTAAAGTCGTCGTGTGAATCGATCCTAACAGCAGTATATAAAACATAACTCACATTGATCTACTTATATTTACCAAGTTATAAAAGTGCATATTCCACGGAGATTGTACTAATTGTGATGCTTCGAAGTTAAATTGAAAACACGGTACTTTTTATTTTTTAATAACATGAAATGGGGGAGTTTTCGTCTACATTAAAGGCGGGGATTACATCTAACATTAAAATTCTAAGACAGAGAAGCTTCAAACTTGCATACAGATACTTTTAAGACGACAAAATATATTAAAAAGGTAAGTTAATATTTTTTTATATATTCTTTTTTTATTTCCAAGCAAGTTGAAACCAGTCCGTCCATTAAAACCTAACGTCGTCTCACCACACATGTAACGTTATAAATGTCAAACGCAAAACATTGTCTTTTCCGCGCGCTAAGTTTACTGACATCAAACGAAATAAGTACGTAACTATTATCACAAAATTGTCAAATTAAATCTAAATTGTGCTAGGAGGCTCGACGAACGTCCTCGTGTGTTTACTACAGTCGCGATCTGATGGGAAAGAGTACCACTACTATTTACAAGAGATTACATTATATATAGTGCGAGCAAACACAACATATGTCGTGAGACAGGATTCACAATGTGTAAGGGCGTGTTTCTTAACCTAATAATGAGAATATGCGTTGACATACAAGTCAATTCGTTACATCAGTTGTTAAAATTGTCACTTGAATTTAGAAATTATTGGTCATTCAATTGCTTATTATAAAAGGTATTAATTTGTTTTGAATCGATTACATAAGCAGTCTGTGTGACTTGATTGGAGTCAATTACCTTAATACATAAACAATCAAATCAGTAACATTTTAGAATCGTATTTCTTAATGGTGGTATTTTAAAATTTGCTCAAAACAGTACCGGCCTACTCGAAACTTATTTCCAGTAACGCCTTTATTTAAGTAATATTTCAGACACAAGTTACTATAATTTTTTTTTTAAATTTTTAAACAATTTTAAAATACCACCCTATATTGAATTCGAAACTCATCGTTGTATGTGTTAATTTATAATACCAAGCATAGGTTAAGAAACACCATGTTAATACTTGTAATAATAATACACAAATCATATTTGTCTATTCTCTAAACACGTTTGGATGCAATGACAATTCAATGAAGTCCAGTGCTTACAATTTGGTCTACGTTAAAAAGAAAACTAAATCCACAATTCGCTTGAACGTATGCCAACACACACTGTTCAATGTTCACGCCAAAAACCTGTCATAATTATTTATAAAGTCACATACTTCGATTCAACTATTACGGTAATACAAAACGATTATCGCTTCAGTTCAACTATTAAGGTAACACAAAACGAATATTGCTTCAATTTACTATTATGGTTATACAAAACGAATATCGCTTCAATTCAACTATTACGGTTATACAAAACGAATATCGCTTCAATTCAACTATTACGGTTATACAAAACGAATATCGCTAGTTAGATCGAATACAATACAAAAAATGCATTTTTATTACACATAATCAAAAGAAAATTAAGGAATAAATTAAGTAAACCCTGCTTAAACACTAGGCTGCGTTCCACTGGGCGACCGCGGTGACCACAATTTAGTACTGTCCTCTCGCTTACTCCGAAACAACAGAAAGAGAACGCGCGTTTTCGCCGTCGCGGTCATACATAGGCTGGTTTCATATTTTCGTTAATGTCGCGGTAATATTAATAAATGAAGCATGCCTGTAGCCGTAACCAACTACAAATTATAGCATGTCATTTACTACTCGCACGTAATAAGGATCTGCTATTTTAGCTTCTTCTAAATATAAGCGTTTGCCGTAGAGAAAAGCACCTTTATTTAATTTTCTGCTTCTTTTACGGTACGAAATATAACGATCGGTGATTCACTTGCCGCATATAGCTTTATAGTGAAAATTACGGTTGTCATTCGCTTTGTAGAGCAGTAGTGACTATGCGACCAGCCCGAGCGGAACACACCCCATCCTTACCTTATCACGCACCAGTAACCACACAAAAAGACCCTGCGCGACAGCTGTCAATCAACAAAAACAAATCTCACAACATAATAAATATAATACAATACAGTTAACAAATAGCGTCGTACACTATCCCATCAGATATATAACTAGTTCAGTCGTTATTGGTGAACTTCTCCCAAATGAGCATAACTAGGCATATGTTCGGCGTTACATGTAGGAGATACGGCGTGAGGCCCTTGTAGAAGCCGCGGATTCGTTCGTACCTCCAAGTCTCGGTGATGCAGTGCCAGGCGCCCTGGTACGAGCGGTGGTGGTCCTGCAGCCGCGCGCGCACCACCTGGTACGGGTACGTGGCGCCCGCCGCGATCAGCTTCGAGATCGCCGCGAACGTCAGGTACTCCACTGACGTCTGCGGACGGACACGAACGTTCGACTTTAGATTATGTTTCGTTGTGGGTTAAAAAAAAACAAGACCGTAATTTGAATTCAGAATGTGTATATGGGTTTCAAAAATCAGTTAGATAATTTGAATTCAGAATGAGATTGATTATTTCTGGATTATAAAAATATACCAATGTTTTTTTTATAGGTATCTTTTAAATTGCCAGCTAACTTGTGGATTTCAAAAGACAGTTAATTTGACTTTGGATTGTAGAGGTTTTAAAAAATTATTTATATGTTTTTCATTGCTATGTCTGAATACTGCCAACCATCAATGGAAAATCCGAATTCCAAAGTTTAAAACCATATACTGCATATGAGTAATAAATATCCATTCTTCCTCATAAATGATCGCGTTTATAATAATAAAAGATTGAATAGGTTTACACTTAACATATTAAAATAATCCTATATTAATTAGTTTTACATATTTTTTTTGTTAATATTAGCTAGGTAGTTTTTGGCATTAAAATAATACCAATACACTTTGCTGTTTGCAATGTACGTTTAAACATTTTTTTTTTTATAATTCCATCATTTAAACATTTTATTAATAAATCTGATATTAAATCTGTATTTACACTCAAGGCTTGCAAAAAGTGAATAGAAAAAATATTCCATCTTTTTATTCATGATAAGGTAAAATATTCAGTCTCGGCAGCAAAACAGAAAGATTCTTCCACTCGACCTTGGAGACTCAGAACATTACGAAATCCGCGACAATATTAAGAACGCAACGCACTTGTGTTATATTTACTATCAAACAGAGATTAAAGATACAAATAAGATTACACTGGTAAAATTGCTCACGTAAGACTTAATGATGGCTCGATATTATTGGAACTTCTATGTGAATTAAGAGTTGAGAAATTTACGTAATCCTTTAATTGCAATAAAATCCAAAGCCCTGGTTTTTAATCTTTATAATCCATTGTTATCTAGCTAAGTACTTTCTGATCAATCACGTCAAGTTAATTTTATTTGCAAACACTATTTCTGGTAAAGACCTCGTGTTCATTCGAAGCCTATAGGCACTTACAGTACAAAAAGTGTCAATCGCACCTCTGAAGGTTTTTTTGAGAATTCTCCACGGTTACAGAATAAGGGACAAGAGTACCAAAACTTAGCACGACAAGCCCTTAGGACCTTCGACCCCATTTCGGGCCTGACACTGAAAGTAACGCAGCAGTTGAGGCAGGGACCATAACTGCTGCGTTACGTTTAGTGTCTACTGAGGAAAATGCCGCAGTCTCAGTGACATATTCCTCCGAGACATGATAAAGGCCCTATACCGATCGTGCTGACTCAGACCAAAGCAATGCGGCTTCAGCGTGGCTCTACTACCAACATCAACGGTATTGCCTCACTTACCAGTTTGATGTCAATGGGCAAGTTCCTATACTGGTTGTAGCGGTTCTTCATCTCCTCGTAGGTCATGAACTGGAGGGCGCCGTGCGATACCCCGAACATGCCAGGCACGAAACCCTGGAAACGAGGATACACACGTGATTAGCAGCTGACAGTCTTAAGAAATTTAGAACATCATCTTGTTCATAACGTCATCTGTGCTAATTCAAGGTCCGCTTAAATAATAAATACCTTTGTAATTCAATCTAATTAAATAAATAAAAAATAAGAAATGATTAATCAAATTAAATTAAATAAAGATCATACTATAAAACCTGTGTAATTACGAACTAAGCATAGTTATATGTCTCTGCTATTGATACTAGACATCGTGCTTACAACAACATAGTAAACATCTTTAACGAAGTACAAATGACAGCGTATGCCCCTATCGGGCTACGAAACCCGCGACCTTTGGGTTCGTGGCCAGCATGTCTAAACCTCTACCAGACGGCTTATCATAACTATGTAACATAACATAACATCAGGCCCATAATACCCGAAGGGGTAGGCAGTAACTATGTATTTACATATAATGGATTTGGCAAGTCTAGTAATTATATTGAAGGGGCTGCCAGGTGGGTCAGTATTACAAAGGTCAGATTGGCCTTCGTAACACTAAGACAAGGAAACTAGACGAATAGATCATGATTTACACTTCCGTAATTAAATCTCAATATACTGCGATCTACATAAGGAATTTCCATCTAATCCAGCCCATTGTTCCATAATGGTCTAGGATCAAAAATAATGTGCCAACTGTGGTTCTTGCCTATCATGTCGTAAAAGGTGGCTAATGGTATATCTGGTTTTAGGTATGTGATTGTGTAGGCGACGAGCTGGCCACTTGTCGCTGCTTTTTCGTGGTTTTCCATCTAACCCAGCCCAGTTTTGTTTTTGGCTAAATGTGGTTAAGGGGGCCTGCTGCCCTTTTGACTCTGCCAACGTATTGTGGGTGTGATGTTAAGTATATAAAAACGAAAGAAAAGCACTCAATATAATTATGTATTACACAGTTAATCTACAACAATAACGTGAACTATCGGCACGTTTTATAATCCATCTCTAATTAGTACAACTAACGTTAATTAAGATAAATGTCACATGGACATCGTGGACACGACTCTACGTACACAGAAGCGCTGCGTATTACAATGCATCGCCGACAATGTACTGTGACGTCATAATACTAGAAGCAAACACTGGACCGTATTCTCCAGGGACCGGTTCCATGCGAACAGTAGACTGGAATTAAGGCTACAGACATCCGGACCTAAGACAAAAATACGTTCCATCAACAGTTATTTGTCTTGTTGAAAAAGATTGAGATACCTTGCTTAATGAATACTACCATCAGATAAGGTGTAATACACAGGTTAGATAAGTCAGGTGCTACATAGAAAATGCAACTGTCGGGCAGTAAGTTGAGTCCTAGAAATTTGTTGCGTCGAGTGCAGTTGCATCAGAGCTAGATCAACATGCAATTTGGAGCGGAATGCAAGTTGCTAGTGAGATAAAACATAGTATGATGACGTAGATTACGACAAAATGAGTATAGCTGTAATTTTATGATCTGAATTGATGGATATGGAAATTTCGCTTAGAGCGATATAATTTTAAATCCATACTATAAAAGCTTATAGGGTTGTTTGGATTTAAAAAAATAATGCTTTCGTATTTTTTCTTTTGTTCAGCAAACCAAAACTGATCAAGATACAGCGCGTTACGGTATCGCGTGACGTCACCAGGTCTGTAAAATTTTACCGTCCAAGTGACGTAAAGCGCCCGATTTCAGATTTTTGAAGCGCTGTAAATCTTTGTAATTTTTCTAATATTAGATGACGCAAAAAATACGTATTCAATATTTTTCAATAATCTACCTTACGGACTATTTTCTTTGTAAACTAGCCTATTGTGTTTACGAAGAATAAAAATGGTATAATATATTTGCTTATAAATCTACTTATAAACAGCGTCTAACAAAATAACTTATGAGAAAACAGCTATAAGATTAATTATCAGATTACGATTTACGCACATACAGGAAATAATATCAAGCAAACATTACAAAGCAAGTAAGGCTAACGACCGTCAATGACATACACAAGCAAATACCAATGGCGTAAAAGGTTAATTGTAGACCTGGGTAACTCAGGAAAAAATTTTCTTCATGAAATAACTTAAATTTGCGCCACGTGTCGTGGATGATAATGCTTAGCTATAATTACTCCACTCAGACTTCAGGGTTTACAGCCTGGGTATATACCCTGGCTACTAAAATCTTAAGCCAGAGTGGGACTCTCCGACATTGTCTCAGCTCAGACACAGGTGAAAGTGCATCATCATCATCTTCATCTTCCTAGCGTTATGTCCCGTGCTTAGACGGGGTCCGCTTAGACCATGATCCAGGATTTAGCGAGTCTGGTAATTACATTGAAGCGACTGCCAATCTGACCTTCGTAACCCTAAGATAGGGGAACCAGACAATTTTTGGATCATGGTTACAAATTCAAAGTTGTTTGAATTTGTAGGTTTCAGCACGATGTTTTCCCTCACCGTCGAGCTAGTGGTATAAATATGTACATAGATTTTTTAAAATCTAGAGGTACATGCCGGGGTTTGGACCCGCACTCCTCGGTTAAGAGGCGCGTGTCCTTGCCATTGAGCTACCACCGCTCCCTGAAAGTGCATATCCCCATGTAAAAAAAAAATCGTCTTATCACTGTACCTCGGTGTTCTCTCGGTTCGTCTCTTTAACTCTCTTTAATTCTCTCGATAAGTACTATGCAGTGCGCCTTAGACAACACCTTTTTAATAGTTGCGTTGACACATTTGGCGCATTGAACTGTGAGGGAAAATGCGCTCCGCAGCGCAGCGTTGCCAGACGGTCAGTGCCACCGACTCGCCTGGAGAGCTCACCTAAATCTTATTCCAGTGTGACACTTGTGAGTTCAATTTCTTTATCGAACATGTTGGCGGTAGACAAAAATACGGCACGATCATAGTAATGGAAATAAATGTAGCATAAATAAAAAGTACACAGGGCTCACAACTACCTAACACATTTAAACCCATTGACCATATGGCTACATTGCCAGAGTATATGTAAATCGTCTTATTAAACATAGAGATAACAGCTCTATTATCGTGCTATCGCTATCAGAGACTTGCAGAATCTAAAACATAAAAATTAAGTCTGATTTTTATAAATTATCTTCAGATATGCATGCATTATGATAACAATTCAGATACAGAAAGTCTTACAACACCAGTACGAAACTAATAAAGGTAGGCTTCATTTTAGTGGAGCATCTACTAAAAAAAAACATGTGTTTAATTACAATTTGCTAAACTACACACATATTTTTTCACAAATAGACAATGATTAATATGCTCTACTCAATACAGTCTTTACCGTAAGGGGCCCGTGCCCACAGCCCTCATCCTCGGGAGGGCCCGAACGACCGACAATATGCCTGTTTTCTTTTAAAAACTTAAGGATTTGACTTTTTTACTTTAAGGATTTAACAGGAGATGTTGCTCAACAGAAATCCATAGTAAAAAAAAAATATCTGGTATAATTCGCTTTCTTCACGTTCCAAAAAGGTTGGGGCCTTTTTGGAAATCCTGTTATGCCAGCTTGTGTTTTACATAATTTGCATACTTTGTTAGTCATTCTACAAGATAGCTCATATTGTTTAATCCTAATTCTTTATATATTCATTTTATCGACGTTTGTTACATCCATCCGTACCTACTCTAGTTTTAATCTCATGCATCTGTTATACTGAAGAGCAGCAAGGAGCAGTGACATAACATCCTATTTGTCATTCAGTGCAGTCGCAGTATCAATTTGAATGAATTTACATTGATCATGTTTATCAATAAGCCTAACATATCTCCGCACGTACATACATCCGTGACGATCATTCAAACTATATTACTCGCACATACTTTAATTCATCTAAACCTGGAGTTCCCAACCTTTTAGCGACTGAGGGCTACTTTGATTTTATTGTTATCAGACCACTAGGTAAAAAAAATATCTGTGTTAATTTTAAAATAACCTTTTTTTTATTTAAAACTAATAAAATTCAAGGTATTGCACGGGCCGAATGATAAAGTCTTGCAGACAGTGATCTAAACATTATGTAAAAACCATATTATCTAACAGGAAATAATACATTTAACGGACATTATCAAACGAGCAGAAGTTACAAAGGCGAAAACTAAACCATGTCATTAAACCACCTAATTAATAAACAATCACATTTAAGTTAATTACGATGATATAATAGCGCATTTCGCAACGAGCTTACGTAATCGCATTGTTGTTGCATACCGAAACATTTATCTGTTGAACTCTGACTGGGCGGTCGTTAATAAATAGTTATATGTATATATTTTATTACAAATAGTAATAAATCACGTTCATCTCTTCATATTGGGTTATCCCATGCATCGAATGAGATTTACACGATCTGGAATATACAGTAGGAGCGTAGGACGTGGCGTAATTGTCCACTGCATATTTTAATAAAAAAAATACCTTTTTCCTATGTATGTTTAACTGTATGATATCATATATTTTACTTTCTTATTTTTCCGCAAGTGAAAATCTACACGATTTCATTCTTTCTCTAAGTAAGACTAGCTGATCGTGTATTTTATATAAATAAATATATAAATACCACACTACATCACATACATTGATCTGACTCCGAGGTAAGTAGCTTAAGGACTTGTAAACGGATATTAGAATCAACAGTGGCATTACAAATATATGTATACTTAAATATTCAATATTAACACCCAGACACAGAACAAACACAAGTATTCATCATACGAATATTTGTCCTGCGTGGGAATCGAACCCACAACTCTTGATGCATGGGGCAGGGTCACTACCGAATGAGCCATCGAGCCAGTCAAATTATATACCAGAAAGTCGACCACTTTTTGTTTGAAAGTAATCATATGGCTGTCTCGGAGAAACCAAAACCACCTATTTACGTCCAGAAACTTTGTTAAGAACATAGCTACTTTATAACATACTTATGTATATGAACATTTATGTGCGACTAAAATGAATATGCAAGTTCAACTACGAATTTTCACATTTCTAGTTCTAGACAAGCTGGAAACTGTATTATTAATCATTACTGCCGAAACGTATGCCAAAATAAATAGCATACTCGCGACACTAGGTCCGGATCTAAAGGCCGGTGGAATAATACTATACGTCATGGTGCCATCCACACCGTAGCCATTTCTTGTCTTTTTATGGGACATTATGAAATAATCTAACTCAGCCCATTGTCCCACGTTGGTCTGGGACTTAAAAAGAATGTGCCAACTGTGGTTCTTCTTGCCTATCATGTCATTAAAGGCGACCTTTGGTATATCGTGTTTTGGGTATGTGATTGTGTAGGCGACAAGCTAGCCACTTGTCACTACTTTTTAACAATTTTCCATCTAACCGAGCCCAGTTTTATTTATGGTTTAAAATTTTTAAATCCATGCAGTCCTATTTGCGTGAAAGAGTAACAAACATCCATCCATCCATACAAATATTCGCGTTCATAATATTAATATAGAGGGAATAGTAAGATATCGAACAACATTGTCTATTGTCCGCAAACATTTGGAAATGTTACTCAAAAGAAAGTTACTCAGTATAATGCATCATATAACATTGCAATATATAACAAATATGAATCCTGCGCAATATCTCGCGACAAATTCATAATATCACGCAGATCAATCACTCGGCCACATTGACAACTTATCGGACAAATCAGGTGATACATTCACTGTTTTCACAAAAACTTTTATTGTTCCTCACACAAAAACGTCTATGTGATGTCACAGATTTAAAAATAACATTCCGCTGATAACAATTACGTATGTTATTATCACATGTCACGAGGAAAACGTCTTCTCATTTCAAACGGTACACAAATAACACACGACTACATTACCTCATGTTTAGATAGCATTCATTAAACCGTTGCATTTTGGCGAATGCCAAAAAAACTTTGACAATAAGAATTTCTGTGATCTGAGAATCTAAACCAGACAAATTGATCATTCATATTTAAAGTGCCGATTTTCTGACGATAACAATTCTTCGCCAATGACAAAGTGGTATTAAATATGTGCGCACATATCTCACTCCATTATTCTTTTAATAGCCATTGGACTATCCCGATAATTGATATACTAAGCCTCCGACAAGAAAAATGCTCAATTCATACATTCCCGTTCCCATACGAACGATTGTCCTATTTTGAGATCAGACAGCACGTAATTACCATGAAGTGTATCTGTTCTCTATTATCGCACACGATATTATATTAAGATAATATGTAGGTACTCTCGCGCACCGCACGTGACTTGGTACAATAAGTATTCAATGACCAAGTAAATATTTTGTTTTCTCATTGAGCTAGTCCGTAGACCTGAGCTTATCTGTTAACAGCGCGAAAACATACAACACAAACATAATATGTACATATTGGCAAAACGTGAGCTTGGCACACACAAGATCACAAATTATATCAATGGATTCAGGGTATAAAATAATGACCCTCACATGTCACACTGTGTGAAGTTTCTCGTGTCTATGATCTTTTTTTTTTTTTTTATATCGAATAAAAATACATACATACACAACATCATGCCCATAAACCCCGAAGGAGAAGGCAGAGTCAAAGAGACAGCAGGTCCCTTTCACCACATTCAGTCAAAAATAATAGATGGTTTAGATGGAAAATTTTGAAAAAGTAGTGACAGTGGCTAGCTTGTCGCCTACACAATTACATACCCAAAACCCGATATACCATTAGTCGCCTTTTACGACATGCTAGGCAAGAACCACAGTTGGCACATTATTTTTAAGTCCCGATCCAATATGGGACAATGGGCTAGGTTAGATGGAAAATTGTGAAAAAGTAACTACAAGTGGCTAGCTTGTCGCCTACACAATCACATACCCAAATCCCTATATACCGTTAGTTGCCATTTACGACATTACGACATGCTAGGCAAAAAAAACTATAAATGTATATATTTAAAATACCTGTATTATTGTCGACTAATAAACTGAAATGTTAATCGAAAAAGGTAGCGGATATAAAACATTTCTACATTTTCAGGTAGGTACCCACTACCCACTTAGCTATTGAGTTGTATCTGAAAACAGAAGGAAAAACTATTTACCACACTAAACTTCCTCATAGCAACAGAGCAATTAGTATACCAAGATATGAAATTATGTGTTAGCTCAAACACCTTTATCTAATTTTGCGAGCCGTATGTACTAAGCAAAATTGTATACTGTACACTCGTACAGATACTGAGATAAACTTCTAATAATAAATATGTAAAAGCGAAAGTAAAAACAGTTATCTACTTAAAACAATCCTGCTAACATTATAAACGCGACAGTTTGTATGGACGGGTAGATGGATGATGGATTTAAATGAAACGTTAGAATTATATAGCTAATACACCCGAATATCATTGTCTACGTTTTATCGATGTACCACGCGAGCGAAGACGCAGGCAGAAGCTAGTTATAAAATAAAACATATTGGCAAAAAACACTTAAATTTTTTTTATTCTAATCTACTGTTCGTTTTCTAAAACAAAAATAAACGTTTTCACGTAAAACTAGATACATTAGAAAAATCAATTGTTTAGATCTGATACCGGCTGATAGGCCGTCGAAGGCCGTGTGATACACGTGCTATGCGATGAACAAATTGATTTTCTATTGAAATAACTACCCGTCACAACTCCTAACTAAATATTCCTTTCGATGCTTTTATAATATTTTTTATTATCAATGGATCGGTTATAATGTTATATTTAACAAATCGCATTAAATGTGTAGGACCCGACCCTCAGGGTCCAAATTGGCCCCCTTTGGGTTCCAACTGTTCGTGTGAAGATAACGGTTATTTGTATTCGATATAAATAAATGTACGTCTATCCGTTGTTTAGTATTTTATGCCAAGTTTCGCAGCTAGATAATTAATGTGCGTATGTGAACAATTAATTAATTTATTTTTACAAAAAACTAACTAAATAAACTTATTTATTTTATTAATTTATAACTAGCTGACCCGACAGACAGGGTCTTGCCTTCCATCCATGTCGATATTTTTGTTTGAATGCGGTAAAGAGTTTAAAGATTCTTGAACCCTGCCTTCTCCTTCGAACATTGCAGGCGTGGAGTTGTGTACATATATAAGTATGTGTACTTTAAATGTTAATATGTCTTTACATAAAAACTTTCTACAAAGTACTAGAAAACTTTGGTAACAGTAAAGTTATTCTCAAGTTATAGTACGCTATAACTTGAGAATAACTTTTCTGATTCCAAGGGAAATATATATTAATTTTGATACACCATAAATATAGACTAGTGGTTGATTGGTTTAAGCCCAAGTATTTAATTAATCTAACTAACTAACTAACTAAACTAGTTTAATTAATCTGTGTATATAAAAGGCAGCCGTTACTGACTGACTGACCTATCAACACAGCTCAAAACGGGTTGTGCTGAAATTTGGCATGCAGATAATTATTGTGACGTAGATATTCGCTGATAAATGATTTAGCAAATCCAAATCCAACGGAGTTCCAAAATTTGTATAAAGGAACAAGCGAATTTAACGCGAGCGAAACCGACGGCAAAAACGCCACTTCCCAAAGAACGCCACTTTCCCAAAGAACCGAACGCCATATGGGTCGATCCTTGCACACCTCACTCGCCTCCTCAACATTCATGATTCTTCTCATTCAAGCTCTAAGGTTTTTATGACTCCTAACATCACCTTCTGTTAATACACGACCAGATTGGTCGTGTATTAACAAACACTTGTAGGTAATACATATAAACTGATTTACAGCACAAGACGCGACACATCCGCAGGTAGGAATTATTATCATCTTCTCTAATGAGCTGAGGCGATTCTTGGAAGTGACCATGCAACATGAGCGGGCATAAAGCAGCCCGCTAAGAATAGGCCATTGGTGGCTCGTAGGGTGGCCAGGCAGCAGGCCAATTCAGGATTGCCCCAAAATTTTTGGTTACATGCTTAATCCAGAAATTTTACTGATAATTCATACGCAATAACACAGGTGTACATAGCACTACAATCCTCACAACTCCAAACTGATCCGCTAGACCAAACGTCACATCTTTACGTAATTTAAAAATAAGCTGAATTTTTTATTCCTGCCTTTAAATATACAGGAATATATCATTTACTTAAATCTACGTATTTAAATAAATTCGGAACCCCTGTCCATTATAATTGTCCCGAAAACATAGACCCTGTACGTGGCAACCACAGCTGCGCGTGCGCCGACGACCACAGATTTATAAAACAGAACAAAGCTTCGATGTTATGGCTAAACGTAATTAACGATGGCGGCAGATGATTCCGCTTCTTTCAATGGGGCATTTGGCTGTCGCGATTGTTGAAATCATTCAAGCCTGTTGCCAAAACATGTTCGCCTCTTTATGAGAATACAGTAATGACGTCATGCGCGTCTAGTTATCACACACCAACATATGTAATATTATTATCACACAATACGTAATAGGGAACACGTGGCTTATTGCTTCGCTGCTGAACGTGAATGCTCCCAGCCATTTCCATGCCTGCCTTGGTGGAGGGAATCTTGGGGGTGTCTGACGAGGAAGAGGGGCTAGTCGCCTGTATTGGCTCAGTGCCAATAGACACGCATAACTCAGTTAACTGCGTCGAATGACCCGTGAGACTATAAATAAATACGTAAATAAATAATTACTAAAGCTTACTATGATCTGACGGTGCTAATGACAGTCATTTCAATGAAAGGTAATGAAACAAAACTATAGATATGATGTCATATCGATATGAATAAAGTAATAATTATTAATTAGGATAATTAAGGATGTCACACCTTCATGACAACCTTTAAAATATACATTTAGGTTGTCTCAGCGGTCTGATAAGGTTTCCTGTCTATATATATCGAGTTGCTTTTAATAGGAAAAAAAAACAAATGAATGAGTACACATCACAACTGACTATTGACGTAGTACAATGACGTGTTGAAGCGTTATCTTGATAAAAAATATTGCAAATTAATTCACTAGTACTGATACTATCGACGTACGTATAGAAGAGACGGTAAGGCTGGTATATAACAGGCGACATGTTTATTGTGCGTCCATGAATGTTGAGCAGTTACGCAGCATAAACAGTTTAGTTGAAGCGAGACACAAAGTCTCAAGGACAACGTCGAAAGGTTATACTTATTTATTTTCTTTAATATCTTTAATGTGTAACATATAGGCTTTTCTTTATAAACTGACTAGCAGCGCCCCGCGGTTTCACCCGCATAGTTCCCGTTCCTGTAATAATATGGGGATAAAATATAGCCTATGTCACTTCTGGACAATGTAGCATTTCAATGGTGAAAGAATTTTTGAAATCGGCACAGTAGTTTTTGAGTTTATTCATTACAAACATGCACACACACAAAAATACAAATCTTTCCTCTTTCTATTATTGGTATAGACTGCAACCAAATAATTTTACGAAGTGTATAGGAATAAAGAAACTAAATAAAACTAAAGAGGTTTCTGTTACTGTTGCGAAGAGCAAGCTTATTATACATAATAGTTTAAATTTGCATTTAAATGCAAATTAGCACCATTACGACCGGTCTTGTGTACTTATGCTTGTAAATGTGCATCAGTTTGCGCTTGCGACACGGCCAACAAAAGCTATTTTATCTTACTGGCTCTACGTTACTTTCCTAGACTAGGGATCTAGGACCATAATCCTGGATTACGCTAGTCTAGTTATTACATTGAATCGATCTGCACTGTGTTGTACTGCCATCTAATAATAATAATAATAAATTCTCCAGACTGACACACCAATTTCCTAGTTCCAAACTAAGCTTATGCTTGTACTATAGATACTAGGCGAACGGATAGACATACTTAAATACGTTTATAAACATCCATGACTCGAGTACACGACCCTTGGTTTCGTGGCCAGGGTCTCTGACCACTCAACCAACGGGCCATTCTAACCGTCCTAACTCTCGGATAGACAAATCTTGGTTACACATTCTATTAATAGCCACATAGCCTGGCATATGGTAGAAATTCGTAATAAGTATCCTTACCATCGAGCTACCAGCGACCTTAGTCAATAAATGTCATTTGCTTCCATTTAAACAGGATCTTACCAACAAGCGATAGCCGTTATATCCAGTAGCCATTGTGTTAACCAACTTCGGTTGGTTTCTGTCGGTTTGGCAATTGTGACGCCCACAATATGAATCAGGCGACACTGGTTACTGAAGCCAATGTGACGCTTCACTAACCCGCTTAAGATTGGAAGCAGTGCGAAAAACAAATCTCAAAGTCAAATATCATATTTTGTTGATGAGTTTATAATGAGATTGATAAGCGAAAAAGACATGATGTCTTGTTCGTTACTTGTTATCGTCTGAAAAACTATTTGTTATGAGGTTGAATTTTTATTTTTAACCGACTTCAAAAAAAAGGAGGAGGTTCTCAATTCGACTGTTTTTTTTTTGTTGCTGTACATATGTATGTTATTATTTTATTAACCGGACTCCATCTTTAATACAACCATCTGTTTACTGTTGAAACTAACCCACTAGTAACAACCTAACTAATATTATAAATGCGAATGTATGTAATAATGTACTGCGCTTAAGTCGGACAAATCTACGGCACGCCGCCAGCATAATAACAGGACACTATAATCTAAACAGACACCTACACAAAATAGGAGCCACTGACAGCCCCCTATGCAGAGGCTGCATGATGGCGGAAGAAACACCAACTCACGTTCTCCTGACACTGTAGCAGCGTGAGTGACATAAGGTCACGGCTCATAGGCAACCCTCCTTCGATGGAGGCTGCACTCAAACGTCCCAAAAATCTAATTGCCTTCTGGACAGAGCTAAAGTGGTTTGAATGATCGCTGTAGTCGTACAGTGATCATTTACGCACAATGGCCCACTTATGTGGCTAAGTGTGGAAAACAAATGCCCAACTAACTAACTAACTAAATGCGTATGTGAGTTTGATTGTTCGTTACCCTTTCACGCCTAACATCTAAAACCGATTATAAAAAATATTTCACCAATGAAAAGCTAAATATGATTATTTAGCTTTCTCTCTCCCGAGTAACATAGGCTATATTTTACCCCCGTATTCCCACGGTAACGGGAACTATGCCGGTAAAACACTCATCATCATCATCCTTTTGGCTATCATAGGCTGATATGAAGAGCCCTCGTCGTCACGAGGGCCAAACTGCCGAGTAAGCTACCATGATTAGGTAATCTTGGCAGTAAGTTAGCACTTTGGCACAATACTGCGTAACAAACAGTTAATCTTAAGATCTAACTTTGGCTTTAATAACATTGAAAATTTGGTCTAATGATCAAGTGTTAGTTATGCGTTGTCACACTATCACCGACAATAACATAAACTAAACTAAATTAACATTAATATAATAACTCACTCATGTTTCATGCGCTAGGAGGATGAGTTGAAACTCACTGCGGGACCAAAATGGAGAAGAGTTGCCCAAGACAGGAAACAATTGAAGTTACTTTGCCAACAGGCACACTGGGCTGAGAGACTTTATATAGCGATCAGCCAACAACCAACAAAGTCTTAATTCTCTCACCGAGTCTAAGGGGCTATATAAATAAAATAAATAAATAACTCACCCTGTAAAGCCCCCTGATGCCCTCAGTGCGATAGATCTTGGTGAGGCCATCGACCATGCCCTTGTAGCGCTTGTGCTCGGCGAGGTGCTCCTCGCTGTACTGCAGGCACAGGCGCGTCTTCACCACCCAGATGGGGTTGGTCATCACCAGCGACAGCACGCCCGCCTCCGCCGCCGCCAGCATGTGCAGCCCGGGCCCTAGCGGGGTGCGCGCGTTGCCGCCTTGGATCCATGTCTTTATTGCATTGTAGCTGCAATACATTCAAAGGTGTAGATTGTTGTATGCACGCCCGACGTTGGTGGATTGACAGAAACATAGTTGCATATCACAACTTTGCATTTTGCACGGCATAGTATCCTTCTAAACAATTTCGAACATGTCGAGAAATCTCAACGACGATTGAACAACTGATCCAATAAAGATGTATAACACTAGATACCTCGTCGATTAGACATCATGAAATCTGCAGATTCAGATGACTATGGATTCGGATGCGTAACTGTACTAAGTGGAGTTCGTACCGCTAAGGTTTATGAAGATAGTTAAAGAAATTTAATGTGTAAATAAAATTAACAAGAGTCTGTACAGAACATCGTCAACCTCCAAACCCATAGCCACCATTTGTCCTATTAATACTTACAATAGAAAATAGAACCCCCACGCCGAGCCCGAGCCCCAGACGTTCGGTGTTACGCCCCTGTAGAGTCCACGGAAGCCCTCCTTCTTGACTATGGTCACGAATGCGCTACCCAGCCCATCGTACCTCGGCACTGTCGCGGTCCTGCCGTCGTTTACTGCGGACAACACAAGCGGTTACAACAGGTTCTATGGTTGTTACAAAAACAATCTGATAATGCCAGACCAAATTTTAATAGATAATAATTGCTGAAGCTGAAGTTTCAATCATGAATGTTGAAGAGGCGAGTGAGGTGTGTAAGAATTAAGCCATATGGCGTTCGGTTCTCTCTGCCTACCCAGCTAAGGAAGTGGCGTGCAGTTTAGTTAGTTTGAAGTTTCAACCTAATACAGTTCGAAATGGGCTAAAAATTAATTAATGACTTTAAAACTGGCTGTTATCAATAATTTAAACTGTATTTAGGCTAAATAGCATTTGTAAGCATTGAAAATCTAGGTTTAGTTAAGTCTGCCACGTCATAGGTTTCTCATAAAACACAAACAAGTTTATTGAGAATCTAGCATCTGGAACAATATATTATGTTAAAGTTGAATTGATTATGACTTTTGTTATCCTTTCATGTAATAACCACTGTATGGGTTTTGATGAAACATCACAGTAGTTCACATATAATTCAGCTTTAATTTGTCAAGATATTGTATAAATTGGTAAAATACTACATGTGGCCGTAAAACAAATGATAAGTGTTGAATTGTTGTTATAAACAGTTAGTTAATCATGTTTCAATGAGTAAAAAAACTTGAATCGAGGTTAAGCTCATGACTTTTCATGACCCAGAAATATCAATAACAGCAGATAAGAAGAACATAGAAAAGTTAAATAAGATATGGCTTAAAGCAGTATCCAACAATAGCTAACCAAAACCCAAGTATCCATCAGTGCAATAAATATCCTACATTGTTAAATCAATTAGACAATAGGGTATGATCATCAAAAACATTTTTTTAGTCTGTAAGTTAGATTATCAAAAAATATTGAATACATATTTATTGCTTTATCTGATACTCGAAAATGACAAAGATACAGTGCCAAGACCTGAAAATTGGCGCTTTACGTCACTTGGATGGTGAAATTTTACAAACCTAGTGACGTCAAGGGGTACTTTAACGGGGTTATTGTAAATTAATCACAAAGTAAATTCGTCACATTTTTTTACTCTCGATACATTCAAAGTAAATTCGTCACATGCGTTAAAAAATATGTGTTAATTTGTCATAGGTAGGTAAGGGTTACTATTAGAACTGTGACGAATTTACACATACTATTTTCCGTGACGAATTTACTTTGTGACGAATTTACAACAACCCCTTTAACACGCTTTATCTTCATAATTTTTTGTTTATTGATCAACAGTAAGAATATGTAAGCAATATTTGTTTGTAATCTAATTAAGTAGTGGACTATATTTTTTTTTTGGGAAAATTGCATATTCATCCCCATTAGAAAGTTACTTTAAAAGGTTAAAATTCAAAGATTAATAATTATAAGTATATATATAAGCATGATAAAGAATTATATACATAACTGAAAAATAAATTTGCATGATGTCATTGTTGTAAGCTTTAATATTTATATTATCATCATCATTTATATATTGCCTCTTCCTCATAACACTGACTTTTAAAAATCTTTTTTTTTTTAGTGAACTACTAAGTACATCAAATGTCAACCAATCAACATTAAGGGGGTAGATACTAAGAATTATCTTTAGGTCCTACTTTTATAGTGCTACTACCTAAACATACCTGAAACCTATTTCAAGCCTGTCTCTTCAATCCAAAATGCCCTATAATATTAAAGTGGGTCTAAAGTGTTTATTCTCATGTGTTAATTTAGATTGTAGTTGTCAAAAATAAAATATGTTGACTAACTACATTGTATGCATGTTGAAACAATGTAATTAAACAAAGGCTGAGTGAAAGTTAATGATTCATTAAATTGTCTTCAGTCCAATTTATAACTGACATACAAACCCAAATTAATAATCAATGCTCATCCTACTTGATATGTTTTCATTACAACTCATAAAATTATGAAAGTTCTTTAAAATTTAGAATCAAATTATTAAGCCAAGGATAAAAAAAATTACATTCTATGGAATTTTTGTACTGGCCTTTGAATAAATTAAAATAAAACCCAATTCATTACACATCATTTCAAAATATACTCTATATACATATACATATTTTTAATAATTCATTCACTTAAGAGCAGACAACATGAAAATTCTCATACCCAAAATGGCATTTTAATTAATTATTATCAATTTTTAAAAATGAATGTGCAAATGTGAATTTCAAATGCATGTTCCCTAACAGAAACAGTCTTACATTATTTGAAAACTCACAGCCTATCTTAATACCATGTAAGTATTGGGTAATAAATACCATGCAAAGGAGTTCTTAGCTCTTTTGTACCTAACCATTATATGAACAATGGTGAACAAGGACAGATTTTTATTTCCCTGCAATGTAATGCAAAAAATTATGTCTCTTAGCACCATTATGCAATAGAAATGATTACTTGTGCTCATATAAATAAAAATGAAACTGTTTTTATAGCTAATTAATATTATGAGCTTGAATAACTTGGCATACATAAACAATGTAAGATTGGTAGAAGATTGGTTGATAGAGATGTGTGTATTGTACAGAAGCCTTGCCTTCAAATCACTGCTATAGCAACTTTATTGGCATATTACGCTCATATTTAATTACAAACCAGGATTAGGAATTGGCAATGATGCAACCACAAAAGACGTTCGCTAATCACCAACAACAATGTAAACAATTTTGTGGCAGCCACTTTCACTAAGAAGTTCAAGGTCGAGATCTTTATCCTCTTCACTCTATCGATTTTTGTATTATATAAACGCACCTACACTTCAATCGATCGATGATTAACCTTCTAATCACGAGACTCGTCTCACATGGCAATTTCATGGCTAAGAAAGTGACAGAAAAACTCACCAGCGAATCGAATTTTTATGAGGTCCAAAGGGTGCAAAATCAATGTGGAAGTCACGCCACCTGATATACCAGCTACCAGGTGCTCGTATTTGAACTGGCTGAGTAGAGCTAACTTGGACGACGACGAATTTGGATTCTTCATTGTAGTCATGACGAATAAACTAGATCACAGACAAAATTTTGAATAGCATCTTGCGGTAACAGCTTAATGAGCACTATTTACCGGCACACGCTTTCCCAAAAGTCTGTAACGAAATTTAATTTGTTAAACTTGCCACTACACATATTGCTCCCGTGTTATTTTCACGAAATTACGTGCGATAAAATGAAATGAATGAATGGGATGAAATTTCTTTCAACGAGGTAAACGGTCCGTTTTACGTGTCCAACTTTCAAAACCCACTTTTCAAATACTGTCGAAATATTTCCTTGATCCGTATATATTTAGAATTAAATAAAACTTAACTATAAATTTAAATTACAAGATATGGAATAAAATATATTATAAACCAATTTTCGCTTTTTTTTCAAAACGTAAGTACCCAACTAAAATTATAATTTGCTGTGTGAAATGAAACGCCAAAGATGATGCAAGAGTTAAATGTCTTTTGTCCGAAAAAGTACAATTTAATTATTTTGATAATAATTGATTAATGACGAATTTAGTTAGTAAAAGAAAATATGATTTTACTTTAAACTTATTAATAAAACTAACAATCTTTTTTTTATGTTTTATTTCGGCAAATCTATCTTAAAAGTTAGTTAAATTGCAAATTCCAAACTTTTGTAAGAATGATTCGGAACAGTGCCGGCCTCAGTGTTGCTACCAATTTGAATCTGGTAGCTGATAGTAGTTAATTCACTGAGTATGATACATCACTCAAGGTGACAGTCAAAAATAATGACAACCAACACGATGTGCGTCAGCTAAATGAATCATTATTAAGTACGGAGAACTTAATTATTACTTCATCATGACCTGGATTGGAGTTGGTAATATCGTTTACACTGGCGAGCAAGTAAAAATCTACGGTTTGCCAATACACTTTCCGTAAGACTTTGGAATAACCGTAAAGTTCATAAAGGTGGCAGGGGGTAACTGTACACATTTAGGGCTTTTTATCAATCCTTAGTATGCTTGTAGTCCCATGTTGTTCTGGGACTTAAAAGCAGTGTGCTAACTGTGTTCCTTGCCTAGCATGTCGTAAAAGGCGTCTAATAGTATATATCGGGTTTTAGGTTTGTGATTGTATAGGCGGCGAGCTAGCCACTTTTCACAACATTTTCATAGTTCTCCACCAAACCCAATCCAATTTTATTTTTGGCTGAATGTAGGTACGGGTTTAACTGCCTTTTTGACTCTGTCTACCTCTGGGGGGATCACGGGCGTGAGTATGTATGTATGTGTATTATAATATATTTTTCATGGAAAGTCATACCCTTATGTAGGAATTCAGGACACAGGCCTTTAAATTCTAGTAAAATTATTCAATAAAAAATCTAGTTATGTTACATGTAACTAGCTTATCTTCACGCCATTTTCCTAGCGGGGTAAGCAGAGAACAGAACGCCTGGATTCTTAGACACAAGGCTATGACTTATCTACGAATAATAAATCCCTGGCACCATTGCTTGCCAGGATCACAAGGTTTATCTACCATATGATCAAGGACAGATAAAGTTTATGAGTCATATTCAAGACAATGGTCTGCGGGTGGATTAATGTATAATTGTACGTATTAGTAGAAATATATGACAATAAATCTGGTATTAAGGCATTTTATGAAAGTTTTTTTTACAATTTTTGCTTCATTGTCCATCTTTGTAGGTAGTATGTACTATCTGTGGTAGAAAATTAAAGATATTACGACCACACCGAACGAAGCCTTTTCTACTATTTTTTGACAGCTTAATACTATTGCCTGTAAAATATTACGTAAAACAGCGAGTAGAATTTTACATTAGTTACTATAGGGATTAAAAGAAAATGCTGAAAGTAGCAACAACTTTGAGACTAGTCTCAAAACAGGGCAATCAGGTGAGATGCTTGGCGACGGCCGTCGGATACAAGCAGGCGCTGGTCAACGTCCCACCGACAAGGCTGACAGTGCTCGATAACGGAATCCGCGTTGCCTCAGAAGACTCCGGCGCGGCGACCGCCACGGTAGGCCTGTGGATCGACGCCGGATCGAGGTACGAAAACTCCAAGAACAATGGAGTCGCACATTTCCTTGAACACATGGCCTTTAAGGGCACAAGCAAGAGGTCTCAAACCGACTTGGAGCTCCTGGTCGAGAACATGGGCGCTCACCTAAACGCGTACACGTCGCGGGAGCAGACCGTGTTCTATGCTAAGTGCCTCGCCAACGACGTGCCCGCCGCCGTCGAGATTCTCGCCGACATCATCCAGAATTCGTCACTCGCTGAACCCGAAATCGAACGAGAACGAGGAGTCATCCTCCGCGAAATGCAAGACGTCGAGAGCAACCTTCAGGAGGTCGTGTTCGACCACTTGCACGCGACCGCCTTCCAAGGCACCCCGCTTGGACAGACCATCTTGGGACCTACCAAAAACATCAAGAAAATTTCCAAGGCTGACCTCCAGACATACATCAAGACCCACTACCAGCCCGCCCGTATTGTGCTGTCTGGAGCTGGTGGAGTCGAGCATGAGAGGCTCGTAGATCTGGCCAACAAGCACTTCAGTGGTCTCAAGAACACTGCTGTGGATATCCCCGAGCTAGCTCCTTGCCGTTACACTGGCTCAGAGATCCGTGTCCGTGATGACTCCATGCCCCTAGCCCATATTGCTATTGCTGTAGAGGGTGCCGGATGGACCGATGCTGACAACATTCCCCTGATGGTAGCCAACACCCTTGTTGGTGCCTGGGATCGCTCCCAGGGTGGTGGCGGCAACAACGCCTCCTACCTCGCCCGTGCTGCTTCATGCGAAAGTCTCTGCCATAGCTTCCAGTCTTTCAACACCTGCTACAAAGACACTGGACTGTGGGGTATCTACTTTGTCTCTGAACCTCTGCAGATTGATGATATGGTGTACAACATTCAGAAGGAATGGATGAAGCTCTGCACATCAGTCACTGAGAATGAGGTTGAGCGTGCCAAGAACCTCCTGAAGACCAACATGCTCCTTCAACTGGATGGAACTACCCCTATCTGTGAAGACATTGGCCGCCAGATGCTTTGCTACAACCGCCGTATCCCAATCCATGAGCTTGATGCTCGCATTAGCTCTGTCACTGCCCAGAATGTGCGTGATGTCTGCTATAAGTATCTGTTTGACCGTTGCCCAGCCGTAGCTGCGGTTGGACCTACCGAAGGTCTCCCAGACTACACTAGGATCCGCGCTGGAATGTACTGGCTTAGGGCGTAAATAAAAATATAGTATACTTTTAGAAACAATATTTAAATCAGTTAAGATCGAAAACATTAAACTCCTCTACCAAGTTCTGTTGTTTTATTGTTTTAAAACACAATGTATTTGGTGAATGACAAAGGTGTATTTATTATAGAAAAATAAGTTATTGAAAATGTCATTGTGTACATAATAAACATTTCGTTTATAAAACAATGTTTTTATTTGTACATAGGGTACATATAATAACAAAAAACCCCAGTAAACTTTATTAAATACTATGTATGTAGGTTTTACTTTATGTATCATTATAGGTTAATAAAGAAACAAAACACTGAAATAAATATTAATTTTATTGCAATTATTATTATAAAATATTGGTAATGTAAACAATTAAATAAAACAACATCATAACATTGTTTCCTTATTTATATTAAATATGTGATCAACATCTAATCCTAATAAAAGTTACATATTCTAATAACACTTCAAATAAATTAATACTATGGAATATTGGGTCATTATATTATTCATTTATTTCAAATCATTTCTATGTACCTACAGGTAGTCTGGCTGGCAAGACTCAAAATAATGCCAATTTGACGTCGTTCGTCATTAGTCATAGTGACAATAGCTGTCAAATTGGCAGTTCGTATGTAGCATGATTAAAAGTACATTATCTCTGTAGAGTGAAGACTTCGACTACCATCTCCTTCGCCAGAACATAGAACATAGAACATTCGCCATTCTCAAAATATGGATGCGATATGGGTAGTTGCACTATCGCGATCATGCCAGCGGGACTAGCCAGTAGTATCTAGTAATCTTGTTCCTATTTTAGCAACACAATTTCTAGTAAAACGATACATTATGATTATACTCTGCTACGATAATTTTCAAGTTTTCTCTGATGCCTACATATTAGCGAGAGAAATCGAACTTACCAGGTGAGTCGGCACTGGTATAATGTTTACGTGGACTCTCCGGGCGAGTCGGTGGCACTGAAAGTGTCCTAAAGCTCGTTTTACAGTTGATGTGCGTTGCCGGGTGGCGCTGGTCGTTAGCGCGGGCACGCTCGGGCGGCGCGTCAGACGGCGGGCGGCGCGTCAGACGGCGGGCGGCGCGTCAGACGGCGGGCGGCGCGTCAGACGGCGGGCGGCGCGTCAGACGGCGGGCGGCGCGTCAGACGGCGGGCGGCGCGTCAGACGGCGGGCGGCGCGGGCAGGCTGGGGCGGCGCGCGCGGCCGTAGGGCGGCACGGGCGTGGCGCGGCTCACGAGGCCGGCGGACGAGATGAACACGGACACCTGCTCGGGCGTGGGGCACGCCACCAGCAGCAGCTCCTCCTCGCCGTAGCCGGCGCCGCCCAGCGCCTGCTCCAGCTGCACGAAGTACCCCACCACGTTGTTCTGGAACGCCGGTCAGAATGAGTGAAACTCAAACTCAAAATATCTTTATTTACGTAGGTCTCAAAAAACACTTATACTTAAATCTAAATCGTCAAGTAATAAGTACAAAATAGAGCATTATTTGAATCTACCACCGATTAGGAATGTCACATCTACCGAGAAGTAACCGGCAAGAAACTCGGTAAGTAGTTACTCTTTTCAATGCCAGATTCAATATAAAAATTAAAATGTACAGATTATATAAATATTACCAAGTCATACAGTTAATGTTCGTCGAAGATTACACGCGAGTATCAGTAAGTTTAACCTTTACACCGCCAACGATTTCAAAGGAAGTACGAGATTTCCTTGCCGTCAACGCCATTACTTCTATAGAAGTTCTACCATAATAAAATACACTTACGATACATAAAACATTATTTTATTTTGTAATTTTGTTAAATAACTAAACTTCACGCCACTTACCTAGCGGGGTAGAGGCAGAGAGAACCGAAAGCCATATGGCACGATCCTTACACACCTCACTCGCCTCTTCAACATTCATAATCCTTTTTAACCGACTACAAAAAAAAAGGAGGAGGTTCTCAATTCGACTGAATTTTCATACAAGCTCTACGGTTTTTATGACTCCTAACATCACCTTCTGTTAATACACGACCAATCTGGTCGTGGTAGGTGAGCCTGGGCCTTCCGCGGCTACTACATCTTTCGCATTGTATATCTGTTTAGTCAATCTTTCGTCATCCATTCTTTCCACATTTTTTTTTTTTGTATTTGAATGCATTTACGCACCGTCCAAATAGACCTAGATGGGGCCTACAGGGTGTGTCGGGATCGAAACCGGTAGCAATCTCCAGTAACCCTACCGACTAAACCTCAAGGCTGCCGTTCTTTGGGCGCTAACGCAAAACCAACGGGATCCCCACTGTCGGGATTCATCTCAAAAAGTCTACGCAGCGCGCGCTGCCGCCTAGCGGCCCATCTCGAGGGAGTGATATTCTCCCCCAGAACACCTGGGGTGGTGTTTCACGACCACATAGACAGCTGTGTACCCTATCCTGACGGACCGGGTGTAACACATGCAGTCGGCTTCTCTGGGGTCGATAGAGGGCCAGGGGGTCCTCCCCTCTAACCCCACGACCCCAAAGGCCCTTTTAGTCGCCTCCTACGACAGGCAGGGATACCTCAGGAGTATTCGGAGCAGTGGCGTAACTATACCGTTTGAGGCCCGTGGCAAATTCATCGGATGCTGAATATATAGCTGTAAAGAAGCTGGGATTCTCCTCTGACCGGGGGGCCCCTTCAGGATGAGGGCCCGTGGCATTTTGCCGACTTGCCACCCTGTAGTTACGCCACTGATTCGGAGCCCCCCCCCCCCAGGGCGCATCCATTCTTTCCACATGTCCGAACCACCGGAGCATGCTTCTTCTTAACTTGAACCTTTCTTACCTTTGTTAAATAGATCCATCTAAAGCCCTATTTTCTATTTTCCCACGCAAAGCAGGCTTGTTCGTATTTTAAAATTGATAAAAACAGAAACGCGTAAAATTTCTGACTGTCCCCAACGCCAATAAAAAAAAAAAGTAATATATTCTTTTATCGATATGACGTTACCCCCTACTTGCTTCGTACTATATAATCTGTTATACATTTATAAGTTGGCGTACAGCGTGACATCGCGTTCATTATAGTTGAGCGGCTATAAGGTTAAAGACAATATTCTTAAGATCTTCGTCTCTTATGGTAAACATGGAATTATCATTTGAATTTAAACATGTTGACCATGTTGTGTTGCAATAATATGACAAAATGCTAAAAAGACATACAGACTTGTAAGTATATAATATATAAGTAAGTTGTATGTAAAGGTTTACATAATATTATAATTTATAACATATTAAATACAAAAATATATATAAACTAGCTTCCGCCCGCGGCTTCGCCCGCGTGGAAATCGGTTATATCGCGCTTTTTTTTCGCAATAAAAAGTAGCCTATCTTCTTTCTCAGGGTCTAAAGATTGTCTGTGCCAAATTTCACCAAAATCGGTTGAGAGGTTTAAGGGGGAAAGCGTAACAGACAGACAGACAGAGTTACTTTCGCATTTATAATATTAGTAGGGATAAATGTAAATCGATCGCTTCTTATGACGTCGTTAAATTACTAAAGGAGATTTGGTATTTTTTGTAAGGGCTTAAAATATGTATTACCTCTATTCTTCAGACTGACACACAAATTTCCTAGTTCCAAACTAAGCATATATGCTTGTGCTATGGATACAAGGTAACCGATAGCCATACTTATATATGTTTTTATAAATATCCATGACTCGACTACAAATGCCTATGCCACCACAAGAAACATTTGCCTCTAGCGGTATTCCAACCCGCAACCCTTGGTTTCGTAACCAGGGTCCCTGACCACAACAATATAACAATGTCATCTCACAGCTCCACCCTTCCCTGTGACTTCTTTTTATTTAATTGGGGAAACTCTCACCAGCCCTCTGGGGAAACAGGGCGGTGTGTCGGACTCGAACCGTCTAAAATGCCAATATGGCCTCCTAGGCGCAGTTTCGGAGGAGCCGGTATTTGCACTATCGGGACTATATGGCAGCTTATCCGGTCCCGGTGGCTCGTAAAGCATAAACTCACCCTAATAGGCCTGAAGAGTATAAACTCCGTCTCCTTGTTCGCGAGGTACAGCTGCATGGAGCGCTGCAGCGGCGCCAGGTGCGCCTTCACCCTCCTCTGGGCCTCCTTCACCACCACCGCGATCTCCTCCGGGGAGGCCCACGGCTGCGTCTTCAGCTGCTCGATAGGATTGAACTGCTGGGCCTGGCAATGAGAATCCACATTAAACAACGGCAGTCGGATTTATTGAATGCTTCATTTCAAAAAATATTTTTGTTTTTGAGTTGATCTTACATAGGCCGTTTTACTTAGATTCATTTCATGATTATAGATCCATTTGGTTGAAAAAAAAATAATGAATTTGAATCAAATACATATCGCAACAATCATGCACGCAAATGTATATTGTGCCAGCACCAACATAT
Organism: Glyphodes perspectalis; assembly: GCA_951394215.1. Lineage (NCBI taxonomy): Eukaryota > Metazoa > Arthropoda > Insecta > Lepidoptera > Crambidae > Glyphodes > Glyphodes perspectalis. The sequence goes on from OX596200.1 coordinate 3,625,007, forward strand.
CACACAAATGCATATTGCGATATTTTCATATCATTTTACAAAATAAGTAAGTATATTTTTTACTATTCACATATCTGGTCAGTCACATACATTTTAGATTTCGTATAGACAGACAGATGTCGCTACAGGCATCATTTAGACTGATTGCGAAATAAAACCGAATAAAAACGTTATTATTTCACTTTAAAAAAATGTTTTATGCATAAAATAAGTTTAATACGTCATTTCTAAGAAAATTTATTAAATTTAGGTGAAAACATTAATATAAAATATTTCCTTGAGAAGCAAACCAAAATAATCTTTGTTTTAAAACCATGAATTTCAATATTG